>VZSE01007792.1:2132614-2516588 GCA_013398275.1 Promerops cafer | reverse complement strand
TTTTTTTTTTTTTTTTTTTTTTTTTTTTAAGATTTTGAAGTGCATGATCACTTATTAATAAATAACTAATTTATTAAAAACAATTTCTTATTGTTGCCTCGACTGCATTCCATTGGCTGATTTAAGACTTCAGAGTCAACTAAAATATAATTATTTTCAGAGGTACCTGGTTTTTCTCAGTTACATTTTTCCTTTCCGTTGTTTTGCTGAATATTCATTACTTTGAAGCTCAAAGTCTACTCTAAAAGATATCTTGTAACATACTTAAATAAAAGCAAGCTGTTACCAAAAATATTAATTTCTGTCCCTGCTTTAGTCAAATCCTTAACATATAAGCAGTTGTAAACTTGCTAATTACTATAAAGCATTGTATTATATCTACTAGCAATTTATTATGTGTACTAAGTATGTATACATTTTTTATAAATAGTGTGTTACCAGCTGACTAGCTCTAATCCCTGAACTTCCCCACTGACAGTACTTTGGATAGATGTAAAAGATGCAAAGATGTATTGTGGAGTTGTTCCCTAAGGTACACAAAAAGGCTTGACCTTGCACGAGGAATTCTGTTGAAGTTGGGAAGTGATTTGATCTAGTTAGAATGAAAAAATTACATGATGCACATTTGCAAGATCAAGACCTTGTCATTAAATCAAAGCCTGGAAAAGGGAAACATCTTGATTGCTTCTTTTTCAGAGTTTTGATTATGTCCATTAAATGTGAAATAAAGTTCAGCAATTGTGTTCATGTTTGCTATGGTGGCTGTGCCTGTCTAGCTATAAAAATCATTTACTGCATCTGAATTACTTCTTATCTGAAAAAACCCCAACTAATAATGGTTAAAATGTAATAAAGTTTATTTATGTAACATAGTATTTGAAAGATAAAAGCTAGTCATGCTTTCATATTTTGAGTTTTATTTTCTTTTATAGCTCTCTTATACTCAATAAGCTAAGGAATCCAAGCTGTATGCTGAACAGCAGGATCTCTACTCCATTTACAGTAAAATATTAATGGTCAGATATGAATACTGTGCTCTTGATAAAAATTTGATAAAAACTGTAACAAACCCCCCCCATGCTTCTGCCTTTATGTCAAGGGAGAAATGCTCTTTTTTGCAGTTTGTGGAAAAGTTGAACAACATCAAATGCATTAAAGCCTAAGGAAGTGGTATATGTTGAGAGGTAAGGACAGAAAAGTGAAAGAAGTCTGTGTTGAAAGTTAATAGAAGAAACAAAGATGCTCTGACAACACTGCATAGAAATTGTTTTTCTCTGTATCGTTTTTCCTTTCTGTAGAAGAAGAATGAACAAAAGGGCCTCCAGCACAGTAGCTTTTCTTTGATGATTACTGAATGGGGTTAATTATTTTTTTCATCCTGTTGTGCATGAGGAACTTATTTTATACTTCTAAATTGTTATTACCTACTTTTTCCATCATGTAAAGGTATTTAAGGGGAGAGTTTGTAAGATTTTTCTCTGGTACAGGACATGAAGCTGTAAGCAGCAAAGATGGTGTTCAATTTATAAACACTGCAGTATACTGGCTTGGTTTGTCCTCAGTCCTCAGCATTACTGACAGCTCTTTTTGATGGGCTGTTCCTCAAAACACAGGGTGTGTATGGTGTTGGTGGTGGTTTAAACAGGTACTTAATCAGGGTTCATATCCCAGGGAGTGAAGAAAAAGCATTCTTTCAGCTGTTACAATTTTTTTCATGCTAAAGCATTTTTCAGTGTCATGTAAGCATTTATATGTCGGATGAACTACAGATAAAGTAGCAGATGCTTAGGCTTTTTATCCATATTTGATTCATAACATAAGGAATCTCTGTTTTACTGTAGTTTTTTTCTGGTGCACCAAAATAAAAACATCAGATATGGCCTTTCAAATTGCTTGTCTTTTCTGTGGCCAGTAAGTGTGGCTTTCAGGGACAGCTTTGTACCAATAATTGTCATTATTTTAAACAAGAGGAAATTATAATTGTTCTAAAAATCAAGACTGAAGCATTTTAAAAAATGAACCTAATGACAATTGGAAAATCATGTGTCTCTCTGTATATTATCAATATATTTACTTTTTTGGCACGTGCTTATGCTGCCACTAGGAACTTGATCCTTAAAGCCAGAGGGCAGAATGTAACAAATTGCTCAGTGGTACTTCGGTGCCAAGATAGATTCACTGCAACTTTTTTGTTGTTGTTGTTGTTATTCCTTACACTTTTTTAACAAATTATTTCATAATGCCTGAAATGTTTCTGAGGATAAATAAAATTGCATCCAAGGCTTCCCTTCTTCCTGATTTTTTTCTTTTGTGTGTGGATGTGTGCGTTTTGGAAGTTTTTTTAAAATAAACGGAGCCCTAAGGAAAAAGTGTGCAAACCAGACAGTGGTTAAAGGGATGCTTTTTGATTAGAAAGGTCAGCAGCTTGCACCTGCCAAAAAGATTTTGGTCAGAAATGGTTAGATGTGTATTTATATATGGATGGGGAAAACAGGAGGAAGAGGAGCTTTGGTAATTTCTTTGCCTGTGGACAGCCTTGGAGCCTCTGGAATCACCTTTTGAAGAAATAACAGTTATAATGGTCAGCATCAGGCTTTGAGTGCTCAGCTGGCATCTGCTTTCTGTCACAGTTAGAGAAGGGGTAGAGGGAAATATCTTGCATCCTGCTGGAGTTGTCTGGGGTGCAGTTCCTGAAGACTGAACAAAACAAAAACTCATCAGTCCTTCTGTTCAAGATAGCTTGATAACAAAGAACACCCCATAAACACAATGGGATTATTTGCTCAAAGGACCAAGATGTTTGTTACTGCTACCTTTGGTAGCAAACAGTAGAGAAGCACCATAAGAAAGATGGTTTAAAAAAAAAAAAGGGTATCCAATAAAATGCCATATCTGGCAAATATTTTTTCTCTAGATATTTTCCATGAAAGATATTGATGGTTTTTAGCCAGGTAATGTGAATAAATGCTTTCTCTTCAGTAGAGGAAGAGATGCTAAGGTGCTGTATTTTGGAGTTTCATAAATTCTGTGTTTAAAAAGTAGTGACAGTAGCAAGGCAAAAGTAGTAATACTATACAGATTTTAAGAATGTCTGTAAGCAAACGAGATCTAATTCAAAAAACTACTTTCATTCTCTGCCAATAATGTTTGTGTTTTATTTTTAAGGTGAGTACCCTTATTCTTAAAATTCCTCCTGCTCTGGAATTTCCTTCAGCTTTACAACTGAAGCCGTCTGCATCTAATTCAGCTTTTCTGAATTTTATTCCTTTATAAATAGAGTATCTGGTACATTGGTTCTAGGTGCAATATTTTCCCTACTTCTTCAAACCTCTCTTTACAAATACAGGTTCAAATAAGCAATATTACATTCAAAGAGATTGTGTCCAGAAAATAACTCCCTAAGTAGTTTCAGATAGTTACTTGTCTTTTTTAAGGTAAAATAAAATATTTCTATGTTGTAGATTTCTGAGGTTAGGTATAATTTTACCATCTTGATCTCTCTGTAGAGTTCTTTAGAATTTTACCCTCTTGATCTCTCTGTAGAGGTTATCTGATGATGAAGATGCCACCTCCAACAACTGTACTCATATGAAATTTAAATATACACTTTTCGAGCTGTAGCTGTATATTAGGCTTTAGGTAGGGTCAGCAACTTTCTTGAAGCACCTGCAGAAATCTCCTAGGATCATGAAGACCCTTTTATTACTGCCTTGAGGCAAAAATGTTGTCAGGGACTTCATTTAATGACAGTGTCTCAGTGTAACACTTCTGTTACTACCTGAATGATGCATGAAATGTAACAAAGCATGAGCAGTTAGCAGTTGAAAACACAAGGCTGAAGTTCTGTTCTTGTATCTTAGTTTAAATTAGGTTTAGCTACTATCTGAGTAGGCTTTCAAAGAAATATAGAGTGTTAGATGAAGAGGGTTTGAAGACTGTGCTCATCTTCCATCTGTATTGGTACTGGAGGGGACATGAAGGCTCTTCTTTAATTCTTTTTGAGGGTTTTGTTGCTTGTTTTGTTATGTTTTTGCCTTTCTCTCCCCCCATTCATGCTGGAGGGTTGAGACAGTGACTGACATCCCCTATCACTTGCTGCAGGTTAGCACACTGTTTTGACCAAAATTAAATTGGGGAATTGCTTTTCGTCCCCATAAATTCCTTTGTAAACACTTAATTTTCTTGCTATAGAATAATGTTTGCAATTAGAGCAACCTTTTATTAACTACTTTGAGGTTTTTATCTACCATTTGCATCTGTTAAGAATGTAGTTGCTATTCTGTTGCCCAGCTTTACACGACTTTGGATCTGTTTTAGTATTTTTTGAGATATTTACGTGGAAGATATGACTAAATGTCTATTTGTTAAATTTAATTTTTAACTTGGGGAAACTGTAGGAACCAGGGCTTGAAAACAGAACTAAAATCTTTGAGAAAGAGAAGAGAAATGGAACAGAATTACAGGCAGTAAAATTGCAAAGTTCACTCAGACATGACTCCTATTTACCAAGAAAAAATAATTAAAAATTATCAATTTACCTTGTTTACCTATTTTTAAAGAAGTAAAACATAGTGGTAGGTAGCTTATATAATTAATATTAGGCTGAGGAGATCTCAAGAAAAATATTGTTGATTGTACTCAAAAAGAAGTGCTTTGTATTTGAGATGAAACAATTTTATTAAAGGTAGGCAAGGCAAGGTAATTAAAGATATGGAATAATATGTGAATTTTGAATATCATCAAATGGTAATGAGGCCAAAAGGAAGAGATAAGGTTAAGTATAATGCTGTGATCTTGAGACAGTAGATTAAAAGAAAGTGCTAGTAATGAAACCTGTGTGCCAAGGCAATTCCCTGAGAAAGTTCTAGAAGGTAACAGCAGCCATTCCAGGCCAAATTAAAAGTATAGTTGGCTCAGCGTGTTTTGTTTGACAGTACCCAGTAAAGAATGTAACAGTGATTCCCTGTACTATTCTCCTGCCTTATGGTGCTGTAGGAATCAGAAATTTTTACAAGTTGCAGGCAGAATTTGGGTGTTTGGTAGCCCAAGGGCTTTTTGACATCTTGTAAACTTTTGCTATTTACTGTTTCTAGTGAGAAAGTTTAACCACGTAACTGATAAGTATCTTACTTTGGTTGTTTCATGCACACTGTTGGATCATTTTATTCAGCATCATCTTGCTCTTTGGTTTTGCCTATGACTTTTAGATTTGACCAGCTATTGTGGAGCCTCAGCTGGTAGCTGCTCCAAGCCTTGGATCTGCCACACTGCTCTCCTGCAGAGTGTTTGTGTGTTTGCCTGTAGCAAATATGCACATGTGTATGTGCAAAAATGCACATAAAGTATGTATCTTACAGTATTTCAAGTATCAAAAAATACTGAGAAGCAGTATTCAAGATATGAGTAGACCCTGGATTTGCACAGTAATAGTGTTTTCTCTAGTTTTCCATGCTTTTGCCTCAGGTTCTTAATATTCAGGTTTTCCTCTCAGCTGTGTAGTCCTGTCCCAGTAGGACAGACAGCAGCTCTGCACATGGGAAAGATGCTCAGAAATTGCTTTGTGTTGTGCTCAGATCTGGAAGAGAAAGAGACTGCAGTGAGTCAAAGCTATAAATTTCACAGGATCAAGACACTTCAATGCTCCACTTCAAGTGTATCTTGTTAATATGGGTAAAAGATGCTGTAAATCAGGTGGTGACTGTAAAAATGGAAAGTAAACTTTCTCAAGTGTTCTTTCCTAGTGTTAGGTTGTGGTGTCAAGTGGTGTTTTGTTTGTTTTTGCCTTGGTTTTCTTCCCATGGACATTTTCTTCATTTGTAAACCTTCATGGCCAGAATCTATTCCTCCGTTATGCCTCTGCCTAAGAAGAGCAGAGATTTAAGGGTTTGGAGTTTTTTTGGTCCTTGCTGATTATTTTAGATCCTATTTTGAAGGAGAACCTGCCCCTGGGTGTAAGCAGGCTCTTCAGTGCGGCCAGAGATGTTAAGATAGTGCAAAGTAGTTGCTGGTCCCCCATCCTGTTCCTTGCCCTATTTTAGACTTGAATTTTATTTGTTTACTATTGAGTTTCTCTCATGAGGTAGCCCCACTTTTGTCTAACTTGTGTGTGGATAGTGATTGATTTCCACTCCCCCTTCCTCTTTAAACAGAATATTTTCTAGGGTTTCTTACATGAAGAAAAACATATTTCAGAGTACCAAATGCATCACCTAACTACCTTTCAATTTTCTCTTGAGTCAGCATTTGGATGCCATTTTGCATTTAGGAATGGGGATTTTGACTGCAACCAAAATAAAAAATATTCTTAGGAAAGTAAATTAATAGAGAACTTTTGTACCTCTGATTTCTTCTGTGCTTTGAAGTTCTTATGTATGGAATAAATAACACCTACTCAAATGATAATCCTCACTAACCTCATCAAGTAGAGATGACAAGATAAGAACTAGGTACTTATTTTCCAGTAGTAATCTTAAATTCTGCAGTTCTAGAAAGTGGCATGTCACTATTTTGTTTAAATTGTTGAATTGAAATCCCCTTTAAATTTACCCTGGAAAATAATTTCTGATTTATTTTGAGGTAATTTAGAAGAATAATTTTCAAGATTGCCCTTTGTATTTAGAGAGAGCCTAGCAATTGAACTATTATTTGTTTTGTTTTTTTCTCTCTAATGGATTTTGGGAGAATGAATGAATTCTGCAATCATGAATAGCCTAATGCATGCTCTGCTGAGATTTGAATGACCCTGTTAAGTCCAGCCTGTAGTGAACCAAGCCTGTTTCTTGGTAGGCAGTGCTAAGAGCAGGGACTGGTGTCCCTGAGGACGGTGCCAATGCCACACTGCTTGCCAGTGGCTGCTGGAAACCCTTTCCAAGGGAAAAGCTGCTTGCTGTGAGATTCATTTCTTGGTTGCTGCTGGATGCAGTACTGATCTCTTGAGCCTTTTCCCCAGGTCTCCTGTCTCTGCTTTAGGAGGGTGTAAAGGTATTGGGGGAGGAATGAAGAGTGTTTGGAGCACAAACTGAAAAATACGATTAATATTTGGGCAAAATTTTCTGACGTTATTCATTGCAGTAATTAGACATTCATGAAAATACAGGCTGTAGTGGTACCTTGCCAGACAAAATGTAATAGAAATCTCAGATCAAGTTGCTAGTACTTCCTTTTCTGGCTCGCTTTCAACTGTGCCTGTGAGCGCAAAGGAATGGCATGTATTTATACGTTTGTAAATAAGATCCCACACATTTTCCATTTGAGAACATGCACTCGGACCTTTTATGGTCAGGAAGGGGTGTTTCCCTCTGTCTGTGAGCTGCCCAGAGAACTACACATTTCCAAGTATGCAGTTCAGAAACTTACAGATAATGCTTCGTAAACTTCAGTTTAAATAAAGACGTTTTGGAGATTAAAGGCAAAAAAAGTATTTTTTTCTTTTTCCAGTAGCAAAATACTTTAATATGAACAAATAGGTTTTGAAGTTGATGTTTTTTGCAAGTCTAAGTTGCCTCATTCAGTTTTACTTATAAAAATAGCACTTAGATCAAGCTCTCATGACTGCGTCATCTTTTCAAAGTGTCTATTTATCAAGAGATTCAGTTGATAATGTCTTTTTAAAATATCTAAAACTCTTTCTAGATACTCAGTGTCAGTTGTTCATAATGGATCAATAGTATCTAGCAATAATATTCTTAGGAAAAAACCTCACAAACCAACAAAAATTGACCTAGATGAAATGGAAATATTTCAAAAATAGCAGTTTCTTGCAGGCCTATTTTACCTATCAAAGAAAATTTGATTCAATTTGAGCAATCTTCAGCCCTCTAAGATGAATGCAGAACACTTAAATGTCACTATCAAAAAGTATCATCTTGAGAAGGCACAAATAAAATAATTTACTTGCATAGCAATTTAGCTGCAGAAAGCATAATAAATCTGTTCCTTCTTTTATGTGAATTGGTAAAGTGTTTTAGGGAACCTGTAATGTGTCCTACAAAACTTGTCCAAGTGGGATTTAATTTTCCATCAGCTGTTTAGGAAACTGCAAACAGTGTGAAGCTGGACAGTTGGAAGCACTTGAAATATGCTACAAGAGCTAGAGGTTAGGTATTGAAACAGTTTTTAGTTCTTATGCCATGAAGCACACAGTACTCCACTGTAGCTTTTATACTAAAAAGTTTTAAATAGATTTTCTTAAAAGTGGTTACTTGCTGTATTTATCAGAAACAAACCCTTTAATACTTTCTTGAAAAGAAGAATGCCTACAGCAAGAAGAATAATCAGTGAATAATACTAAAAAGGGGTAGGTTTCAAAATTCCCCCTTAGTTTCCCAAAGATGCATTGTACCACATGTATCTTTGTGCAGTGAGATGGGAGAGTTGCCACAGAAGTATTTTTTATTTCAGGACTGTTTAATTAGGTCAAAGTCAAATGACAACAAGCTGAACATTGTAACGACAACAAGCTGAGCACTGTAATAACAGTATATGCCATGTGTGCTAAGAATGTATTTTCAATTATAGTGCCTTTAGGTGTTTTAAATATTCAGTTTCAAATCAAGATAAAGTCTCCAGGAAGCTCAGTTTTTTTCTACTCACAAAAGAGAATTGCATGTAATAGCCAGTTGCCTTTCACTTAGGCTGCCTTCGGTCATACCATTCTGCAAAGGCAAAATTGGTGCAGTTAAATTCACAGAGGTCTAAATTTGCAATCAGTGGAGACATCCATAAAGAATTTGGCTTAAAAATTTGCAAGTGGGCTGTGTGTAAGTTCTCAGAATCAGTCCATACAAGTAGGAATTCAGACAATTAAGATTACCTTGCAGAGGCTTTCATAATATAGGGAGCTTTCTCTCCAAGGTCATGTTCTTGCATTAACTGGTGCTATTTAATCTTTGAAAATATGTAACCCTACCACAGATGAACCAAGAAAGTAATTCCTGTTCCAAAGAAGTAAAAATCAGTGGCATAGAGAGTTTCTGGGGCACTTGCTCAACTTAAGTCTTCACTACTTTATGTAGGCCTAGAAATCCCAGTGCCACTAGTTAATTAGTGGTGTAATCCTGAACTTTGCTCAGCCAGAGGCAAGCAAAGCTATTATTTAAGTGGAAATAAGTGAGCAGGATTAAAACAGAGAAAATTGGGCCTCAAGGGCATCAAGTGTATTCTTAGAATTCAATTGTTGTCACTTAATGTGTTTAATTATCTCTCGATTCACAGGGCATGTCATGTGCAATTAGCTGGAGTTACAAATAACTAATCCACAAATTTTTGAGATAAAGCTGCCTTTTGGTGTTAGACTAAACTATGTCTTCTATGAAGTATTACTCTAGAAACCAGGATGCCATCTTTTTATTTTCCTTCTTTCTTTAGTTTTTGTTTCTCCTGCTTCCTTGTATCAATTTAATTACCTTTTGTGCTGTTTTCCCATTTCTAGCTGCCTATGTTTGTTATTGGTATCATTATAGGGTATGGGTTATTTTCTCCTCTGTGTGATTTTGTGGTCGATGTTGGTTAGTGATCTCATTGCTGAAGGCATGACCTAGGTGACTTCTCAGAGGTCTTACTGACCTCTCTTTCCTGTGATTGCACATTAGCCTTGCTCCCCAGTTAGCCATACTCAGTATCATGGAGCTGATTCATGTTTTAGGTGCGAATCACATGCATGACTTACTAGGCAGGAGCTGATTCTCTTATGTTAGATACATTGTGAGTACTTTGCTCCTGATCGGGAAACTCTTCAGAGGGACTCTGTGCTGAGAGATCAGCTGCTGCTTCAGTGCATTGCTAGATTGGGGTCAAAGTGTGGAGTATTTTGTAGATTCAGGTCTATTTCTTCTGCTCCAGTGACTAGTGATAGTTAAACTGTGAAGGTATGATAAAATGAGGTGTTTTGAGACAACAGCCTGTACATTATAACTGCATACTCAAATACGGCTACAAAATAGTAATTTGAAGCTGACTAACCATGTAAAGTATTAGATTTCATATTAAACTGAAGAGCCCTGTTGTTTTGCATCTTATCTGTGCTTTTTTAATGGGCTCTCTGCATGTAACATCAGTTTTTGCTCTGAACTACACAAAAATCTGTTTGATTACTTAAAGGCTACCTCTTGCTTTGAATGATAATGAACCAGATGGCATCCTCTATTACCACTGAAGCTGAAAACATGGTATGGAGGGAATAAAGGAACAAAACTCTGCAGTTGTGGAATCATCAAGGAAAAGTTCCAAAGACAAAACCTTTCTGTGATTCAAAGCCTTGTTAAAAATTCTGGTGGCTCTTTCCAAACTAAGCTGATAGGAAGACTGTATTTGTAAGCCTGGGGTATTTGTGGGAGCTGTGGTTGTGATGGCACCAAAGGGTTAAAGTTCAGTCTTTATTTTCAGATATCTTCACCTTTAAAGCAGCAGGTCATCAGTTTTTATGTTCCATGGTTGTTGGTTTTATATCTGAAATTAGGAGAGGAATAATTCCTTGCTGTCAGAGCCCTGAAATTGTTTGCACCTTCAAAAAAGCTTAATGCAATTTTTGTGATGGCCATGTATGCAGTGTTATTGTTCTTCCCAATAGCAACGTGATCTGCTTTTAAGTACAGCTTCAGGACAGTCTTAACAGTCTTTTTATTGCCATTGTGGTTAGCTATCAGAAGTCTTGTATTTAAGTGAGCAGAAGGTAATCCTAAACCCTCCTTAATAACAGGAAATATTTGCCATTTCACCTCCAATACAAAGGAATTCATGTTTGCTGAAAAGCTGGGTCCTTCTAAAGGTCAGAACTGTGGAGCTGTTGCATCCTCTGCTTTCACAACTCCTTTCAGTTTTGTCTGTTTAGAGTCAACCTCTTTTGCATTCCCACCAGATAGTGATTGCTTTGGGTTTTTGTGGTGTGGGTGGGCTTTTTCGTACTACGTGTGGGGTTTTTAATGGGATGGAGAAAAATTGTGTGAAAATAGGATTTTAAAGGTTTTGGACGGGAAAATTGACGTCCTGTTTTTAAACTGATGAGGCAGGGAATGTGACACTGAGTGTGGTATTACTAAGTTAGACTCAGCTAAAGTTGATTTTATTGCCAATTTTATATTTGTAATAGTATCCTCAGTTACTGCTCAAGTTCAGGGCTAAGGTTATTAATTTATTAAAATTGTAATGAAACAAGAATATTTTGGAGCTGACATAATTCAAAGTTGAAGTAATTGATGGATGCATTTTCTTTGTCTTTGGTTGTTAAAATGCATGCAGTTCACAGAATGGGCATGAGGAAAGATAAGTTTTTATTGTATTTTAAGGAATTTGACCTTGCCTGGAAGGTTTACTTCAATCTCAAGGTTTTCCAAGGTTTTTTATCCTGCAGTTCTGGCCTAGGTAATTATTGTCATTTTTGTATATCATCTATGCCATCACAAAATGACTGTCCTATCTTTGCTGGTGAGATAGGAGAGCAGAAAAAGGCTCATGTGTCTTGATACTCTTCTTATTAGTAGTTGTTGACTACCCAAAAAGCTTGGCTCGTGTGTATATCCAGAAATACTCTGCTCCTGGTAAGCTGAGGTGATGCTTTTTCATCATATGAGCTGTTTCCAAATGCAGATGGCTTTTTTTGCTGGACTTCCCAGATGGCTTTTAATTGAGTATTAGTCTGTACTTTATTCATGTTCACATACATATGCTCTTAGAAAACTACGATGGCAGTGCCTCTTTCTTGCACTAAAGAAATCTGCTGTTCTTTTTTCAAGCTTAGCACATGATGAGACAGATACAGGACTTTTCCTTTATCAGAGGGTTTTCAAACCTTGTGTCTGATTTTCCTGGAGGAAAGCTGTAGCATGGCATTTCAGGATTCCTCCAGGAGTACATAATTTCATAAATTTGAACACACCTCTGACTGAGTAGAATTAAAATATGACTTAAATAGTCCTGATGTTTAAATGCCTTAGGACCTTCAGGAAGATGTTTTGACTGGCAGATCTGAGTAGATCACCTTTGTGTGGAGCACTGATGTCTTTGAAAGAAGAGGGGCTTCTTTCAAAGCAAAACTCCCAAAAAGCACATCTTCTTCCACCATGGTGGGTTTTTTTTCTTGTGTCTGCTTTAAGTCTTTTCATGCTTCTTTTCAAATCATACTGATTTGAACTGGGATGAGTGTATGGCTTGTTGTTCTTTAAATAAAGTTTTTATTTCCAGGAGCCTAATGCAGGTTTTCAGATTTGTTTGGAAACCAGACCGTGTGCCAAACGTTTAGGTATGACAATGCCCATGAGATTTTTTTTTTCTTTTAACTTTTATTTCATGTTTTCATACTTCGAATGTACAATTTTTATATGGTTCTTCTAAAAATTCATAGTAATTTCCTTTTAAAAAAAAACCCAAGCCAATCAGCAAAGAAAACCAATGAACATACCCTGTCACCCCAGAAAACAAAGCACATGCATTTGTCTGGCATTATTTTTGGTAAGAGTAAAATTTACACTTTTGATTTAGATTGTTCTATAAATGAATGCTAATCTTTTGAAAGAATAGTCTGTAGTGAGGAAAAAAAAAGCACAGATCTGCAAAACATGGCTTTGAGATCTCAGTTTTCAAGAAGCTTATGAAAATGCAGTTATGTTGATAGGTTTTTAATATTTAAAATATTAGTCTTTGATAATTCACATTTTAATATCAGTAGATAGTAAGTATTGCTGTTGGTGGGATGTGTTTGTTTTCATTTTATTCCATTTGCTAAATACAAAATTAAGAAAATAGCTGTACTCTATTCAGAGATTGTCTGTCACTTCAGCTTCTAGACCTCATTTCACCACTTTCTTCCCCTCCAGCCTCTTTTTTTATTCCCCTCTTGTTTGCATAAAGCCTACAGTGAAGTGTAACTTGAGGCCCATTGACTGAGAGATTTCCAGAAATCTGTTTTGCAGCTGACCCTTTGTGCTTTATTAAGAGTAAAGCTAAAATACAAAACTTAGAGAATTTAGCCAGTGCAACAGGTAATAAATATAATTACATCTTAATGCTTGAAGTATTTTACTTTATTCAGAGACTCTAGTGTTTGTTTCAAGAACTCATAAAATTTGCAAGAGAACTTGATACAGCTTTGGTTTCTAGAAACAAGCAAACAAAACAAATCTGTGAGTATTTATCACAGTTTGGATGATACTGTGAGAGTGTGAAATAATAGTTCTGTACTTATTAGTATGTATCGATTCTTTTTTTTAAAGGTACTGTAGATGTGAATGTAAAATAATGAAACTCCCTTGTTTAGAGATCTAGTGGNTGCAACAGGTAATAAATATAATTACATCTTAATGCTTGAAGTATTTTACTTTATTCAGAGACTCTAGTGTTTGTTTCAAGAACTCATAAAATTTGCAAGAGAACTTGATACAGCTTTGGTTTCTAGAAACAAGCAAACAAAACAAATCTGTGAGTATTTATCACAGTTTGGATGATACTGTGAGAGTGTGAAATAATAGTTCTGTACTTATTAGTATGTATCGATTCTTTTTTTTTAAAGGTACTGTAGATGTGAATGTAAAATAATGAAACTCCCTTGTTTAGAGATCTAGTGGAGATAAAGCAACAAAAGTAGTGTGATTCTTCTGTTGTATGAACATACTGTAATATTGAGTGTGAGTCTTGCAAACTCACAAATTTAAATGTGAATGAACAGTATTATACCTTATCAACTTCAATATTCATAGCAGCTGGTGGACAGCCCTATAAAACTGATACTTTGAAAGTTGTGACTTGGTGGCTTTTCTGCTGCCCTGTTTTTATTCTGGAAAAAAACAAACAAACAACATTTTTGGCCCATCTAAGTGGGAGGAAAGTCAACTGAGGCAGTTCTGAATTGTGGCTTTTGAGATTCTAATTTTGTAGTTAATGTGATGTTAGAAATGCACCCAGTGCAGCTGAACTCAGGGTTGGCATTGACTGTCACAGTGTTATCCCAACTTAAAACTGAATTTGGTTGCTACAGATTTTGAAAGCTCAGTGTATATATAAATGAGAGTTTTGCAACTTCTTATGAAGGTGTTGGGTAGCTCCAATTTCCAGTTGTTGCCTTCATGTTGTTGAGTTTCCTTTGATGTAAATGTCACTGACTTTTGAGATGTTTTACATGGGCCTGTTTTTTCAACATACAATTTGGTACCAACACTGTTGTCTTGTTTGGTCTGTTTTGTAAGTAGAAAGGTAGACTCATACTATGGTGGTCCTATTAAGAGCTGGAGCATGGATAAATGTGTAGATTTTCAGTGTCCACAAAATTCTAACTGCTTGACAAGTGTATGAGAAAATTGGATTTTCATATAATCACCTTGGTGAAGGCCATTATATCTGAATTCTTACAGAAGCCATCTATTACAGAAACCCATTGTATCATACCATAAAAGGAGAGTTCTTTTGCTTTAAATTGAGGAGCTGTTCAACCAGAGAGATAGGTGTAAAATTTAAAAGCTTTTTAATTTATCATCAAAGACGTGCTGTCAGCATTAAAATATTGCACTGGCACAAGAGAAAGGTGAATGTTGTCCCTCTGCATATGAAGCAGCGGAGCACTGTTCCATTCAGTCTTTGTTCTCCTCTGTAATAAAAGAGGAATGAGACCCTGTTGGACATGCACATCTCGGCAGGACCAGCCTCTGATCTTTTGAAGACAGCTTTACACAAGTAGTGGGATCGTTCAAAGCCTGTGGAGTCAGTCCCAGTGAAATGTCTGGCTAAGAGCTTGTAGTAATGTAATTGCTAAGCTGCTAGATCTAGATCTGTGTTCTGCATCTGTGAATCTAGAAGATACCTTGTCTGCTATGCTCTGTGAGGTCACCCTACCAGTTTAGGCAGTAAGTGAAGAAACAGTTCAGAACACCTGCATATCTTAAAAGGTGTGATGTTAAGAATGAGATGAGTTTCTTTTTCTCTGCAGGAAGGTGAATACAACTGAGTTGTTATGTTTGGTGATCCCTGTTGACTTGACTATTACCTTTTCTAAGTTAGTGGGCTTTGCAGTGTGACTGGAGTCCTGAAAATCTATACCTTGCTTTGGTCAGAAACCGCTAAATAAGTAGAGCTGTTTACAAATTGTGCAATGTTTTTGCATCTACAAAATAAATCTTGGGCCTCTCATCTCCCCTCTTGTGTCTGTCCTGTCACCTCTTCATGTTTCCTATTTGTCTTTCTCTCTTTTTTAGTGCTACTTTTATTACTTAAGCTCACACAGGTGGTCCTGTCAGGCTATAAAAGTAGTTGCTTGACCAGTGTAAAGAGATTGCCTGAATAATGCTGCTTTTTACATTTAGGACTGATCTTGCTTAGAAACCTTACACAGGATTTATGCAAGAGAGCAATAAATTATATGTAACTTGTAAAGCATTCTAGGATACACACGGGATACAAGATCAGTCAGCAGCAAAAATTTTCCCATGAGTCGTATGTTTCTAAGGTATCTGGCAATTTGGTTCATCAATCTTTCCTGTTTACCCCTTAATAACGGTGATAGTTTACTTTACATATTATTTTTTGGGGTAAGGTTTGTTGAACAGTCCCCAGGATCATGTGACCAGTGACTGATGGAGTTCTGTTTCCAGCCCATAGCTTCTCTGACTTGGAAAAAAAAAGAAAAAGTAACTTGTGAAGATATGTTAAGCATGTTACTAATTAAAGCAACTGCTTAAAGTTGCATGGGACAAATTTATAATATGTATATTCTGTGGCTCATGAGCTTGTGTTAAAATCTGATTTTTTGTGTTTCTATTTTTTACTGTCAGTGAAGTTTGTAGTTTTTAAAATGGACATGTTCTGAAAACTGTTCTTCATAAGCACTGAAAATAGTGGGAAATTAAGAAACTCTGTTGATAGAACTGTCTTGAAATCTAGAATAGGGTGAATTAATGAAAAATCAAAAACAGTAGTCTGCAGAGCCTGAAAGTCCATGAAACTGGCAACAGTAGCAGATCTTGCTACTTTGTTTTATGCACAGCTTCTTGTTTTGATCGTTGGTCCATCAAGAGGCACTGTTGCAGTTGCCTGACTCTGGCGGGCCTTGAGAGATACAGATTAGTTTTTAAACTAAATCCCCAACTGAAAATAAAGTCAAACACTCTGAACTACAACTATCCTGAACAAAAAAAAAATCTATTTTTAGTTTGTTACTATGAATGAGACTTGGGTTTTGGGCAAAAATGTAATAACAGAAGGCCTGGATTTTTTTTTTCCCTTGAGAGGAGGGTATGTGTGTATATACATGTTCATGTATATATATTTTAAAAAAGCATATATATGTATGTATATAAAATATTTTTATGTGAAATGCTGTAACAGCAAAACTTGGGGTTTAGATGATGATTTTGAAGGAAAACCTTTGAATTTGTCTAGAATCAAGCAGATTTTAGAAATAAATGTGGTGAAGTGACAGGTTATGTACAATGTGCTACAAATTTTGGGATGCATATATTTATGCATATGGTTGAATCTTTGGTCCTATATGTATGTAAACATGCAAAACTAGCAATCCTTTTGAAATTAAATGTTGTAAACCATTCCATTCCAGATTGGTTATGAAATACTAATCTCTATCCCTGTAAAAGCAGGAATTTACTGAAGGAACATGAGGAAATCTTTAGCACTAGAAATCTGAGCAGTGTCAGTGTATTATTGTGCATGCTCTTTAAATAATCCATGAATTAGTCACACATTTATCAGCTTAACATTGTGCTATTCAAAACTTCACACTGGACAGCAAACACTGAATCCCATAAACATTTCTCCTAAAAGCTAATATATGAGAAGACTTACTGAGGTTTTTTTTTAAGGGAAAAAAGGAAACAAAACCCACCTAACCTACAAAATCCAGCCGAATAGTGGAAGGTTTGTAAAGAATATTTTGAACAGGTTTTAAATTTTTATATGTCAGTATTAATCTCAGCTTTCACTAAAGTGCTGTTGTCGCATTACATAGGATTTAGATCCCATACTGATTTGATGTGGAAAACAGAGAGATGACTCTTTCCCAGGAAATAAAAGGGTAGTTTTTTTTTCCCTTGTCCTCTACTATGCTTGCATAAGAATGCTTCAGTCGCAAAGCAGCATTTTCAGCATTTATCTGGATGAATCCTGTAGCTCTGTGGCTGTGTCTGACCTGACACAAGTAGTCTCATGAGCTATGGGAAGCAAAAAAAGAGTTGCACGTCTGTGCCAGGTATTATATATAAAGCTCATTTTCTTGCCAATAGCTGCAGTGATCAGTTCTTCCACGCCATGTAGTGGCTGTGGTTGCATTACTTGTGGGTTCTGTGAGGATGTCTTAACTGCATGAAAATCATCCTAATGACTTCAGAATACCTGCTTCATTGTCAGATAATCATCACGGTGGACTTGTTAATTTTCAGGCTTAATTAGATGCCCTGAAAAGTATCGGTCTCCTAATTAGTGTCTGTGACATAAAATCTGCAAAGTACTACAGGTGTAATAATGGGTATTTATCTTTTTTGAGCTGTTACTTTTGTAGCCTGCTCTAGCTCCTCAGCAGCCCTTTCTGAAGACTTCCCATGACAAAGGCCAGAAGCAATGTCTAGGACACCTGGCTTAGCCTTGCTCTCAGTAACTAGCAGTGAACAAACAGCATCCTTGTCACCTTTGCAGAATAAAATGTGGCCTGCTTTAAAGCTGCCTTTTTTTTTGGTCATATTAGAGTTAAACCTGCTGGCAGTTTCAGGCTTGTTACAAGGACATAGTTACAGTGCATTGTTTTTCTTTTCTTTTTTTTTTTTTTGGTAATGATTTTGCTTTCTTCTGTAAGTAACAAATGTGATAACTTCAGTGTCACTCACTGTGACAGTGCCTGTACTATATCTCCTGCTAATGATAAAAGGATCTGGATTCTGTATGCTTGGCTGTTGTATTAGTGACAAACTTCTGACTATTGAAACATATACCTCTCTTGATTTTAGCCTCCCTTTCACGTATTACTTCACATGTTCATGTGAAATTGGAGTTAAATCTTTTACTGGAAAATGTAGTAGCACGTGAATGTGTTGGCCTGAAAAACTGCTTCACTGGATGTATCTTTTCTTTCCTACCTTTCACCTATGGGAGACCCAGTTTTTTGGTTAGTTGTGGGGTTTATGTTCAGGTTTTTTAATAAGCTACAAGTAACCTCAGACTAGTAGTTTAAAAAACAAATAAATAAATAATTAAAACCCTGTCAGCTGTGTACAGTGGTTGTAGACATAGAAAATACAGCTTGGTGCCTGCTGAAGTCATTGGGAATCTTCTCCTTGACCCCAGTGAACCACTGATCCTCGTTACGCTTCTTTGGACCTCAGAACATGGCTCTGACCAAGGAGTCCCTGCTTGTGTACACCTCAGAAAACAGAGACAAAGAATATGTTTCTTGAAAACATTTTCCCCTTAAAAAATCCTAAGGAGTCTTTTTTTATTAAACAAAGCTGAAAGGATAAAGTTGGCATTTAATCTGTGCATGTATTGGGTAGCCTTAGATAGGTAATGGTGCTCAGCTCCCTTGTTCAGTGTGTTGGAGGTGACTTCTTTGACCTGAGTATTGTGATCAGCTGTTTCCACAGCAGAGACCCACCACGCACATCTTACTGCCAGGCCCCCGTGGAGAAGCAGTGGTTGAGTGCTCTGAAGTAATGGATTTAATTTCTGCATAAATCTGAAGTTCTGTAGATAACCATTTCAGCTAAGTTCCAGCTCTGTGCTCTCCTCCTGCAAACAGAGGATTCTTTCCCTCTGCTGCAGTGAGGTGTGTCTTTGTGGTGTTCCTCATTAACCAGGTCACAAGTCCAGTGTTAAGCTGCAAAATAATGTGTTCTGTTTCTTCATAACACTGTATTTTCATCCATCCTTGTTCCAGCTGCTCATTACTCTTTTCCAACAGCCAATAGCACAGGATTTGAAGGATGTCTTTGTCTCCACCCTTTCACCCTATAAATTACTTTTCTCAAGTAATATACTGGGCAGTTTTGGTGTACAATATCATAGTCACATGAAGAATTTTATGAGGTTGCTTACTAGAGGTTTGGTTCTGAATCCCAAAGTGCTTAAAATGAATTAGGCTGAATTCACAGCAGGGAAAAATTTCTAGATAAAAATGTGTTAGCAAGTGGTACTGTGATGGTTGAGTTCGGTCCCTATGACTTCCTGTATGAAAGGATATAGACAGATAGGGAAGATGTGAGAAACTGATATGGAAAGCAATGTAAGAACTAATCAGGGAGCATGAGAAAAGAGATTTCAGTTCCTTTTCTGTGGAGGAATGGCAAAATGAAAGAAATGGGAGATAAAGAAGCACAGATACAGAAGATAATAAATGCACCTTCTTGGGAAAGGCAAAATACTGGATAAACTGGGATGACTAGGATAAAATTGCAATTGAATGAAATAATTCAGTGTCATTGAATTTAACCTGTGGTTACTGTAGGTCATAACATTTAATCTGGAAAAAGCAGATATGTTGCTATACTGCAAAGAAACCCATTTTCAGGGCTCATTTTTAGAAGATCAAATAGACTGCTATGCTAAAAAGGCATTTTAGACATTGTTTAATATTTTTATGTCTTCATATTACAAATACAGTTGAGTCTGTTTTTTCTCTTCTGTTTAGACCTTTTTCAGAAATGAAATACCAATCAAGAACTATGACTGATTTGACATGTACTTGTTACATTACTACTATTATTATTATTATTATTATTATTATTATTGTTATATTTGATACTTTTAAACAATGTTATTTACTCTGTGTTGTGGTACATACATAGAGATTTTCTGTATAACACAGATTTCTAAAACAGAATACAGTTTATAATTTCCTCAGAATGTCGAGTACAAACCAGTTATTCTCAGTAATAAGAAAATGTGGCTTTTTGGCACTGGAACATGTCTGTTAAAGTTTCCCTAATGCAGACCACTGGCTATTCTGATGTATCTGTAGATATACCTGGTGTGAGGGGGAAATGTGCTTCTGTAGGTTGCATCGTGTGACATTGCAAACTTAAGCTTCCTTCATTTCATGGCTGATGTTTGAGGCACAGTTGTTTTTTGGAAACATTTGAATTAACCTGCATTTTTTATTTTTTTTTGACATTGCCAGGAACGTAGGATACTGGGAAACACACTTGAAGTAGCAGTGATATTTCTTGTGAGGTTAGCTGCTCTTTTCCAGTGCTCACATTATTTTAGCAACAATTAATTTTTTTTTTCCTTTGGAAAGCCTGTAAATATGAATACACTGCAGGGGGGTTGTGTGATTTAGCTTTTCTCTACTATGTTAATAATTATTTTTCTTTCTGTAGGTTAGGTCCACAATTTAGAGATCACAAAAGTAACAATGGTAGGACAGTTGATAATGAAGTAGTACTTTACTGCAGTTGAAATAAGAATGTGGAAACTTGAGCAAGTTTCTGAGGTATTAAAGATTGTACCTTTCAAGTCCCAGTCTTGGATTATGGCAAAATGTTACCTCAGAGTTACGTTCACATAACGTTTTTAGTCTTGAAATGCTCCAAGGTTCATCTAATGTAAACTAATCATCTGTACTAGGGCAAAAACATTTTGCTGAAGCATTTATATGCAAAAGAAGGATTTGGAAGATGTTACATATACATATATTTAGATGTATATTTATATCTAAAGTCTTCCTTAAGAAAATTTATTTTTCCATAGGATGACTTTTCTGTCAAAGCAGTAATTCCTATTAAGGGTGTCATGTTGTTGCTATATGTTCATACAATATGTATAACAAGAAATTCTGTGTATGCTTCTTATGTGTAAGAAGCAATCACATAATCATATAGGTTGGAAAAAACTCTTAAGATAAAGTCCCATCCTTTACTGGTCACCACCTTGCAACTAGACCATAACACTAAGTGTCACATCCAGTTGTTTAAAATACAGAGTTTTAAAACTGTGAGCATTGAAGTATTGCTCAGCCCTAATGCCTTGCTGTGTGCATCTTCACTTTATTTTGCAGTGGGTCTATAATGGAAGGATAAGTCAAACAGCCCCACAAATCCATACTCCTTAAAAGTTTCAATGCATTTTAGATAGTGGACTGGAAGAGAGAATACAAATATGGCAAAAGAGAAAAAATATGCTTTTTTCCTTGTGTGTTGTGGATTCTGGACTTTTAAATGTGCAGTGTCCACATAAATTTTGGGAGCCTCTACCTTAAATTGAAGCTTTTTTGAGACTTATCCATGACGACTTTTAGGATGAATCCTTAACTCTCATTGTGGTATAGAGCAGTAGAGAAAGTATTTTTAGTGAGACAGCTCCTCACCATCTCTGTGACTGGATGTTCTGTGTCTCTATGTTGAATATCCTACCACTGTAAGTTTTAGTGGTTAAAAAGTAGCTTATTTTTATAGAAGTTAGGAATTTGGTGCCTCAGTTTGTTCTTTTTTAAATTGCACAATCTTTTTGGTAAATCAATCAAACTCTATCTTTAAAGGCACCAGAGTTTTTTTTGGTTTATTTGGGGTTTTTTTGGTCTCTCAAATTCCTTTTCAGAAGACCAGAGGGAGATGAAAAGTACAGAGGAGGTGAACAGGCATATAACGAAATAGAGTAGATGTTTGCTGCTGAGTTTACTCTAGGCAGTATCAAATTAGGAGACAATTCAGATTCAGAAGTTCTGACTTCAGTTCACTTAGATTTGAGAAGGGTAAGGCTGAAGCAAAGTGGTAAGACTGCATTATGGTTTCCTGGTATTGTTATCAGAAAAATAGGTGGAAAATGTGTACTGCAAACTGTGGAGACCTCAAAAGCGATACTTACAGTAGAATCAAAAGTGAAGAATTTCTCTGAATATTTTTTCATAGACAGATAAAGAAAAATGAATACCTGACAGCCAACAACCAAGAAATAAATAGAGAAGATTAAAACATCGTTTTGATATCATTGGAACATAGAAGTTCAATCCAAGGAAGAAATAGTGAAAATAGTGGTGTCAGAGAGGACTGTGAAGCCATGTGGTAGCAAAGAAAGACTTTTTCAACTTCCAGAGATGCTGGGCAGTTGTAACTTCCCTTGTCTAAAGTATGGGACTCCAATGAGCTTGGTTTTGGAGCTAGAAACTGTTATGACTTGGATAAAGCTCAAAGGAAAGTTGCATAGTTATTTATAGTGAATTATGAGCTGAATATATGTATTTTGGTTAAGCAATACCTAAGGCAAATGTAATAAACCTTAAAACAATTGAAATTGCTTCAGTTCTAGGGAAAAAGGAAATTTATTTAGGTGGGTGTGAGAAGAAATGGTAGCTAGACAGACAGGAAGAAAGAAAAAAAATGAGACATATTATGAGGAATAAAATGCAGTTTGAAAAAATACATAAAATTATGTGGTAGTTTTCTGAGTGAAGTGGAGAAATTTACTGGAGAAATTTGCAGCTGCACATGCTTTTCTTCTCCTGCTTTTTCTCCTTGTTTCCATTTTGCCTGAAAAGAAGTAGGAGGGCCACTGTTGTCCCTCTGCAAGTTCAGAGGGCAGAACAAGTTCAGTTGTCTTTATCTCAAAATGTAATGATGTAATAATACTTGGCACTTCACCTTCTAAGTCTGCAGGATAACCCATAGCTATTTAAAAAGGCCTAGAGAACTTGAGAGCTCTTAAACAAATGTAGTTCATGCTGTCAGTGTACAGCAGCCTGAAAAGTGACAAATTGTCCTGCTGGTTTGCTGAGTGCACCTGGGAAGAACTGAGGTTGTTGAGTGATGGGTTGAAGGTGCACGTTCCACTTCACTCAGAAGACTGCCAAAATAATTGCATGTATTTTTTCAAACTGCAGAGCAGTAGCTCTGTGAAAGCTTTAAGCCCCCCTACGTGCATGTTTGTTCCTCTAACGCCGTTTTCTCCTCCCATGTGTGCTGTTCAGAATTGGTCCTGAGGCAGCAACAGGTACAACAGACAATTCTTATTTCAGTTTTCCAGTGTAAGCTTTGGTTTAACCCCTTTGATCAGCATTGCAAGGTTTGATTGTTGAAAGTTCCTGGGGAGTTGCAGTAGGAGAAGGAGAATTAAGGGAGTTAAAAACAGCTCCCTTAAGAAAAGCTTACACAAACAGATATTTAAAAGGGGAAAATTATCCATTTTCTCAGAGTCGCCTCTTATTCTTTGAAAGTTTAGGAAGTGCTGCTCTATTAAAAATTCCTTTAAAATTATTTTAAAGAATAGTAAGCTGATGGTGAAAATTGTGAATGCCATTTTTTTCAAGAGTGATTTGAAATGAAGATTGTAACTTGACTTGGGAGAGTTTATTCCCATTGTAAATTTCATGACTTTGTATGAGCTTTCCCTTTTTATCAACTTTGCTTCCAGTGAAGCTGCTGATAATTATTTGAGGATCTAATAACAGGATGGGGGTGTGTCGTCTGACAGATTAGTGATTTATGTTATTCCCTTGAGATTCCCATTAATAGTTGAAATTACCTACATTGGTGCAACTTGCTGAAATGCAGAGTGTGAGATGGTCTTCATGACTGCAAACACACAATCACTCTGAGCTCTTTGAACAGCAATATTGCAGAATCTGTTCTAAGGTAGATGTTTTAAGCATCTTCTTCCTAGAGTGAGGAAAATCTGCACTATATCACATTTTTAAACATGATTCAGAATGGTATTTGCATGTACAGTGTAAGCAGTACTGGAAGCTGAGCATCTTTTTAAGCATCCCTTTTCTAGTCTAGTGAAAGATGCATGATCTGAGCGAGCCGGACCTTCTCTTTTCTAGGGAAACTGGCAGCAAGGAGAATATATTGATGTACATCCAACCCTTCTCCACGGGGCACTGATCCAAATGTAAGGTGTGTTTGAACTGCTCATTGAATGTAATTATGCTAAAATTATGCTCATGTGTTCCCCTAGAGAAAGTGGCTACTGACAATCCCGTTTTCTAGCCTGTAAGAGGATTTCAGCGATGTTTGAAATCTCAATAATATATTTATCTTGGGAAAGTTCAGCAGTAACTGAGCTGATTTGCACAAACACATTTTTCAAGAGTCATAGGATAAATTACTGCATGTTTAAAATCTGACTAGGATTAGCCATTTTTCCCATAGCAAAAATAAAATTATAAATATATGCATTATTTCACGTAGAACATTATATGCACCTGTTAAAAGCACAATCCTTTAAAAAAGAGTGAATTAAGTAGTATAGTTAGCATAAAAAACTAAGGTAGGTAGGTATGAATTAGAAATTAATTATCTGAAGTATAAGATGATTCTCTTACTGTCTGCTAAGTAAGCTGAAGCTTTCAGTAAAGGGATTTGGATCAGTATCCTAGTGAAGATTTCTTTGTAGGAAACTTCATTGCAAGGTCTATGCTTATAACAGCAACCATCAATATTTAGACTGTTTCTTCCTTTTTTTTTTTTTTTTTTTTCTTTTCAGGAATAGTTGAGTTCCTGGTAATTTAGAATATATTCTCTTGTGTTCATTATTTCAGCACCCAAATATGCACAGGGAATAACAGTATTTTCCTCTTTTGAGCCACGCTGCCTTTAAATGCCTCTCCAAGAACATTAAAACAGGAGTTTCTTGGATGCTATCATTACTAAGTAGTAAAACACATATGTTGGATTCATTTAGTCGTGTGCTTTTTAGTCTCATGAGCTGTTAACTGGTGGAGAAAATTTTTGCCTTTAAACTGTGTTTAGCTTACTGCTTATTCTACATATACAAGCAAAAACATGGATTCAATCCATCTACAAATTAATGGTTTTCTATTTTTGAATTGTCATGTTTTCTAAACAAGCTGGTTAATAACTAATGCCAAGATAATTGTAACTAGAACTAGGACTGTTTGGTGACTATTTGACATAGTAGTCAGCAAAATCAGCAAAAGTATTCCAAAGGTTTGCAATCCAAAACCATTTTTAATACTTATACCAGATGTTCAGACTCTGGTAATACTAATTAATAATTATAAGGATGTTGCAGGGGAAAATTTTGTGAAATAATTATTTAAATAATGAGAGTAAACCATACTGTTTAATATTCATGACATATTTTATTGTGTTTTATACCAGCTTCAAGTAGGTTTATTCACTGCAGTTTTTCCTGGTTATATGTTGGATCTGCTTACTCTTTGATACTTAAGAAGCTTCTCAGGCTTGTTTGAAGATAGTCTTTTCAACAGCCTTTTGGAAATACATCCACAATCTCAAAAAGGAAGGGATTAGACATCATTAAGGGTTCAGTGGACCATTCAAATTTAATTTGAACGATTTCAGGTTATCCTACCTTTTAGCAGTAAAATGCTTAGATACGCTAAGACTGACTTGTAAGAAATATGACTTCTAATTGCAAAGAAGGAGTTATTGAAGTCAACGTTGAAATGATACCTGCCTCCCTAAAACTTCAAAGAACAACCTTTGTCCTCCTCTCGGGCTTTAATAACTATAAATCAATCTGTCTTTCCAATAGTTTTCTCACAACTTCTCACCATGTTTAATTATAATGCAACTCAGTTTAAGAAATTTACCTTGCCTCTTACCTTTTCTGTTTAGAAGTGTGTTATGGTTGTGTGCAGTTTGGGTAAAACCTCGTTTATTGTGAATGGCTTGTTCTGTTTTAGAATATGTAGAATTTTAAAAAAATATTCTAAAAAATAAGGTAAGACTTTTAAACAAAAAAGTGTTAGGAAAGTTTTTACTCTCTCTCAACATATTTGTGATTCTAGTTCTTAAAAACTTTCTTTTAATACAAATGAATAATACACCTTTCTCTTGCAAAATTGAATCTTTTGAGGAGCACTTCTTCAAATGTAGATGAAATAATATTGATGAATGATGTGACTGATAGCAAAATGATTCTGGGCTATAAGCAGATCATGAAGACAGTGTGGAAACAAGCAGTTTAAAAGGCAATTTCCACTAATTGCTTTTTTTTTATGACAGTTTTTTTTTTTTTTTTTAAGTTCCACCCCTATTTTTTGCTGTATCTGAGGATAAAGGAGGTGGGGATGGAAAAACAATGCTTGACATGCAATGTTTTCTGAATTATATGTGTGTATGTGGTGGGTAAAACAAATCACACTTCTTGAGAATGCCTTCTGCAGGGATTCTCAGGAATTTACAGATTACTGGGGATGAAGAGTAAAATTGCAGATAAGACATCTAGTGACTTGGCTTTCTATTGCTTTTCTTAGAGCTGATGAGAACAGCTTTTCTGCAGAATGGTGCCTGGCAGACAGAGGAGACAGGTTTCTAAAATTGTGTTACCGACTTAGCTGGAGGATGTGAGAGTTGTGGGTTCTGCCTAGAGGCAGTGGACATGAATTGAGACCAGAATTATGATCCCCAGCTCTGGCCTTCCTTGTTAAATTTAGACAGCAGCTTAGTTTTGTCCTCTAATTAGAAGTGTCTGAGATGGGCGAGCTTGCTGTTCGAAGAGAGTGTGGTAATGTAGTCATTGCTACATTGGAAAGAAGGGCATCAGTAGTTTAGGCTAAGAGTGGCTGCTTGTGGTCAATGTGCACAGGCCTGATGCATTTCAAAATGACATGGCAATCCTTTCTGGATGTAAGGAAGATGTTTATGTTAAATAGCATCCGATGCTTGTAAACCAAATCTGAACTTGGTGCTTCTTATAACTGTTTAAATTAGAAAGTAAAATAATAGATTAACATCCAAAGTAACATTTTGCTCTGGTTTCTGTGACTTCTTGGGGACATGGAGATAAAGTCCTTTGAGGCAAAATCTCCTTTTAAGGAGAACATTAAAACTGAAAAAGCACAACTCCCCATGCATGTTGGCAGAGCTAAATGTAGTTGGATGGCAGAAAAGTTTTGGGGATCTTTGTTTCGTTTTAAAGTGATGTGAATTGATGGTGCACTTCAGTGGAGTTACAGGGATTTTTTTTCTGCCCTGTACAGCGTTATCCAGGAATCTCAGGACCAGGATTTTTCTGCATGGGCTAGTTTGCCCTTCTGAGAAGTTAATACAGGGCTCTGTGTGCTTAACTACAGAGCAGACCTAGTCTGTCGTTTATAAAAGGAGCCGTGTATTCCTGAGAATACTTTGAACCCAAGGCTCAAGTATTGTTTGCACAGGAGACCACTACCCCTATTAGTCAAACACTTGTTGAAAGAGAAGAGGTAAGATTGTTTGTTGTCGCCCTTCTCCCATTTGGAGGAGAAATGAAATACTCTTATCTTCAAAGCTTGTAATAGATTTGAGGCTAACTCTCTGAAGGGCTGTATTTCCATCTGCACTCTTCTTCAACACCTGCATTCCTCACACTGCTATCAATGCTTGGTGCTGCAGTAATAAAACTGCAGAGATTGCAAGCCTGTGGGATTTATTTTTAATAGGTTTTGAATCAAATAATTTATTTCAAACAACTCTTGGTTAAAAATACTATAAATATTGATTTGGGGACATCTGCCTAAAATTAATAGGGTATAAATAAAGTCATTCTTTAAACAGATGTTTTTTAGCCTACAATTTCTCTAGTTGTTTTTTAGGCCCTTTTCATATATGGTAACTGAATGTCAGTAAAGAAAGCCAGTCATGTGTATTGCATTTCATTTGTAAATTGTATCTCAATATCTTGTCAACACTGAATATGTTTTTGTGGTTAACTAATGTGGTTTTTTCATCATAGGCAGCAAAAAATATGTACTTAGTTATCTTCATCAAGCTGAAAAGGAGCAGACACAATGTCTGGGCTGCCTGGGTAAAAATGGGACCAATTATTTCTTTACTGTTCCTGATCTCCTTTCTCACCCCAGAAAAAAAAAAACAAACAAAAAAAACACCAAAAACAAAAAACCAAAACAAAGCTAGTTTTTTTGACCTTCTAAGAATTGTATCCTATATGAAATTAGATATAGTTGGATGCCTGCTTTGGCAGCCTTATGTGCAAGGTACCTTATTTCTTCCTGAAAGGGAGAAGTCTGCAAGAAGAAGTGGTCCCAGCTCTCATATTTTACCATGGTTTCCTACTATTAGAGTATTCATCTAAGGGATGAGCCCTGCTCAGCTATTAAAACATGCAATGTTCAGGTTAGAAATCTTATATTGAAAGATGCTTCTTTCAAAATACTGCTTTGGAATGTTGAAGAGTGTCTGGTTTTCTAGGTTCAGTAGGCTAAGCTGCAGAGCATCACAAATTCTTGGTTTATTATTGATAGCAACATAGTATTTTGTTGTGTTTTAAATATTTAAGTTACTTTGTTACATTTATCATTCACTTCCCACCTGGAGTAGTGCATCCAGCTCTGGAGTCCTCAGCACAGGAAGGATTGGATCTGTCAGAGTGAGTCCAAAGGATCACCAAGATGATCAGAGGACTGGAGCACCTCTCCTCTGTGGAGACAGAGACAGAGCTGGGGCTGTTCAGCCTGGAGAAGAGAAGGCTCCAGGGTGACCTTATTGCAGCCTTTCAGTGCCTGAAGGGAGCCTGCAAGCAAGCTGGGGAGGGACTTTGCACAAGGGCGTGTAGTGATAGGGCAAGGGAGAATGGCTTTAAACTGGGAGTGGGTTTAGATCAGATATAAGGAAGAAATTCTTTGCTGTGAGTTTTGAGGCACTGAAACAGGTTCCTCAGAGTGGCTGCCCCATCCCTGGAGGTGTTCAAGGACAGGCTGGATGGGGCTCTGAGCCATCTGGTCTAGTTGAAAGTGTCTCTGCCTGTGGCAGAGAAGTTGGAACTAGATGATTTTGGAGATCCCTTCTAACTCAAGCTTATCTAGGATTCTATAGTTGTTTTTTAAAAAAAATAATGCACAGGTTGGGCAAATAAGATATTTTGGTAATTCTAGACTAGACTGATGTTTGTGGAGGATCTGCAACGTGGTTAAATCACTTTGTCTAACAGTGATGCAGTTTAGAAGACATTGTTTATTAACCCAATAATTTTTATTTTTCTGAATCTTCCCATGTTATTGTGCTAAATTTTACTGAATAAGGACAAGATACTCTTTAAATACAATTTGATCTAAAGTAATTAACAGTGTAAAAATCAATGCCATTCTTATCCATTACATTAGTCTGTCACACAGGATAATTTTTTTGATTATGGAAATAGGAAATATTGGAAGAAATCAAAAGAAAAATCTGCAAATACATGCATAACTTCATTTTTTTAAGAATATGAGAATAGGCATGTTCAGAGGCCTGTATATGCCCTGTCTGAGAGGTGGCTAAAGGTAAACAGATTGGTAGATATGAAAGAGAATAAGCATAAACTATGTATGAATTCTTTCTCACGCTGTAGCTCATGATTCAGAGGCAATTTCTGTGCATAGTGAACTTTTGTTCTGGTAACGTGTCCAGCCTTCAGTCTGCTTCACTCTGTGTATATTTTTAGCACCCACAGGACTCTGTTGTAAAGATGTTTACAGGTTAGCCATGCATTTTTGTAAAGACTTGCATTCTTTGTTTTTTTGAGCCTACTACCTGCAGTTGCTCAGTGACTGGACCTCTTCTCACTCACCTTTTTCTGTGAATCTTGTGCTATAATAGAAGCCTGTCCGTTTTACTTACCAGTCTTATCCTAAGGAAATGGAAATACTTGAAGAACACAAACCTTGCCATGCTCTTACCTGCCAATTTGGTGTTCCTGTGGTGTTCCTGAGCCTGGCCCTGCTCTGCAAAATTTGTCCCTTCTAGCTTACAAGTGACTGACCTACTGTGGCCCTTAAGAGGGAAAAAAAAAAGCATTGTTTGTGTTTGTGTTGTTGTTTTGCCTTTTTTTTTTTCCTGTGTGTGTGCTTTTTTTTTTTCTCCAGTCTTATTTGTCAATCTCTTTGCACATGAAGATGTAAGTGAATGTTTTTTGTGGCTTGTTGGGAAGGAATGTGAGGCTAGTGAAAATATATATTAATGTAACAAATCTGACTTGTGGAATAGCAAATGGTGATGCTGTGAGGGGTGAGTGCAGGAGTAAATGTCCTTGAAACTTCATGTTTACCTTGAGTGAGAATGGCTGAAGAACTGTAGCAGTGATTTTGCAAATCCCCGTGTTTGCAATACATATGCATTAAAAAGTGGAGAATGTGAATTTTTTTGTAGACTACTGTATGGATGTGTTGGCAGGTTAATTTCTTTAGTCATTCATAGCATAAAATTTGGTGGAAATGTTTTTTATCTTTTTTGCTGTTTTGATGCCAGGAGCAATGATCACAGCTTGAGTTTTGGGGAAGTATGCTCAAAGGAAGAATCATTAACCTCCTTTGACCATCCCACTGAAGGCCAGCTTGAAGAGCTCTGTAGTTGGTAGTGCTGCAAAATTGGCATTTCCATCACTTTTCTCAGCCCTTTCACTAATAGAGTATGAATGCACTGAATGTCTGTGGGACAACAGATGCCTTCCTGCTATAATCCTTTAAAGTTACCTCACTTTTTCTTTTTTATGACCATTTTAATTTCAACGAAGCAGAAATTTAACAAAAGCTTATTGAACAGAATTAAAGCCTTCGTATGTTTAATGAAGCGTAATTTACTATTGCTGCCTCCCTAGGCCAGCTTGTTTTGTCTACTCTTTGGAGTGCTACCCTGTAAAGAAATCTAATACTTTGCAGTTGCTTGTTATTCACTTCATTTAAATTTGGCTATAAATTACCTTTGGCTCTATTACAAAGCTTTCAGAAGATAATCAGAAGAAAACAAGAGTCAGGAAGAAATAATAGCAGTTAGTTTTTATTCTATAAATCTGCTTTACTGTCAGCTAGCTGGGCATTGTGTAGGAAAAGAGATGAGTCCAAGGAGTGATAGAATTTCTGGTTGGGATTGCACCGGATTTAATTTAATATGGCCAATCTCAAGGACTTCCCCAGCCACCATCAGCATAATGTCCTCTGAATTAGCAAAGAGAATCTTTGTTACTTACTGTTACTACAACCATTTAATTCTTTCTCCAGCCCAGTTCTATGTATTTTCGGTGCCTTTGGTAAGTCTTGTGATCACTCATTTATTGATCTTTCCTAACATTGCCTAGAGAGTCATAAAGTTTGTGGCAGTGTACAATTCCTTGCAATTTAACGTTGCGACAATTGCTGGCAGTAAATGTTTGTGGTGGTAGGTGTAAAATTAGATACTGTATCAATGATTGGAGTAAATAAGATAAATGGAATGAGACAGAGAAGGTAAGTTCAAGACACTGAACAGTTGAGTTTTGCAGTTGTTTCACTTAGAATCTACTAAATTGCACAGACACTTTGGTCATTGCTAGAGGCCATATGAAATAAGTTATTATCTGCCCTGTAATGTCACCTTCCAAATTCTCAACACAAATTTGAGCAAAGAAATGCAGCTTATGCAAATTAAGTTTCCCCCTGCATCATTTCAGCTCAAGAAGCTGCATGCCTAATGAGGAAACAGAGAAATAGAGCTATTCTGTCTCCTCTCGTATGCTTTTGGATGCAGAGAAATGATCCATTTTTGTACTCAGACCCAGTTAAATGCAACAGCCATGTATTGAACGACTACAAAAGTACTATAACTTAAAAGTAAAGAACAAATATAATTAGATCACATTACACGTTAAAAGTAAAGTCAGTCACATATTTGTTCTTTTGGGTGGAGTGGCAGGTAAGGCCAAGTGAGGGATATTTATCTCTTCTGAAGTCTTACTGTATCCCCATTTAGACAACCAGTATTTAGGGAATGATTTAGTATTGTTGTGTAGGTACAAGTTTTTTGACTGGTGGAACCAATTTGTTTAATTTGTTCCTTTGTTTCACTGAAACATTTCTAAAGCACATTCATGTATGAATTCCATACGATGTGGAACTTCTCCTCTTTGTCCTGGCTGTAAATGTTTCATGAATGTGCCTTTTTCATTTTTAAGCAGCATGCTCTAGGATATTGCTGGTGCAAGGAACACTTACTTCTTGCAACTTGCAGTAAATCTGTAATTTCCAGAGAAAGAGTTGTGTTCTTAAAGGATGTCTTTTTTGGCATGTTTTCAAGGTAACTTTGACACTGATGAGTGTGTTGTTTGGCAGAACTGGTCACAATTCTGAATAACAGAATGTTGGTTAATTAAAAATTCTGTGAGGTTTAATCATGAGGCTTCTGTTCACTTTTATATTTAATGTGCATAGCAAAGCCTGTGTGTGAAATTCCAGTAATGTATTCTAGAGCTTTAAAAGGAGAAATTCCGTGGGAAACATTTCCTTACTCTTCTTCTCTGTGTTTAAGTTTTTCTGTCTAGTTCAGTTTCTGAAGAAGGTTTGAAAGCTGTTGCTTTTTCAATAATAATTATTTTGTCTGTTTCTTTACTATTGCAGAGAACTTTACTTATTATCTTGCAGGACATTCCTGCATGTTGCTGCACGAAATAGGAAGAACTGTGTTGTACTTGCAGTTTGAAAAGTTTCCTTTCTGTTACATCTCTTTCTACCTTTTTCAATATTTGGTCCTATTGTAAATCCTGTTTGTTCAAAATTAAAGACACCAACAATTAAGCAAAATGCTATTAATGCAGGAAAAGTCATGCCACTGTCTTTTACATAGCATAAGCGGTGCTTGCTTTTCTTACTAAGAGGACAGGTGTAGTTACTTATATATGAATATGTATATATTTAGCAAAAGAACCTTCCTATCCTTAATTTAGTTCCAAAACATGAGAAAATTTATCATTGCATAGCATCCTAAAGTAGAGGAGGAGAGAGAATTTGGTTTGAATTTTTGAAAGAAAATGGCCTGAAATTTTTGTTTAATCTTTTTTTTATAATTGCTTTTCCCCAAATAAAGTTGTGTAATTTTTTTCCCAAAACTGGACATGAGGTTTTATTATAACTACAGTTCTATTAAAGAATTAAAATTTCTCTTACATCATTATGAACACATAATAATTCCAGCAGATTGCCTTTAGTATGGGCACAAGTTGTGAGATTTTTGTAATTATTTTTCAATGTAACTAATGTTGTTTCATACACCAGAAAATGTTTTGCTTTCTCTTCTGCTCAGTCTGCTTGTAGAGTGAGAAGAACCTATGTTCCTGGAAAGAAATTGCATTTGATAGTTGCTAGTGTATGCATTGATACATAGGCATATGTTTTCTGTTTATATGTAGCACTTACAACTTAATATTGCTGGTAAGGATAGAGTAATTGGTACCCATGGAGCATGGTGTTTTTGGTACCTTGGCTTTTGAGTTTCACTACTTGAATTTCCTGTGGGGTTTAGAATCACCTGTTAAAAAATACGTTTTCTTTTTGTAGTGAAGTTATCTCGGTGTTTTAGGGTAGCATAAAACTTAACCAAGCAGTTCTGCTTTTTGTCATATCATGTTGTGTGAAGCAATTATATCATTTGAAGTTGAAACCATTTTAAAGTTCTCAGGAATAATGTCAAGCTCTCTAAGCTCTATATTAATCTTAAACATATCTTTTGTGGTAGTTCTGCACACATGCAAAAATATTATTTCTGAAGGTTCTTTTTGTGTTCTGGATTACCCTCAGTGTTTCAGGTACTTAAAGAAGTATATGAGAAATATCTGGTGTGACTTGAAGTTCACTTGACTGTCAGCTGTTGCAGTCTTTGTCCCTGTGCCTGGAGCACTGAGTTTGTCAGGAGCCAGCCTGTATCTGCATGCAGGTATGATGTGGTGCAGAATGTAGACCAAGAACAGGCTTCCAAGTGTGATCATGCTTGAGGTTCTTTGCTTGGAGTATTTGGAGTTTAAAGAAATCACTATGTAATAGATTTAACAAGTTCATTTGTAGCCTTTGGTCTTGCAATTTGACTGTGTTCCAGCTTCCCTGAAGCACAGTGAAGCTGTTCCATGCCAGTTATTCTGAAGTTTTAGCTGGGGAACCCTGCAGGTCACCTTGTCCAGCCTCCTTCTTGCAGCAAGGGGACGTTAGATGAGGTAGCTCAGGGCCTTATGCAGCTGAATTTTTGAAGTCTCTAAGGATGAAGATTGACAGCCTTTGTGGGTACTTGTCCCAATGCTTGACAGCTTTCTGTGAACCCTCGTTGTTCTGTGTTCAGCCAGACCTTATCTTCCTGCAGCTGGCCACCACTGACTTTTGTCCTGTTACTTGTGCCCCTGACTGCCCTGGTCTACTTTAAAAAATTCACTAATAGACCAGCAATGGTAGTTTCAGCACTGTTTCTTGAGGGACCACATGGTTGTCTCTAAATTAAAAAACAAACAAGAAAGAAACCCCCCAAAAATAATATATCCCTCCCAAACCCCCCAAATACCCGCCCTTCATTTTCTGTATTTTGCCAGTTATTAGTCTTTGGGGAAACCACTTCTGACCTAAGGCACTCTTATAAATGTCATCTAAAAATAATAAAAAATAAAGGTTTCTACATAAATCCTATCAAAACAAAAATTTCCATTAAAACCACTTTATTCATTTATGTGCCTGCTTTTTGTGAAGATCTAAATTTACTTACGTGGTTTCACTGACCTTTGTGGTACTAACTGCAGTGTTTAACATGGAGCACATGAATAAGTGTTTTCAAAATTGAGGTTGTAAATAATAAGCTGTTTTATAGGGAGAAATATGTCTCATTGATGTGGGTTTTTGTTTGTTTGTTTTGAAGGATTTTGTAAATTTACAGTTCACATAAATACCTTATTAAGGTCACCATTAACATACCAAGTCATTGCAACAGGGTTTTCTTATTTCAGAATGATCAAAATTAAGAGCACAGAATAATCTTCAAAAAACAAAAACTTGCACTAATTTTTGCTTATGTTGACTTCCAAGAAATAAGACCTGCAAATGAGGATCCTTTACTAAATATCAGACTTCCCCAGCTGCTGCATGACTTCAATATTAATTTATTTCAGTACCTTTCAAAGGCGTTGTTGTATATTTCATATAAATAGGTGAAATATTTCCAGGAGTATTTTTGGTCAAACTGCTCTCTGTTGGTGTTTTGGTCTCCTTGTTGTTGTTATCTTGTAGTGGAGTAGTTACACCTCTGATTTTCCTCTGAAGGGTCTGATGTTGGGCTGCTGATAGAAGTGCAATCTGCCACTGGCCTCTCTGGGAAATGGCAGTTGTGTTCACGTGCGTTCTCCTGGAGACCATATGCTAGAAGATATTTTCATGTTGTTCAGCTAGCTTGCTAATTCTCATCTTTACTGTTGATCTACTGTTTCACAAATGGCCAGTCGGGATCTGAGCAAAGAAAAGTTAGAAATGTTGAAATAAGATCAGCAGATTTTGTAGCGATGAGAGTAGAATTGCTGGAAGGTCAAACTAAAATTTTCACTCAAGTTACAAGGGTAAGAGAAAGAGGAATAGGAGGTGAACTATTTCACAGCCAGAGCATTGTCATTAACCTTTCTTTTTGCATAACAAGTCCATTTAAAAATAACTGCTAATTCATTACTTCTGTAAATCTCTTGCATTCTTATTCTGTATATTTATGTATTGCTTCTCAAAGATAATGTCCAGCAGGACATTGGCTACTACGGCTCCACCCCAAGACATTTTCCATCAGTCCTTGGGGTGGAGGCATAGTAGCCAACAGCATTATTAGCTCTTAGTCTTTAACTTTTTTTCTGAATAAATGACCTGACCTCACAAGACAACCACATAAAATCAAGTGCTGAAGCTCCTTTACCTTGCATTCATTTTGCCAGCCCAGCTTCACTTCCAGCAAAGTGAATTAGGCTGATATTTCATTTGGTATTGAGAAGAGAGATGAAAAACTTTGAAAGTGTCTCCTTTACGCAAGACATTAACACCATCTTGGTTATGTCCTGATCTGTTGAAAACTGTGCTGCTTTTAATGTCAATTTCTACAGTACTTGAATTCTGACTTTAGTCTCTGACATTCAGGTCCTCTCCAGACAGTACTTCTGATAACCTTTGGACACTCCTTTGTAGGAGTATAATAAAGTGTTCTTATATAAAACTAGAAGCAATGCTGGCATTAACCTGGATCATCTGAGAACTTGAATTTTCCAGAGTTGGAACTGGCAAGACAAGATTGGAATGCATATAGTCCTCAACATCTGATTTTCAATTGTGTACTTGTTTGGAATTTTAATATAGATACAATATTAATTTTAATACTAACTAATAATGCCATCTAATGACATATTAATTTTATTTGAAGGCTGGAGACATGTTAGACAAAATTCAATCTGCCTTATGTCATCTCTAAGCATGTATCCTTTTTGTTGTGGACATATTACTGCGGTCAGAAGTAGGATTTCATATGGAAAAGAATAATTTTTTAATGCTGTTGAGCCAGCCGGTAGGATGAGGGCTGTAAGAACTTCTGAATAATGCCATCTGGAGCTCCTGAAGTCTGCCTCAGAAGTATTTGGCAGTTGACTTCATCAGGTCATTATGTCATTTTCAGATCAGTAGAGTGGAAAAAAGTTGGGATTCTTCCAAAATTCTGTCTTTCAATTTGGAAACAGTATTTCTATGTGTTGCATTTTTTTTTCCAAAAGTAGTAAAGTAGGATAAAACTGTCAGATATGCCTGCCAGTCTGGTAGAAGCTTGGCAAATATTAAAAGATGGATTTTTAAATTTCCCCCCCCCCCCTTGAACATGGTGACATACACAATAAATTATGGTCTTTGAAAGTGGAACACCATCTGAACATACTGTCAGAAAAATTTTGGTGTAAATCTTTCACTGGCTTTGGTAATTTAGCAACATGATTACAAGAAGGGATGGTGGCTGTTCCCTTCCCTTTCCCTTAACAAACTTGCATGGGATTTAGGAAGCAGATCAGTTCCTAGCCTGAAGAGATTTTCCCAGGATTTTCAAACATCTCCAGTTTCCCATGAGGAAGGTGGCCCTTTGATGCTGCTGGACGTGTGTAATGCTGACCTTCAGTTGAAGCAGAAGCCCAAAGCTGGCTGCGTAGTGGTGCAATCTGTGCCCCCTTAGCAAACTCTAGGCAGTGCCCTCGCCGTGGGGAAGAACTCTTCCAAACACTCTTTGCTCTCCAGTCTGCTGCTCAGCGTGGGGGTACTGGGGACTGTGGGCATTGCAATGCTTAAACCTGCTTGAGCCAAGTGGGCAGTGCCAGAGTGCTTGTTGCAGGTTTGCACCACGGGGTTTGCTCGTTTTACCCCGTTTCTGATGTGCCTGGAGTGGGCAGGGAGCTGCTCTGCCCAGCTCTCCAGGGAGCTAAGGCACACTCGGGAATTGCAGAATGGGTTGGCTGAGGCTGGATCCAGAGCAGAACAATACTACAGGGCTTGGAGCTTGAGCTCGTTTATAATCAATCCATGGTTCAAGGAACAAGTCGTCTTCTTTTCCTTTTTCTTTTTTTCCTTCTCTTATATATTTAGGGTACTTTTGAACTTGTGCTTTTTGTGACTTGAAAGCTTGAAAGAGATGAATTACTCCAGTATGCTTACTCTTGGAAGCTTCAGCTGCTGCGGAGCGAATGCCAGCCTGCCTGCTGATGGGCACATCTGTTATATTTTATCTGTTTTGTAATCCAAATCTTTCTGAGACCATTTCTGTCCATATACAGTCAATCCAGTTGCGCCATTAGCATTTGAGTACAGATGGCAAGTGTGCTCATAATAATGTTCCTGACTGCAGCTTGGATTCTGTGAGACAAAGGTTGGCTCTTGCCATTTGTGAGCCTTGCAAACACAGAACTATTTAATTTTGTTAGACTTATGCTTGGCTTTGGGTAGATGTAGTCTAAAAAAAGTAGTTTTACTCTGAAGACCTTTTTTCTTTGAAGATGCTGCTGATTCAGACTGTCTGATATTCCTGAGGAGTGCATCCCACTGGATTTAATCATTATGAAAAATGTGTTAGTCTGAGAGTAATCCCCAGGGAGATGGCAGAAGCTGACTGTGTATCAATGAGACCTTGGTGAAAGTTGTGAGAGTGACTGCAGAAATTGGAGACCTCAAAAGTAGTAGTGAGAATAAATATTTAGACTGGAAAGCTCTCAGATATGTTAAACAGACTTCTAAAAAAAAGTGTATTTATATAGTACAGCTATCAAAAATTATGAATTTTTACCTATAGTCTGACAGAGAAAATTAGGTAACAGGATGTTGTCCTGCCAAATTACCCTTGCTAGAGCATAGGAACAGCACCAAAGCAGCACGGGATGTAAGTATCCTATCATTAATCTTGAAATTTTAGGAGTTTTTTTTTTCTGGGAGTTATTTAAATAACAAACAAAAAACAAAACCCAAAAAGCACAAGCAATCTCATTATCTGATAGTAATGCAGCCAGAAGAGAAATGGCATTTGCTGTATAATGTATCTACTGAGAGTAATTTGTCACTAGCAGCAGCCATCAGTTAACACTGTAAGCGCCACTATGATTCTGACTAAATAGCACTTGTTAAGTTTTGTTTAAATACTATAGCAGCAATTACACTGATGTATATTACAAGCTTCAGCATAAAAGTGACTGATTATATGCCTTTTATAGAGGAGATGAAAAGTGAAAACATAGTGGTTAATTATGACGTAGACTTTTCATGGCTTGCACAGCTGTATTAAGAGAATGAAGACAGCTGCAAGAACAAGCTGCAAAAATAGTTTGTTTAGCTTGCCTGCTTCCTAACTACACACGTCCTTCTGGAGGGAGGCAGCTGGGATGGAAATGTTTCATCTTTGTGTCTGATCAAAAAGCACTCCCAGCACCTTCTTGGTGGCTGCAGAAGCACCTAGAGAATGCTATTTAAATTAAGAAATACTGAGCACCTGTACACTTGCATGTGTGTCGTAATCCGCCCTCCTGGTATTTCCAAGTCCCAGAAATAGTTTGGTTTCACTGCATTTTAGACTTATCAGTGACAAGGGTAGTTATGTGGAAGGAGAAAAGAAGGTGAGCTTGTAGAAAGAATACCTAAAAACACCTTTCTGAAACAAACACTCAGTGAATAAACTTGGAGTGTTATTGTTTTATGAGCCATAATTTGAAGTTGTTTGCCTTTGAAGGCAAAGGCTTTTTGATCTATATTCTGCTGTTGACTAGATTTTTATCTTTCAAGAGAGATGAAAGTAGCTTAAATGAATCTGCTAAAACAATGGAAAGCTACTCAAGGGAGGTCTTACTTTGGAAAATAGAGTTAATCTGCAAAAAGTAGGGTAGTAGAACTCTCATTTTGTCTGTCTAATTTGGTTAAATTAAAAAAAAAACCTTTAACTTCTGTTCTTAAATGAGAATATCCGTGATTTCCATGGTTTCTTCCCATGTGTGAAACTTAATTTGCAAATGTAAGTGGAAAGCAGAAAATTAGTTTTAAACTTTAAAATTCAAAGCTGTGGCCTTACAAACCAGAAATGTTTCAACTTGTAAAAATTGGTAATTACTGATTGAAATATTTGTACTTATTTTCTTATTCATTTGATGGGAGAGGAAGAATAAAAAGTGTTTGGTGAAAACATTTTCTAAATTATTTATTTTTTCTCCATAAGAGAAAGCAGGGATTTTTTTTTAAACTGACTTTTTTTTTCCATCCCATTCACTTCAGCATTTTTCAAAATTGAAAGGAGAGGTAAATCATAAACAATAAAAGAAGGAGAAAGAGTAAAGCTTCATCTTTGTTAAGTAAGAAATTTGAATTCCTGCTTTTGGAAATGGAAGTGGAAAGTATGAGTAATGGGATATGAAAGAGTATAATTCAGGGAGAAAAAAGGCCTTTTATTAAAAATTCATGTACTGAAAAGTTTCACCACTACTGTCAGTGACTGACTGCAGTTGATACTGAATTATGTCTTCAAAAATGGTATTTTGTTCTAAAAACCAAGAACCAAAAAGTGTAGGATAATAATGGAATTAAACTACAAGTTGTTTTTCCCAGTTCAAACTGGTGAACAATCAGGAATTCAGAATTTCATGGATGTTGTGTTACATTTTCACACTTCTTTTTTTTTTTTTTCCTGAGTACAGGAGTCAGTAAACAATTACTCCACAAACTAAGCAAGTGGCCATTTTGATAATCTCACCTACATTTCAGTGTAAAATAAAATAATAATAATAATAGTAATAATAATCCTGTTTATAACCAACCATGTTGTCAGTCAATACTTGTTAAGCAGTGCCCAGTCTTGCTGCTGTAGTGACAAAATTGAGAACCCTCATTATTCATGAAATAGTTTTCTGATTGGAAAACCTATGTTGCAAACCCAAAAAATGCAGTAAAATGATGATATGACAAAGGAAAAAAAGAAATAACTTGAGAGAGGTTACATCTGTGGGTTTTTTTTGCACAGAACTACTGCATAGCAACGTGGAAATGGGAAGGGTGGTTGTAGGAGTTTGCTGCTCTGGCTGCAAAGTTTTCTTTAATGCACTGTCTGATCTTGGTCACTCATACAGGAGAAGGATACTGCAGGACTGCATTTGCAGAAAAGGTTTCAACAGTTTGTTCCTTAAACTTAGACCTGTTCTGAGGATTCAGAGCTTCTCTGTAGCCTCACACAGGGCAACGGGTTTACTGTTCCTTGTGTTCATGCTCTTTATTATTCAACTGTGTCAGGCTGTGCTCAGCTGCATATTTATGCTAAAATTCTGCAAGACCACTCTGCATTAAAAATTGGGAATTGGTGATGCAGAGTTGGGCATCTAGCTGCTTTGTTATTCAGAGTCCCTGCTTGATACCTCACTCAGGATTTCATCTGGGGCTAAGAGTGCTGCAGGCAGGTACGTGATCCTTTCTGAGCTGTTGGGACAGAACTGTGTGCTTTTCTCATGCCACAGAGTACATATCCACAGGCATCCTCACAAACATGATTATTTAGAATTGTGCACAGGGAGGTTTTGTGTGTGTGTGGATGCATGGATAAGTAAAAGTAATATGTCTTACTTTGGCCAAAGTATTTTATTGGGTTCTGCATAGTACATGGCAGAAAATATTTCTTGGTTGCTTTCTCTCCTTTCCTTGTTAAAGAAGCCAGTCTTGGGAAACAGTCTGGCATGATGACTAACAATTAAAGTTTCTTTATCCTTTTTCATTATGTTTCCCCAAGGATCCATAAAAATTGAGATTCTCCATGACCCTTCTTTTGCTGCTGATATATTTGCAAGTATACAGACACTGATATTTGATAATTTCACATTGAACTTCACAAATCTGGTATTTATCTGAGACTAAAATAAAATTCATCAATGTCCTCTTCTTTCCTTTTTTTTTTTTCTCTAAAATGTTCTCAATGTGGTGTTATTCTATGCATACATTAGAACAGGAGTTTCATTGGGGGTTTTTTTGTTTGATTTTTCTGCTGTTATTAATCAATATTTCCTTCCTCCCTTAATGTACCTAAAAAAGTGTGTTATGAATAGAAAAATATAATTATGTATTAAAGCAACAGAATGGGAGAAAAATCAGAGTTCCCCATTTGCCTTAATGAACTAGGACTGCAGACTTAGATAAAACTTTGCCAAACCTTGGGAGAGAACAGGTAATCAGCTCTTATATAATGATGTTATGTACATGTGAATGAAATTAAAAAAAATTAAATGGGATGAATAGTGAGTTTATAGGGGAAAAAAAGCACAAAAATGATACACAAAATAGTTTATTTTGTCATTGAATGGATAAGTTGGTAAGCCAACTGGTATTCAGCTTTAACAACTGAGTTTGACTGAGGGTTCTTTTTGACTTCAGTTAACAAGACATAGCAGCTGACTTAATTTTTTTTTTCCAGTGAACTGATCTCACAGACACTGAGTGTATAAGCATTTTCTGTATGTGAGTAAAAGTACTGGAGGCTTAAAGAGAAGCACATATTTGCAGCTGTTTTACATAACATCTGGATTTCATCCACGTTACCAGCTGTAATGTACATGGAATAAAAGAGGGAAAGAGAAGAAGAGAAGGGTTCCAGTAGATTGTGTCATCAAATGACTATGACTAATTTAAACATTTAGGTATTAATAGTGGTACAGTACTCTGAATTTAAAGAAAAAAAAAAAAGAAACATCTACCTCTTTCACTCCCCAATAATGATAGTAATAAATGACAGTGATAAAAGAGGATGAAATGAAGTTCTGGTGTTCTCATGTTAAGGTAGTACTAAAATCTGGATGTTAATGGTGAACTGTTTAGTGCACTTAAAGAAAATAAGCTGTTTTCTATAGCTTTGAAGGTCATTAAATGTTTTCAGGTTTTGGGTTTTTTTTGCTTTGACTTAAGATAAATTCCCTTGTACTAAAGGTGTAAGATTTTATGATGTTAGCAGTATAAGACTGGTCTTCCAGCCCAGACTGGTTGGTAATATGAGCTAGGTGAGAAGATAATTACATGCTCTGCTGGAAAAGGGGATGGGGTTCTCATCATCTTTCAGGATTTATCTTCCTGAGTAGACAGGCACAGTAAGTATTTATCATTAGTTGCTTTTTTAAATTTATAATTGTTATTTTAACTCCTACCTTTTCACAATCATTTACAATTATTTTGGCTTGTAACCAGAATTTAAATAAATATTATTAAGGAGAAATTTGTAACACAAAAGGAAGTGGCTTTTGCTTTCCTCTTCATGCAATAACTGCAAAAGCTTTAGGGGATGAATTAAACAAGTCCTTGGGATATTTAATTGGGAATTGCTAATAAGTATTGACATTGCTCAAAATTTATGTGGCACTCTTTTTCAGCAGCACCAACAAAAAAAAGTTGTCCTGTGAAGGGAGTTATTAGAATTGAAAACAAGAACAGCTATAACTAAATGCCTTCAGTGAGACCTAGAATATTGTCTTTATGAATGGCTTTGGGCTTAGCTGTGAGTAGATAGCCAGATTTGCCAACTTCTGATCCCTAGTAATCCCATTCTGCACCAGGTGTTAGCGCTTGAGGGGTATGTGCTGGGGAATGCTGTGTGTCTCCGTGAGGAGGAGGGTGGTTTTGTTATCAGCTTGAATTTTAACAGCAGTCACAAGGAAAGAAAGTGATTTTGCAAATGGATAGAGTGGGTTTACTGTCGTCTGCAGGATGTACCAGAAAACAGAATGAAAACCCAGTCTTCCAGCTGTTGGGGGTTGGCGGGAGTTGTATATGAAGAATTGCCAAAATAAAGAAGCTGTGCTTCTAGACCTTTTATTAACTTATACTATTTTTACTTTACAAAGGTTACTTTGTTTCAATTGAGCTTTTGCCTAACATTTTCCTAGACCAGTCTCTGGAAGTAGTGAGGGTAATAAGCAACACTGGACAAAGTGCAAATGCAGACCTTTGTGGAAACTTCCAGTCCTTGTGGGAAGTCTCTTAAAGGAAACCTTATCAGTACAGCAAATGTCTGAAATGCCCTAACACATCTTTATTCTTCTATCTGTTATCTCACAGTGAAGTGCCATTCTTTTAGTACATGAGATGATTAAGGTGTGGAAAACTGCACCCAGAACAGCTAGCCAGAATGAATACCTGTATCAAGGAGGGGTTCTGTTAACTCCAGCCAGCAAATGTAAAGGCATTGCTTTCTATCAGTGTGTGAAAAGGAAGATATTGACCGGAATATTAGTGGTTCTCTGATGGTGTGCACAGGTGGTGTTGCCAAGAGGTGGGAACTGCCTTAAAGCCAGAATTCCCCTGGAGTGCAGCTGGTGCCAGGCTTGGTGCCGGGGCTGGCCTCGCCTCCCGCGCCCCACGGAAAGGCTCCGCTGTGGGGATCCTCACAGCTGCAGGAAGCTGGGGTGGAATAATGGCACATGGGAAATCCAGCTTGTGGGAGGAGAAGGGGGCACTTTCTGCTCTCCTGATGTATGGAGTCACTTGGGCTGCTAGTGGTGATATTTTTCCCTGTTCTTTTTGTTACTCTTAAAGTCTGTTTAACATCTCTCCAAGTCTCCGCTGAACTGGAGCATATTTTTGACCTTTCCCTACCAAGACTGTTTAGTTCCGATCTAAAGACATCCTTGGGTTGTAATTTGAAAAATTCCTGGAACTGTGCTAGTCTGAATCTGGCACATTTTTAATTTTTACCCTTAATTTCTTTTTCTGCTAGTAATGACTGTAATGGTATGGACTTCTTTTAATACAGCTGTTAGCACTGTTGACTTCATGTATACCTCTGATATTTGATATATTTCACATCCATCCCTTCTAAAGTGGCCACAGAGACTTTCATCTTTATTAGTTTTAGGCTTGCAGCTTCAAAGATAGCAGAAACAGTTTCTGCTCTCCTCTTCCAATTTGGTACAGCAAGAATCTTCCAGAGGCAAATGTGCATTCCCATGAGCTGAGAGTATGTGATCACTTTAGCCTTCATCAGATTTGGCCGATTTCAAAATGAGATGATGACTTATTTTGATGTTACTCCTTTTAATTATTTTCTCACTTTTCCCTTGTGCCATGAACTCCCTGGGCCTTACAAGCAGATTTGATGTTACTTCCAGAAGTGCACTTAGCAGTAATTAGACATACCATAACAATTAATAGATTAGGATGAGATCCCAATCCAAGAAAACTTTTTTTTTTGTAAACAACAGCGTGAAATCTGAAAAGACATCACAGAGCTACTTCTGTTGAACTGTGAAGTAACAAATGGTATTAAATGATGGAAGAATTAAATTTTTTTTACTAGTTCTTCAGTAAATGCCTGTATATGGATGCATGTGGTTTGTTTCTGCAGCAATGCAACTCATAAGCCATCCTGCTCTTCATCTAAGAATGTTTAAATAGTTTAGATGAAAGTCTGCACATAGGTATTTTTTTTTAAAAATTATTAAAACCATCAGTTCGTTGTATTGTGTGTATCCTGCTGATAATCTAAAAAGAATTAGTCTAATTACTTTTAATACAGTGAGTTTTAATGCTCTTTAAGATATACAAAATAATGAATTTGAAACCAGAATAAAGTTAATACCCAGTGAAGGAAGGTATATCTGGTAGCAAGTCTGTATTTGTTAGATTTAAGAGAAGACATATTTTAAAGTGGGTATTTTAGTGCTCATGGTCCAGCGCTGTTCTTTGAACAGTAACACCTCAACTTAAAGGTTATTTTGAAAACTTTTCTCACTGAGAAAAGAGAATCTACTCAGAGAATCTACTAAACTTGCAGTGAAATCAACTGTTTCAGTTACAATCAGTTCTGTTCAAATAGGTGATACCATGAAATACCAATCCTCCTCTTTCTGCTTCTTCTGAGGACCTAAACCTAAGTGAGGTGAACTTAAAACATACCTGGATTTAAAAAAAAAAATTCCTGACCCTTGCTTTTTTGAGCGTCCTAAAAGAAATTGTATATGATGCCCATGTTTTAAAAGAATCTGAGGGAATAGTGTTCTCAGAAGCAAACTTCTTCATTTGGAGACTACAAATCCAAAGTGTGTTAATTTAAAGTGCAACCAGCAAGAGGTAAATCAGTTACTTGCCTCAAATCCAGTCAGTGAGAAAGGAGTCCTAAAAGAGTGAAATCAACAATCATCAAGACAGATTTGCCAGTGTGATAATGTAACTTGTCTGCTTTTACAGAAGACCTGAAATATTTAAAACATTTTAATATGCTGTTTCAAAAAACTCTAGAACAACCAGGAACTGAAACAACAAGACCACCCTCACCCCTCCCAAACCCTAAACATTCTCAGTTGATTTCCATTCAGCAGTCTTTGGTTCTTATTCAGCTTCATACTGGAGGTAGTCCACATTTGGCATCTGGTGCTTCATTTTTCTTTATAGCAGTGATGCTTTGATGTGAAGATAATACTTTACCTGTGGCATACTATAATCTTAACTTCAAAATTTCAATTTCAAACAAAACATCTGCCATAGCACTTTGGACCTTTCTACTTATTATTTTTTTTTATTGTGCAAGATTTTAATAAAATAGACTTCTGCTAAGGTGCCTAGAAATAAGAAGAAAATATTAGCATGGCTAAAAATTTCCATATGCTATTAATTAACAATCTTCAGAGTCATCTTAAGCATTCTGTTTATAGAATTCTTTTTCGTGCAGTGCTATGGTGGAATGAGTAAATAACATTATGGACCATCAAAGTTTGTAGACACTGATATTGCTAAAATTCTCCAGAAGGAAATGGATTAGATATGAGAAATATTTACTTTCTTCTTCGGCTATCATGTGTAATACATATATGTTTAGTTATTGCAGAGCATTTATCACCAAGTGATTCAGGCATTTTGTTAATTGCAGTGCTGGATTAGATTAAGCATGTATTAATTGTTTTGTTCCTTCTAATTTACGTGAAGTCATAAGCTTGAGGGCTTGATATTCCTATCGTGTTTGTTTTGAATTGAATGACTAGCTTCACCTATTAGTGTTGAAGCTGTTGATAAATGCCTTCTGTTGTGGATGGATTGGAATTCTTAAGCATAAAATTATAAATGAAGTGTGCATCGAGATGTGAATCTTTGTAAAAGCTGTTCCCTTTCATATAGTAACTTGATGCTATGCCCTGGAAAAATACAGTGCATTAATGTAAGGCACAATTTCATTTAATTGAAATTACTATAGTTTTCTTCTATTTTAAAATATAAATAACTCTTACAATTACAGCACGGGGATTAACACTTGAGTCGTTCTGTAGTGACTCCAAGTGTAACTAGGGGAAAATGCTTTCTATTTACCTTCTCTTTGGTAAACAGAGTTCTGGCATTTCATTTCCTTCTTGTCTTGAGACTCATGTGATGTGAACTTTGAATTCAACTTGTCCAAACTGCTCTTAAAATGCAGTTCTGTGCCTGTGAAATAAATAGTTCTACCTTCCTCCCCAAGGAGTTCAAATGACAATACAAACTGAGCCAAAACTGACATCCAAAGCCCCTTCCAAAATGTGAGTGATGAGACTGGAAAGTGGTTTTCATCAAGCATCCTAACCTAGTTTACTGTTCACGTAGGATAAATTATTAGGAAAGCAGGTCTTATTTATTGGTGGACAGATGGGTTTCCATCACACATCAGTGTTTGTTCTCCCACTGACTCTTAAGGCAAAGCCTTTTTGTCCAGACTGAAGCCAATCCACTTGGCCAGTCTTTAAGCTTCCCTGCTAAGGGTCTGCTTTCCTTTTATAGTGTTTGCATGTTCTGCAGAACTGCAGGAGCACTGCAACCAAAATTCATTTTAAGCATTGATTTCCTCCAGCCCTCCCATATGCCCGTATGTCTGTGATTTCCAAAGAATTTGAAGAATAGAGAAGGGGTGGTATGGAAGGTTTGGCAAGGGTTAAAGCTCCTAGAAAGGTAAAGTGACAGATCTGACTTCATTCTGATCCTGAGTGACACTGAGGACAAGACTATTGTAGGAAGAACCATATTTCTCATGCTGGATTTCAAAACGAGCAGTGCTGATTGAGGAAATTATGTTAAAGGAACATAGCTCTGGAAAGCATTGCCGAGACCCTTGGGGAGATCACAGATAGTTTTAAAAGTTTTAAAGTTTTAAAACTTCTATAGTTTTAAAAATGTTGACAAACAGGAAACTTACCTGAAACTAGGGATATTGGAGTGACTGAAGTTTCAAATGTCACTTTTCATACCATAACTGTGAAGCTTTTTTCAAATGAACCTATATAGTGTTTTTTTATATTGGGTTAAACGTAACTCTCTGAGAAGTTTTTTATATTAAAGACAGCAGAAAAAACATTAAATGATCTAGTGATAAAAGCTTGAGCTTATTCTGTGAGAAAAATTATTTGTGAACAAATAAAATCATAAGTTAAAATAGGTAATAAGGTGAACATCGGCAGCTCTGGAGAACGAAGCCTAAATAATTGTATCAATAGGTTTCTGAAGACTGCAGCACTGCATATAACCTTTCCAGAGGCATAAATTGTGACTGATGGTGCTTGGGCCCTGCTGTCAGTGTCACAGGAAAACAAGGATAAATTGTTTGCAAATGTGGTGTTATTGTTCATCTGACTTTCCTGAAGAGTAAGGACTGAATGATCAGTTAGGCTCGTACCACTTGCAATTACCTGAAAATAGAAAGTGTTGTACTTATTTAGAGAGAATGGCAAGAGTTCTCTCTCTGAAGCTAGAAAATTTCTCTCTCCTAGGAAAATTCTCATCAGTTTGTCTAAATATCAGATTCTTGTCATTGTGGCCTGTCTGTAAAAACAGATCCTGGTTTTCACGTATGCATGAGTTCAATAGCCAGCAGGATCAGAGATGCATGATAACAGAGTTGTAAAAAGTATTATTTCTCCATATGGTGGTTTTATACTGTACAAAACTTTCTCATTTTGTCCTTGCAGAACAACAGACTGTCTGCTGTAGCTGGTCTTGTGCTTCCTTTCTAAATCTCTTGTACGCATGCAAATACTGTTAAGTGTTGCATGATTTAACCTTCTGTTCAAAGACATTAGAAATGAACGTTTCAATTTTGATTTTGTACAGAGTTCTGTTTGCCTGAAGGTCTTCCAGTTCAATAACAGTTGCATTGCATTCTTCTCTGCAGATCTGTATTGATGTGGTACATGACTACTTCCTGTGAAATCATCTTCTAGAAATCAAATTTTAATAAGGTGAAGACATCATATTGTTCCGAAAGCTGTTTTAACAGGCTAACACCAGCTAAAATACTTTTTTGCTTAAATGGACATTAAAGATATAATGTTTTTATGTCACTGAATTTGGAAGTATAGTGTAGTCCAGTTCAGAAAATACATAAAGAGATGCAAAATTATTTCTTTATAATATTTTCTTTGTTTCTCTTGCCTTTTTAACTCAAGAATATACTGGAGGTAACTTTTTTGTGTATGTGAGGTAAGCCTGGGACAACTTTGAGCTGGTTTTTGGGTTTCCAGTAGCAATGTCACTTCTATACTAAAAGTTTTGCTTAGGACCCTCTGCATTTTTGATAGTGAACTGAATGCCACATGGGCTTCATTCTTACAGTTACTCTTGCTGTGTAGGTAAAAGTAGCCCTACATGTGCTGCATTCCTGCCTTCAATTGTAGTGCACAAACCCTTCAATCTCTGGTTTCCTTTTACGTCCCCTCTTACAGGATGTCATCACTGTAATTTTCTGACTAAAAGCGTTTGCAGTAATGCTTTTCAAAATGGTCTTGGGCAGCACATTTTTTTCAGAACTCAGAATATTACTGAGGATCTTCATAAATGTTTGAATTGCTATATTTATAACATACTGTACTGTGTAAATAATTAAAAAAAATAAAATCCATACAAATAGCAAAACAATGCAAACAGCAAACCAAAGCATTTCAGGTCTGTTGTTTCTAAAGATTAGGGTGGTAGTTTTATCTTTTTTTTTTTTTTAATTTCTTTCCACCTCTTGAAACATGATCAGTCTGGGGTTATTTTTTTCATTCTGAATAAGACCTAATATGAGAGAGAGCTGTTTAACACATTCCGTATCCATAGAGTCTATTTATTCAGACTGAATTCCACATGGACCATGGATAATCTTTTTCCCAAATGTTTACTAGTATCTGCTCTTAACAAGTGCTGCACAATATAAACTGAAGGCACCATAAAGAAAAGGGGCATAATAAAATTAAGCCTTGCTTTTCAGTAAAATCTGATTTAAGATCAAGAAGTGAAAGTTTCAAATGGTTTGGGTTTTAAATAATTTTTTCTATAAAGGACATGAATCACATGAATTTAAAAGCACATGAAGAGCCATAGCTAGTATTAAGAAATGAGCTACAAGTAGGTTTTAGTATATGGCATTGAAACTAAAGCTTTTAACAGAGGTGAAAGGAAATCCAGGTTCATTTCACTGTTTTGCTGAAGTTATCTTCTTGCACTTGTAACCACTCTGTGCCATGCACAGTCTGGAAAATCAGGGTAATACTGCTCTGTCTGCCTGTCCCTTCCTATCTCGGCTGGTATGTACAGCTTTTCAAGACAGACTGACTGATACTGTGTGGGCATGTGTGTGGTCTCCAGTACTAACAAAGCTAACTTTGGATGTAGCTTCTAAGTTGTTGTAATAAAATTGAAAACAAATTGGAAGCACTGGGCTTTAACATTTATATGTGATGATTTTTACATTCACTTGAGTTTCTGTTGTTGCTGTAGATACTATTTATAGTTGTACTTCCTGTTGATGTTTGTTTACATTTCAGAATTAAGTTATGTTTTTCAAAACTTTTCTAAATCCGTTCCCATAGGAAAAAAGAGACAATTATTTTTAGTTACAGAATTGGAAAGATTACGGATTTGAAAGTAGTAATATTTCTTCACCCAAACCTCCCGAACACTTAAGACTTTAAAAATACTTTTTTTCTTCTTCTTTATAAAGTAAATAAATAACTTTGTTATCTCTTAGTAGATATAAATATCTCCAGCTGGGCAAACCTTTTCCTGGTTTCCTGGTTAACTGTTTGTGTTTGCTTCCTGGTCCCTCTCAGCATTAAATGTTCCTGCATGTCTTTTCTACTGAGATTTTTCATGTGGAGCAAGTTGTCCTTTTCCAAAGAGGCTTGCAATTCCTTCTATACCATGCCATTTAATCATGTATTTGTTAAAACCTGGGTGAGTAGCTTTCAAAAGCCTTTCCCTTCCTGAGTTTTGTTATCATTTAGGTCCACCTGTTTTATTTGTTCATTATTAAAGAAGACTGAACCTGATGTTCTAGCCTTCCACGAGATGAAGCTGGAAAATGGATCCATCACTGTGTACTGTTATGCTTTGCTTCAGCTTCAACAGTTTTCAATTGAAATAGTTTTGCATAGAGGCACTTTTGAGTGGACATTACATAAAATTCTTCTCCCTTCAGCAAAGGAAGAGAAAATAGGAAACAGAAAACATAAAAAATATTATGGAGCAGATTGATGCTCTGGAATATAGCAGAAAAGAAAAATGTTAAGAGTGGTCTTGGTGCAGGAAGATGAGGAAGTCATGAAGAGCTTGTTGATGAGTGAAGGCCAGGTATTTAGGCTCATTACATTTGTTGTTTGCCCTGCCATGCAGCTGTTTACTATCTGCCAATCCTTGTAGTGGTAGGGGGAGTGATCTACTCACAATGATGGTTTTTACCTTGTTTCCCTTTTCCTCTCCTTTCTCTCTCTCTTTTCCACCCTTTCTCCATCTATTTTGTTGTGGCTTTGTTTTTGTCATGACACTTTCAGGTACTGCTTTGACATTCAGAGACCATACCACAAATGTAAATGAATTGTAAATCATTCAAAGTAAAAAAAAAAAAAGAATGGAATTAACTGTAATATAGTGCCTTTAAAACTTGTAAACCACTTTCTGCTGGACATTTGATATCCTTTCCCCTTTATAGCTTTGCACTTCCAGAAAAAAATTGTAATTCTGGATTATTTTGGTAAATATATTAATAGCATTGGTTGTAGGAAGAGGCCAGAATTTTCTTTCATTAAGTGATGCCTCTTCTGTCTGAGATGACTCCAGTCACTCAAGCTCCAGGACAGAGTCAGGGAGAAATCCTTGACTAGAGACTGTATGTTATATAATGGTTACTTACTGTATAATAATTTTACTAGGAAAAAAAACACTGAGACAAGAAAAATTGTAAAAATTAAATCAAAAGGATGAGCTTGGTATTTATTTAATCTATAATAAAAAGAAGGATGTTTATAATAACTTTAAGTACTAATTTTTGTATTACATACTATGTTAATTTTGAATGACCAGAATATGTATTTGTCTTATGAACATGCAATATACTAATAATCCTTTTTTTTTTAGGATAAAGAAAGCAGATCATATTATTATCAGTCCATTGTAAAATAATTCTAACAGGTTGATGTATTTAGCGTAGATGGAATTCTTTTCATATTCAAGTCAGCAGGGGCTTTAATATCAATTCCAGTGTATCCAAGACTTTACCTGTGGACATTGGAATAAATGCTTATTGAAACACTCTAGAATAATTGGATCTTTGAGCATGTGATAACAGCAAAAAGTTACGTCATCTAACATTTAGCATTAGGAATTCTTTATCTTGGCTAAAACATAGTATTTATCTAGTTTTAAAAGATATTGAGAAGTTCAGGACCAAAACTGCCTTCCAAAAGAATTTGTTCTGAAAACAGCTCTCAACAGAGGTTACTTCTAATGCAAGAAGATTTACTGTGCAGCAAAAAAAGAAACAACGACAACCAGCCAACCAACCAACCAAAAAAATCTACCAAAGAATCCCCACCAAAAAACCACCCCTGTTTAATTGCCATTCTCTTCTTTGAGCAGAAGCCAGAGTACTAGGCAAAGTGCTAGCAGAGTACTTGAAGGTTATAAAGTATGAGCTTGTAAAGTAAAAGTATAAATTCATTTTTGTTTCTTGATGCAATTTGAAATCAAAAAGGGTTTGTTACTTTCTGATTAGTCATTATTATCTTCTGCAGGACATTGTCACATAGCTGTGTGGAAGCTATTGAATCTGTTACTGCAGTTCCATGCTCTGTCACCCATTGATGTCTTCGCCCCCTCCACCCCTCTGTCCTCCCTTTCTTTTTCTTCTTTTTGTCCTTCCCTGTTGGGCCAGCTGCCAAAACTGAGGGTTCCTGAAGATCAATCAGAGAACTGTTTCTTCTCTGCTCACTTCATCTGTGTTCATTCCTTAACATAACGTGAAAGGCAGAAAGACCTTTAGCCAGCACTCAAATAGTGTGTGATATTCAGTGCCTAAGGTAACAGTACAAGTTTGAACTCAAAATAATAACTGAAGAAAAAAGGGATAGGTTAAATTGTAGGATTTAAAAAAAAATAAATACCGTTTGTCTATACATTCATCTTGAGTTGTGTGAACTAGAATTTTTTCACATCTTTCCAAGTGTGTGAGTTAACTATATGTCAGAGGGAGGAGTAATGTAAACAAAATGTAATGTTTATCTTACATGTTCCTACTTTGTTACATTATATCCACATGATAGTTTATAAATTGTATTTCTTACATTTTCAAATTTGGGGTAATATGTAACTGTGCAAATTAGCAGATTTCTAGTTAGAGGTTGAATTTATCATGCTGTGATGTTGACAGATGACATGTGTATATTGTGTGTGTGTATGTACTATGGGCAGTGCTCATCTCTTTCTAATTTCTTGCTAATACTTGAAGAATCATGTCAAGACTTAAAATAGGTAGCTGTATCATAGAAGCAATTGAAAATGGAAAATCCACAGAAGATCTGGCTCAAGAAATGTATCCTAGAAGAGCTGCAGACCATAGTGCTTAGGAAGCTCTCTTAGGAGATACAGCAATTCAGTATTAAATTTTCTTTTTCTTAGTAGTGGAAAAGTTGATGATGAAAGCAAACCCTGTGAGCTTCAAAAACATTTCTTGTGCAACTTGAGGCAAAAGTTTGGGAAGAATAGACTACTTGCTTAGTTATGTTGGAAATTGGCCTGGATGGCCAGGCTTGAAGTCTCAGCTAGCTAGTGCCAGGTAGTGATGGACAGTGAGGAGTCTGGGCTTGTTTTGTCTGAGGCAGAGAAGGCTGGGAGGCAGGCCCCCAGTTGCCTGAAGAACAGTTGCAAGGGATGGAAAAGTTAAACTCTTCTGGTAGAAGGAGCAGAGTGTAACACCAGAAGAAATCCCCCCTAAAAAAACAAACAAAAAAAAAACCCCAAACCAAAACTAAACCAAAAAAATAACAACAACAAAAAAACCACCCAAAAAACAAAAACCCCAAAACACCACAAACCAACCCCCCTCTCCCTTCAAAAGAAACCCAAAACAAATAAACAAACAAAAAAGCCCCACAAAACCAACAAAAGAATCACGGCTAAAAATTGCAGCTTGAGAGGATCAAATTTATTAGGAAAAACCATCTTACCTAGAGAGGTAGTGCAGCAATGGAACAAATGATCCCAAGGCACTGTGGAGTTTCCATCTGTGAGAGGCTTTGAGCATTGTCTAGAAAATGCCAACCCTCCAATGACTGTGCTGCTCTGGTGTGAGCAGGAGCTGGGACTGGAGGTCTCCAGAGGTCTCTGCATAGCAGCATTTGTATGACTTTGAGTGACTTTGCCATTTTATGTGCAAACAATATAGAACAGAGGTATTTGTCTTCAGTTTTCTCCCAGTAACAGATGATTTGCCAGTTTTTCTTTTGTGCCTGGCAAAAAGAGTTAAATTTCTTTTGACTGTTGTATTCAAATAGTAGCTAAGAAGTGCCTGGAGGCAACTGAATCAGGGACAGGACAGAAAGAGATACCCCTGTATGGCTTGAGTTACTGCTCTTGAAAGCAGGCTTACTGCTTCTTGAAAGTCTGGTGAAAGAGGAAGAAATAGCATGTTATGTTACATTTCAAAGAATTTCTTTTACAAACTCTCGGTTTCTGTACAGATGGGTGTGTTGTAAAAATTTTATGGGAATGCTGTTCGAAAATCCTTTCAATTAATTAAAAAACCCTGTTTCCCTCTCAAGGTCTATGGTAATGAACAAATAGTTACTGTCACCTTTTGTTTCTCAGTTTTAAAACAGAAAATTCGCAAACTGCAACATTGCTGTATATCTGAAAAATTTCTAATGTTTACTGGTAAGTATTTGGAGTTCAGACTTTTTTTATGTTTGGATTTGGCTTTATTTTTTTTAAGCAGTGATAGCCACACATGTGCTGATGTTCTTTCTGAAGGCCTAAAAGTTGTTTTCCCTGATTTAGGGCTATCAGACGAAATTAACCAAATAATATATATCAAGACTGTGTGATTAGCAGTACTGTTGTCCTGTTGTGGAAAAAGTGTAGTTTTAACAAAAGGATTTAAAAATAATTTTTCCAGTACTGTGTGGCCTTCTAAGTGAATCAGTGCTGAGGTCGTTAATCTACCCATGGTGCTCCTCTCTTTTTCTGCACTTCTTCTTTTCTCTCCTGAACTGCTTGCAATTTGTCTGACTTTTAACCATGACCCTTGGTAAAACGTAGAGATTACAATGTACTATGAAAGAGGTATTTGCTATATTTAAAAAGTGTCAGTGCTGATCTTCGTAAAATGTGTTGTGCCCATGGGGGAAGAGACTTACTTTGAAGTAGGCAGGAATGAGCTTGTCTAGTCCGTGGGTTTAATTTCAGTTTACAGTGGCATCTACTGATCTGTTTGGTGATACTGTGGTTTTTCGTCTGCATTACTACATTGGTAGAAGGGTTAGGCACTGCCGTGCTTTCAGAATGCCTGGAATCTTGTAATTTTCAGGGGCAGACCTTCTGCTCTGATGGATATATAAATCTGGTGATAGCATCTTGTACCACATCAAAGGCGACTGCGGCGACTCATTCTTCAACTTCAGGCTATGTGAAATGTGTGCCGTCCTTTCCTAATAAGTGTAACCGTGTCGTATCTCTAGGTCAGCTCAGGGATTTTTCCTGCCTAGTTTGACTCATTTCCAGGACTTTCTCCTGAAGATGATCTCAGTTGCTCATGGTCTGCTGAAGCTTTTTACTGAAGATGCAAATACATTGTTTTGGTCTTTGTCTGTCCCCGTTTTTCCAGTTGTCTCCTGGCTGAAATGGTGCCTTGTCTACCTCAGTCCTCACCTAAACTGATGCTTCAGAGTTTTTTCAATGCTGTTTGTACAGTAGTATTTTTTTCTATTTTTTCCTTTTTTTTTTTTTTTTTTTTGGACAGTGGAGCAACATCAGGATGAGTGTGAGGAGGATGGCTGTTCATAGAAAGGCAGACAGCCCACAGCAGCTATTTATATAGATTTGGAGTTCTACAGCTGACTGCTGTAAATCTGAGTGAGCTTGTTACTGACTTTTTAGTGGAACTTGGACTGATTTATACCTAAAATAAAGGCAGGAATTGCAAAGTCATTCCACAAAGAACAAAAACTATAGTCTCATCTTAGCCATGCACAGGTAGCTGTGCTTTTCACACAGTCTACTCAAAAGCAATTTTCAGAGCATGCATGAACTCAGTAGAAAAAGGCTAGAGTTTTGAGGTACACTGGTACAAATTTTGTAGAACAGATAAAAAGGACTATTGCTGCTTATCTGAAGAGAAATAACAAGCTTCATTCTCCAGTGACAGCAATGACTTGCCTTTGTAGTCATACAAAATAATTCTTTTGTAAGAGAAGAAATTCCACTGTGTGAAAGCAAATATTTGAAATGGAGCAAGTGGTGTGTGTGGAAATTTGATATGTTCATGTAACACTGGTGTGTGTAAAGCAAATAGATATTTTTCCATTACAAATGGGGGAACATGAAGGTACTGGAGATGCAGTTCACTAAATAAGTAGATATCTCTTCATTCCTTTCCCCCTTTTTATTGACTTCTCATTCATGATATGCCCGGACTATTTACAGTCCTTACTTGCAGTGCTGTTATTATCAGAGCCCTGGTGATGCAAAAGAAAACACTTTGTAATATGTTGTGAAATATATCATGGTTTGTAATCCTGTTTGTGTTTTTAAAGACAAAAAGTACCACTAAGTATAGTGTCATCAGATGCCACACTTTGACATGTTTATCTGAAATGGTGGTCCTTGGAATGCTTTGGAAATAGCACTCTGGTGCACTAATCTCTGGGAAAGTAATTTTTATTATTGTTGGCTCCCGTGTTCAGCATGCAGCTCTCAGCTGACAGACTGTACATTATAGAAAAATGTTTGTGACTCAGCTAACAAAAACCCAATGAAGTATCTAAATTAGGAATTCTGGTTTCGTGCCTTTTTTTCTTATTGCTGCATGCTGTCCTCTCTTACTGCAGTCAGTCCTTTGCAAGTGTGTGTGGATGTTGGCAAGACCACACACCATTAGCTTGATATAAGCAGCCATTCTACTTAAAAGAAAATTTACCATTTTCATACCACAAGTAGAAGGCACAAGTCCAGAAGAATAGAAGGCAAAAGTTCGTCAGACTTTAAATTATATTTAAGTATAGATTGATTCTTTTAAAATAGTAATGCAGTGTCTGTGGCCTTCTTTTCTTGCGCTGCATTAATTTAGCTGTCGACCTTTATATGTGGCTATATTAAGGTACAATTGCAGTGTGTATTTTCATAGTAGACTGAAGTATGTATGTCTTTTATAAATTCAAATAAATGTTTATCAGAATGCTGTTTATAAAAAAAAAGTCAGAAAAATAAGGTAAAATATCTAACAGAAAAAAACAATGAATAGCTGAAAAGAAAGTAGTATAAAATCTCCAATATAAGACTACAACCTTATTTTTGTTACAAAATTTATTAATAGCTACCTCTGAGAATTCCTGTAATTTACTGAGTGAAATATCAATCTGAAAATATACAGGTTTTAGAAAAACTCTTGTGTTATTGTGATTATATGGACTTTTCAAGCAGAAAGTCTTGTTAGATGAAGAAAAGCAAACAAAAGCCTCTTTATCTGTGCATACTATACCAACACTTTGGGAAAAGGAGAAGGAATGAGTATTGATGCCTCTGTTTTCTGTCCTTCCTGTAGGTGTGCAGGACCCTCACCATGAGAAGATAATTACTGTGACTACTAATGGGAGTATTCACAGCCCCAAGTTTCCACACACATACCCACGCAACACTGTGCTAGTGTGGAGATTAGTAGCACTTGATGAAAACGTATGGATACAACTTACTTTTGATGAAAGATTTGGGCTTGAGGACCCAGAAGATGATATTTGCAAGTAAGTTACTTTCCCTTCCACTTAGGAAATTCTGAAAGGAGGTGATTGGAGATGAAGAAAAAAAAGTATTGCTTGAGTTTCGTTAAAATCGACACTTGCATGTTAATTTATTTATAAAATGCATCTTTTAAAGTACTGGTTTATGATTTTCTTTTGTAGTGCTAGAGGAGGTTTTCATGCTTGAAACTCTGGGGTGCTCCCATTTTTACTTCTTCATTCAGTATCTAGGTCATAGATCTATTTCAACACAACAATGTGATATATTTAATCTCCCTCTCAAGTAAATGTTTTGACATCTGGGAAAATATTATTGACAGAATGTTAGAATTGTGCATGTCTAATTTTTACAGAGTAAATTTTGGTGAGTAAGCTTCTTACCTGAAGCAGAATTCAGGTCATGTCACGAACTACTACGCCGCTGTTTAAGACACCCCCACACTATTCTACAATATTTTAATGGCCTTAAATTGTCAAGTTATCTATGAAAAACGGCACTTAAAAGTACTGTGCTAATTGACAATCTTCAGTGGTACTGTTTTTTTCCCTGACTTCAATAAATATCTGCACGCTCAGTCACTGGCAAAGGTTTCTGTAGGACTTGTGGTATCTCTGTTTCCTTCCATGATTCTCAGCTGAAGGCTTTGTAATTTGGGAGAGAAACAGTTGTGACATAACAGGCATCAGCACAGATGTAGTCCTGAACCAAGCCATGTGGTTGATAAAGTTTTGGATGTTTTGTGAGGCAGTTGGACTGACATATGCATTTCCTGTTGGAGGGTGAAAGAGGAGAGATCCTAAACTTTTGTATCCTGTATCTGTCTGTCATCGCAGCAACACATCATAAAAAGTCCTGATGTGTGAATAGTGGTACGTTGTCTGGACTCTTCAGTAAATTAGGTAGCAGATAAAATATGTCATTTAAATGGCATATTCTCCTTTGATGCCTTCCTGGAGAGATACTTCACACAAGATTTTTGTTTCAAAGTAATTTTTTGTCTGTTTTGTTTTTCTGGTTTGATTTTTATTTTTTTGTACATCATATAAACATTTGAATTGATGCTTGTTTTCAGTTTTTCTAATGAACTGTTACTCCATTAGTTTTACATGTTGTATCAACTTTTATTAACAAATTTGAATTTTTTAGAGGTTATTTTTGCACTTATCCTTGATTTGGGAGAAGGTGTTTATAACAGACAGATAAATATCTTTCTTTCATAATTCTAAAGGAAGTAATTACCAAGGCCATATCAGCACTATACTAACAACTATAAACATATGTTTGCTTGAATGAGTGCACTCCCTTTGCACAATAAGTCTTTTCTTCAAGTAAAAACTTAGCTTGCTTTTTCTTTTCTTTGCATATGGCAGAGTGAAGTGGCAAGTGAAAGAAAACCCAGGTAGGGTGACTCATTCGTCCACTTGCAAAAAGAGAAGTAAGATAAGTTAAAATATTTTATAATATTATAACTAGAAGAGTATTTTAATTGGAGTACATTTATTTTAAGTAAGCAATGTGCTAAATACAAAAGGACTGACAAATTAAAAAACAGTAATAAGCCACTCATAATCTTCAGTCAGTTATAATCTTATCAAGCTTGTATTTGTGCAGGGATGCCAGGAAGTTGTATGAATGCATACAATGGGATACATATTCCTGATATGTGTCCTACTGAAAAAATACTGGGCTTTTTGACTTGGAAGATTAAAAAGAGAGTTATATTTCTCTCTGAAAAAGATTTATATTTTTGATTTTAACTCTAGGATTCTGAACTTTAATTTCAGTAGCAAGTTCAGTAAAGGAAGAGAAATTGCACCATGTTTGATGTAAAGGGAGTATAAATAACTAACAAGTTGAGGAAATAACTAAAATGCAGACAGATTAAGTGTGTAAAACAGTTCTACACAGGTCAAGTAAGTTACCAGTTACAAGAGTAATATCTCTTTATGAGTTACGTCTTGCATTTCTTACCTGTAGAGTTCCTAATAAAATTATTTATACTTATTCCAGTACTTTCTGTAAAAAAACTAAGGGTTTCTTTATTGACTACATCCCACAGTATTTATTACTATACTGTGTTTTGCCATCTTGAAAAACACAAATCAGTATTGTTGATGTCGAGTGCTCAAGAATTTCTCCAAAAGCAAGTTTATATGACAAAGGACAGAATGAAACATCACATGAAGTTTAATTTATTATAATTCTATACCTTTAGCTCTGACATATGGCTGAAACTAAGTAAAAACTGCAGCCAGGCAACATTAGACTTTCCATGAAGTGTACAGTGTGTATCAGGATATCATTTTCTCCCTTCTGTAGTGTATGAGAGAACCTCATGAGTTACATGCTGTGGTCAATGTCACAGTTTTCAGTCTCTCTACCTGTTTCTTGAGCTGCTCATTCTGGGTGATGCCAGAACTTTCTCCATCATCCCTGTAGACTGTGGTGCTCTGTGGTGTCAGCTCATAGGGCCGATGAGAGAATAATCTAGAGTATATCAGCTTAAGATAATTAGCAGTTTTTAAATCTCATAGTAATTCAAATATTGCTCATACTTTGGAGGAAAATAAAACTCAAACACATCCAGTTGTACAAGTGTTTTTTGTTTAACATAGTTCTATAACAGGAATACAATAGCAGTGGCAACTAAAAAATGCAATAAATGTATCCTGAAGCCAAGCTTTTTCCTGTATCTAACCTCCACATTCGGATTTCTTCAAAGTCAGTTCTGACATTTCAAGCTATTCAGTGAAGTCTTTTCATCTAGAGCAAATATCACATTTTACAGATATTTTGCAGGTACCAGTCTAGCCTCTACTTCAAATATTTTCCCAAATGCAAATCAATGTGATCCTGCATGGCTTTTTTTTCCCACTCTTTTTTTACTTACCATTCAACTTACAGTATTTACTAATGTAGCAAATCTGTATTACAACAAATTCTATGTTTAAGACCAGCCCTTCTGACTCAGCCTAACCTGTATTAACGTGCACATTCTGCTAATTTTCAACAGTCTTAAGCATGATTGCTGTGTAAGTTTAAATTACAGGGTTTTTAAAATAAAATTCTGGTATTTTGCCTGTATTTAACCAGATGGTTTTTATCCTGGTTTTACAACGGTGATGTACTTGAAATTCTTTCACATCATGTTTGCATTCCTTTAAAGATAGTCAATGTTTTTTTGGTTTTGTTTTTTTTTTACAATACTTCTACTTCATCTGCACTTCATCCTTCCAATGGACAAAATGTTAAGAATCCCACCGTGTCCTTTCCAAAGTGAACGCAAACTCCACTTCATTTGGAAACTAGATCCATGCATATGTCTAGAAGAGATTTAGGTTATTTGGTTGACAGTAGGGATATATAAATCTCTGCAATATTGCAGTAATTTCAGTTTCATACTCTTTGTTTGATTTCAGTTGTGATTTGCAAAAGAAAAATGTTACAAGCAAAAAAATCCCCCTTCAAACCAACCAAACAAAAAGGAGAAGGATGTAACTCTTGGGTGTTTTGTGCAGTACTGTTTACATGATAGAAGTGGCAGTGAATTTCTAGCAGAGGCATTGCGAATTTGGATTGTGTACGCCTGCCCTTCCTGATTAAATAAAAATGCAGTTTTCCTGCTGTTGATATGGTAGCTGATATGACAGATCATTATTTTCATGATGCTAGCCCCTCAATCCTGTTTTAATCAAAAAGCCATTAGACTTCTGTGCCAGACAGCTCCTATTGCCAGGGAGCTGCCATAACTCTCCTTGACCAGAAACTGACTGCTGCTCAGCTGTTGCTTGTTGTTCAAATTTGTTGCTTTCTGTCAATAAGAACATGAAGTGATAACAGCTTTATGATGAACTCCTCTGTGACAGGAAGACATAGATTTAGCTTTCTTCCAGCAAGAACATAGATGTTACAGTTGTCCTTGAAGGGAAGTCTGATGGTGTGAGTTGGTTTTACCTCGGAGTGTTACAATGCAAGGCAGAAATAGGAAAGGGAAAGGAAAGAACCTTTCTTCCATCGGGAGCATGTATCAGACTTGCTCTCCCTGTGCATGGAGTGGCTCTAGTTGTTCATCTGAGTAGTGGTTTCAGCTGTTCTTTCTAATCATCTGATGATTACAGTCTGACTTTTATTATATATAATAAAACACAGAAATGTGTCACAAATCCAAAGTGCAATTACTGTAGATAAGGTGATAAGAATAAAATACACAAGTAAAAGGCTGTGGAACTAACTGATAGTAGAATAATAAATACCATTTTACTAACATCTTAATTTTAGGATGGTTACACTAATTTCCAACTCTCTTTAGCCTTCTAATAATTTAAGTTATCAACTACAGTTAGTTTGTTTGTTTTGGAGGGGAGGAAGACTTTTAGCAGCTGCAAATGTGAATCTGTTCATTTACGTGTATAAGTAAAGCATTAACCTATAATGTTTTGAAAGAGATTTAAAAGCTTGTCTACTTGATATGTGTAATTTGTGGAACATTTTCCTGCAGAAAATTAGTTAAGCTGAAGGCAGCCATCAGTGCTAATATAGGGTAAAATCTATGCAACTTGTTTTTCCCTCTTCCTGTCAAATTCAATACTTTATTTTAATCCTGAGAATATTCTTCCTCTGAGGATTCTTAGGATGATGCTTTATTATTCAGTGCCATGTGTATTGAATTCACTACTTCCCCTTTCCGTGTTTCCTTAGGCTGCTTTCCTTCACTGCAGATCTGTTGTGGCTGAGCTATTGCCTTCCATTCATGGAACATCAAGATTCTGTGGTAGAAACTATAAACCAGACTGCTTCAACAGTCATATGTGTTCCTAATGAATGTATTGTTAGGAAATTGGTGATAAGAATTAAAGAATTAGAAGATTTGGCTTAGTCTGACAGCACTGAAAAAGGTATATTAAAGAGGAAACATACAGATACTGCCTTTCTTCTGTGGCTATGAAGAAGGAAAATGTTTGCTTAGCAGTCTTTTTTTTTTTTTTTTTTTTGCATAATTTGTTTCAAATGGATGCTAGACAGTGATAATTTATAGCAAACACAATAAAAAGACTAAACATTTTGTTATGTAATTTTCCAGAGACCTTTCTGTGTAATATAAGACACAATGAGTTACTTGCACCATGTGGAGCTTGCTTTCTTCTTATTAATACAAATCTGAATGTCTGGTATGTGGAGTAAAATATGGATGCATAACTGTGACTCTCTATTGCCTCAGTAAAAAAGACAACAGAAATTTTGCTTCTATTTTGCTGCTTTTTATGGAAGCACCTTGCAACATCAAGAAAGTGCACACATGAAAGGATAATGCCAGCATAATTTTCTTCTATTCAGAAGAAATTCCATCCCATACCCTGCCCCCTAGGGAAGAAAAAAAATGTTTGTTGTTCTTGTTTTACCTTGGGTGCATTATAGAGTCAGTGTTGGTATATGTGTGAAGACCACACTAATATCAAGCATACAAGCATAGATCTGGGAAAGAAATAGAACTCTTCACATAAAGTAAGTGTTACTTCTGGGGCTTTTGAGGGCAACAAGTACCTTATCAAGATCTGGTTCCCAAGATGATTGTTTTCTGGACACAATTGATGGGCTGGCTTTACTGTCAGTGTTAAATTCTTCTCATTGAGTGTGGTTATAGATGGTGAAGTTATCTCCTGAGTAAGTACAAAGTTCAAGTTGGCTTTGAATAACTGGATAAGGACCTTTAAGTGAACTCTGTATTTCAAGTGGAATTGGTGCAGACAATGTGCACGGTGATTCATGTTGCTAAGTAGCTGGGCTGCTGGGAGTTTTACTGCTTCCCCACATATTTCTGAAGATGAAAGGTTTGCTGCTGCCACATTTATTTGAGAGTTCAGAAAAGAGTCCCCAAAAACTTTAAGGCTTCAAACTGGGAAAACGCCCAAAACATTGAGTACCAAAACCCACGGAATCTTGAAAGCAGAGATGAAAGTTATAGTGAAGACTAATCCTTAAAACTCTTTCCTTACAGCTGTTGCCTTAGAATTTCAGTTATGTTCAATTTTAACCACCTGGTTTTTATGAGATAGTCACCAATGATACGATGTTCAGGAAGGGCAACTGCTGGATTCTGCACCTGAGATGGGGCAACTCTGGGTGTACAGACAGACTGGGGAATGAGATGCTGGAGAGCAGTGCCATGGAAAGGGAGCTGGGGATCCTGGTTGATGGAAAATTGAACATGAGTCATTCTGCCCTGGCAGCCAGGAGGGCAAAGCGTGTCCTGGGGGTCATCAGGCACAGCATGGCCAGCCAAGCAAGGGAGGGGATTGTCCTGCTCTGCTCTGCACTGGGGCAGCCTCACCTTGAACATTGTGGGCAGTTCTGGGCACTACAGTATTTAAAAAAAAAAAAAAAATTAAGCTGTGTGAGGAGCAGCTGAGGTCACTTGGTCTGTTCAGCCTGGAGAAGAGGAGACCTCATTGCAGCTACAACTTCCTCGTGAGAAGAAGAGGTGCAGGCACTGATCTCTCTCTGTGCTGACCAACGTGGGACCCAAGGGAATGGCCCGAAGTTGTGTTAGGGGAGGTTTAGGTGGGATATTAGAAACAGGTTCTTCACCCAGAGGGTGTTCAGGCACTGGAACAGCTCCCCAGGGAAATGGTCACAGCACCAGCCTGACAGAGTTCAAGAAGCATTTGGACAATGCTCTTGGGGCACAGGGTGTGACTCTTGGGGATGGTCCTGTGTAGGGTCAGGAGTTGGACTCGATCTTTGTGGATCCCTTCTAACTCAGAATATTCCATAATTCTGTGAGATTCAACACATGGGTGGGCTGGACTCTGTTTAGGTGAGTCTGCCTATCAGTGATACTGAAGTGTCTCATAATTGGCTGTAACTTCTGCAAAAATGAAACCATAACTGAGTTAAAATTTATTATAGCTCTGTTCTGTGACTCAGATCCATTTGGAAAGGAATGACTCATTAATATACAGGGTTGTAAAAAAGCATAAAGCATATGAACTCTGATTGCTCAATACAAAATATTTAATCTTTTCCCAACACATAAATAACTTGTTAATCATTTTTATTCAAAGTCTGAAAGAGGGGCATATAATTTAAATGACTGGGATGAGTTCTAGCATTCAAGTTCTTTGGTTTAATTGAAATAGTGATGGCAGAGAATTAATATGAAGTACCTAATTTAATCTGAAGTCCTTTGTAGCAGAGAAAGGTGGCACTTTAGGAACAGTGTGTAGAAAATTACATAAAACTTGTGTTAATATAGGCTGTTGCAGTAATTTCTTCTGATGTCTGTGGAGTGGTTTTTTATAGTTTTGATTTTTAATTGTTCGATCCGTTTGAAAGACACCTGAAAAGTAGTGCCAGTACAAGAGAGGTTTGGATGCTAAATGGATAAATGGAGGATGAGGATCAAAATTTGTAAGAAGTTATAGTGATTTAGGAGCAGAGTCCTGTGATTATCTAAAAATTGTTCTTTTATATATAAAGAAAATAGTTTTATACTACAGAGGTTATTTCTCTCATGTGAGCTGAAATGTAACAATATTATTTCAATTCTTCTAATGAAGAATCCAACAGGCTTGTGCTTCCTGCTTTCTTAGTGTTTGCATGAAAAAATGAGTGGATTTTTTTGCGTAAAAAGTATCTGTTTCTTCTCTATTCTGATTTCATTGAACAAAACTATAGTGGGATTTTTTTGTTTTGTCATTGGGTTTTGGTGGTTTGGTTTATTTGGGTTTTTTTTTTTGAAGTATCTTCCTTTTGGATATTGCATGATTCCAGAAAAAACATTCCACATAATTCAAACATTAACACATCTTTCAGCTGGTCCCATCCTTTTGGTTTAGCTACTGTCCACTGTTCACAGTGTGGCAGAGGTGCGTACTGTATCCAGAATTATATCCTTTCCTTTGGGTTCTCTACTGCTTATTCAAAGTTGCTTAATACCATTCTCATGATAAGAGATTTGTAAGTGTGACAAAGCAGATATTGCAGGCAATAAATGACGATAAAAACAAATCAGAAAAGCAAAGCTCAATGTGATTATAACTGAGGCTACTCTGTAACACACATTTCCTAGGCTTCAAGAAAAGTAAACTCTTCTATTGTACAAAAAGGGCTTAAAGCTGCATAACTGTGTTCTCTAAGCAAATCAGAATGAAGCATAAGAAAGGAAAAACGAAGGACATGCTTCTCTGAGTGGAATGGGAGGACAGCAGAGCACAGGTGATGTGATTAGAAAGGCACTCTGCATAACCCTGGAGACTGCATTCTCACCCACCCACTTTTCCCTCAATTTCAGTAAATGCACCATTCATTTTTAGTATTCACGTTGCTAGAGGACACTATAATAGATACTGTTTTGGAAGTAATTTGACACCAGTTTTCACAGCCCAGATGGGTGTGTAGGAGAGTGATTGCTGATAAGTGGGCAGTTGACATAATCCCTTACTCCTTTTTCACACCAGAGACTACAGTAATTGACTTAAAAAAAATTTAGGCTCCTTAAAATTTCTTCCTGGTCCTCTCAATCTCAAGCAAGCTGTTTGAATAAAGTAAACTGTGTCCCCAGTATCAAAATATTTTTGTAAATGGTCCTAATCCTAGTTTATTGCTTCTGAAATTGTTTTATGTTACCGTAGTTGGCAGTGTTTCTAATGGTGGAGACCGAAGTTATTTTCTTTGAATGTGAATGTGGAACTGCTGGGTCTTGCTTCTTTCTAGGGTGCTCTGGGAACAGTTGTTATTGATGGAGTTCTCCTGCTCTCACCCCACCACTTACTAAAACATAGAAGTAAATCTCTACTTTCAGGGGCAGAAAAATATACTCTGAGCCATCACCACCTGAGCTCAGGGACACAGACCCTGTAGCCACTTGTAGTTTCTGGTGAGGCTCAGTTTAGCTCCTGATGTCAAGACAAATGCAAGCTGCAGAGTCAGGCCAAGCAACATAAGCTCAAGTTACCCCGTGTAGTGTCTAAATATGACAGTTTAAATCAGAGCATACACTTCCTTCCTCATGCTTTCTGATTGCTGAAAGTCTAAGTACAGTTACGATGTTAGACTCACCATCAGATATATAAGCAGGATTAAACAGGAATAGCACATATTCCAACTGTCCTGTTCCTAGATGGACAGTGTGTTTCTTCACCTGTTGTGCAGCTTTTCCTTTTTAACTTTCTCCACTTGCCCTCCTCCTTCCTTCTCTCCATCTTACTAAATGCTGTCCTTGCTTTTTTAAGTGTATCATCAACATTTTAACAAAGTATGTTTCTCACATGCAATTGTAGTCAGACAGCATTACTGGCAAATATTTTCAGTTAGACAAATTAGTAACAATCCAGTCTTGCACTCAATGCTGCTCCATTAGGATAACGTAGAAGTAAAATGAAATGCTATTTACATTCAATCTGATCATCAGGACATCTGAGAAGGTGCATGTGCATCAGAAACTGTGGAAAGAAAGATACATTATTATAAAAAATACTAGGTGGGCACATGGAAGCGTCATAGGGTTTTATAAGTTAAAATTATTAGATCATCTCATTTTCTGAAAGTAGCATGTGAAGAGGGAGACCAGCGCTGTGGCACCAATTATTAAGACATATCTCTTCAGACTAGCCTTTGATTCATATACTGTGGCTGGACTAAAAATAGATTTGCATAATTTTATGACCATCAATTTATAACTAGTAAAACTGAAGTGAAAGGAAACTTCTTACACTCCTTAAGTGAAAAGTGATCTCCTGCTAGGATTGGGAATAATTTTTTCTTCTGGCTCATGCAGACTGCTCTGTTGCATTACAGGTCTCTTTCACCTTCTGTTTGAGTAGCAATTACTAGCCTGTCCTGAAGCAGAATATCAGACTTTGTGACTACTGGTCTGTCCTGGATTGGTAAATCCTCTGTGCAGGTGTAGCTGCCAAGAGGCCACATGTCATTGTGAGCTAAAGAAAATAAAGGTGTTTTCATTTAAAGAAACATAGATAGAGCCCCAGCCTCCCCTGAAGGAGGCAGGAGGGGGGGGCAAGGGAACATGAGAAACTTATCCAGGCATGTAATGGTGATCCAATATCAGAGGTTGCTTGAGGGGAAGGGAAGCAGCCTGTGCTGCCCTGGCAGAATCTTCGCGTTGCTAAAAATGCCCCTTATGCTCCCTATGTTTTTTTTTTCACCAAAAACTGTACTTTTGAATATTGTTAGGAAATTGCTTAGCCAATAGTTTGCACATCATTGACTCGAGCCATTGCTGCATTCCAGGATTTATATCCTGGAATATCTTGGAAAGTGCATAAAGAAGAAATTACTCTTTGGGGTACTAGAATAAATATTTCTCATGCTGCTTGAAAAACAATGGTAAAAAATGTGTTTTTGGATTCACAGAAGCTGGAACAGATACATTGACCACTGTGAACTGTGTCAGTAGAGGAAGAAATTTTATAGTGGATTAGAAATAGTGCCTTACAGCCTTGGCTGTAAATGTGAACTCTAAGCTCCATTAGAGTTTTTGGTTTTCGACAAAATGTTGATCTGTACAGTAGGAACATGTGATTTATTATGATCAGTGTAATTCCCAAGATAAAATATACCAGACTTTACAGAGGAGTCCTGGGAAAAATTTGGTAAGACATTTAGTTCTCCAGAATCTGGAATGTGTAGTACTGTACAGTGCAGGATACATATTAAGCTGATTTGCTCTGTGAGGAGAGACAGCAGCTGCATTTTTATGAAGGCAAAAGTGCTTTGGAGAGTGCAGTGTCCAGTGCAGCAGGACCCTGAACTTTGGTCATTTCCACATGATGTTTTATTGTAACATAATAACAATAATAATTTTAATACAGGTAATGCCTTGCATGGCAGAAGACAAAGCCAATAATAGAAGTACTGATGTACAAAACAGTAAGAATACTTTGTTCTATTTTTTGTTGTGTGTGTTATTATTTAATTCATAACTGGTGCAGAATACTAAGGAGGTCCAGTGAATAGCACAAAGTAGACAGAGGTGAAACAGTACAGGATAAGGTTTCATGTAGATGTTACCCATTTTTTAGTCCTTGAAAAATAACCTTTCCAAGTAACTTCTAATTTTGTGGAAAATCTTTTTTATTTACTGTATTTTATAGACTACAGGAGAATCTGTAGTCAGATAAGAAAAAGGTAAGTATAGCCTATTAAATGTGTCAGAAATCTTTGGAACCTTAATTTCCACAGAACTTCACTCTTCGTATTTAAAGATGAAGGCCAAAGTAAGTACATGGACTGGGGCATCATTTGCAGGCTTATTTGTATGTGTACGTTTTTTCCAAGCTCACCCTTTTTCCCAAATTCTTCTTTGATGTATAGTAATAGTAGTGATGGTGTGAAATTTCATGCACTTTTTTGGTTTCTATGTCTGTTCTACTCATAACGTGCCATTTTTGGACCAAATTTAATCTGTATTTTTAAAAAGCTAAACATATTTCTTATTCTGACCAGCATTGGGAATACTGTCATTCTATAATGCAATGAAGATAAGTGTAGGTAGCTTCTAAGAAATTTGACAATTGGTGGTTTAAAAGGAAGAGTTTGGCAAACCATCTTCTTTCCTTACCTCCAGTTCTGATCTGTAGGATTATACTGTCTCTTCATATAAAATTCTTATTCAAGTGCTTGAAATGCTGTATCAATAGAAGTTGTATGGGTATAAATTAGTTTGTAGCAGAGGCTGAATTCTGTGGTTCTGTATTCCTGAAATTACTTGTTTAGATGCTTAATCCATATCAGTAATTTAATATATGCTTAAATAGTTGAAAGCTTGCTGTCTGAACATAGAATTCTTTTTTGTTTCAGAGCCTGAAGTACATTTATCCATGTATCTAGTTTGCAGTTTCTCATTCTTGTCCCTTCGTCCCCACAAGGCAGATGTCACTTTCAGAGGCTGTGGGATATTCATGCTTATGACTGAGAAACATAAGTGTTTTTCAGTGCACCTAGATACCAGTCACGAGGATTTATTTCCTAGATGAAGTTGTGTACCAACTTCCTCATCATCAGGGAAAGGTTTTCAGCAATACACAGTCTATTAAATGGCACTGAAGTAAACTTTTGATACAAATGGGAGTTTTGGGGAAAAGAGACACATTTCTTTGGGCTTATTTTTGCATGCAGTGCCGATATGCCTTCACCAAGGGACAAAAGCTGCTTTGCAAAATTTGTATATCTCACCTTCACATGATACTGATCCTCAGAAAATGGAAAATATATTTTCTGGTAGACTGGAGTGTGGAAATGCAGCAGTTAATTTCTCCAAATCAAAGAACCAGTGCATCCTTTTCATGAAAAGGGTTTGAATGTTTGAAGAGTACAATTTGGGGGTTTGAACTCTGTCTTTTTTTTTGTTTTCCACTTGTAGTGTGGTAAGTGTATATTTATGATCAAAGTGGCTTGCAATGAATGAAAGGGAAGAGAACTGAAATCTAAGGATTAAACTTTTTTTTTTCCATGTATCCTAAATAAAAAGGTAGAAATACAGAGAGAGCTGTGTGGTTGTCTTAGAAGCCTCAGGCTGTTATTAATCAGTGTGAGAAAAGATGAAACAGAGAGAACCATGGCAACCATGTAACATTTGTGAATGAATCTGTGTTTCCATAAGGCAGTTCCTAGTGTGCAGTACTGCATATTCTAAAAAAGATGTATTCAAAGTGGGTTGGCGCAGAAATGACAATCCATATTTGGGGAATGGCAGTTAGAAATGTTCTCTGTTTATACCTTGAGTATCTTTATTTCATGGAAAATGTAGACACGGCAGGATACTTGGGGGTTTTATGCTCATTTGTTGGCTGGAAGTGATGTCTACTGCTAGAAGTGATGTTTGTATATAATTAAACATAATTTTCTGAGTACAAAAACTGACCTCATCAGTTGTTTGGATTATATCTGGGTTTGTTGTTTCTTTCCAGTGACTGTTGTGACACAGTGTGTGTAAGATCAGCAAATACAGAAACTACTATGGAAATTTATTTCACATCAAATCACTTGTGTTCCATCATCTTTTCTCTGTTTATATGTTACAACATCAAGCATGATGATTTAATGACAGAAATCATAGAACGTAAGTCTTTTCTCAGTTGTTGGATGATCTGTAATGATACCCAAAGGAGTTACCAGTTGCAGAGAAGACACTTCCAAATCCTCATAATGAGGGTGAGTCTTAGGGGTAAATTACCCATGTTGTGAGCCTCAGGAACTACAGTCAAATGACTCTGGATAACTTTGGAAATTCGTATTGTAAAGACAAAATCCAGAGGGAATATTTAAAATAATTAAAATTTTATATTGGCTAGTTTTTGAAAAAAAGTTTTCTTCCAGTATCCTGACTTTACTGTCACTCAAAGTAGCCCCAGTTAAATATTTCTGATGATGTTGAGCAGTATAATCTTTACTGAACTTATACCCTGTACGGAGTATTTGCTGGAGCTGTCACAGAGCCACCATTTCAGTCAAAGTGCAATCTCTTTTCTGTACCTCCAGGAAATCTGCTTTCTGAGCTCTTTTTGCTGCTGCCTATCTGGCAAGTGATATTATTAAGAGGTAACTTTTACTGATGTGCTCTGCTAGTGGTTTTCAATTCCAGGAATCTTATATTTATTGTGCTGAATGGGGGGACTGGACTGAACAGGCCAGTCTGACATTAATGTAGATATTTCTGTCTGGCAACAAATGCAGAAGAGTATGGTGTAAATTAATGCATTTGAAAGGCAATGGAATTATTAAATAGCTCCTCTGAAGCTTGCAGACTTGGACAATAGGTGGCTGTGCTGCCTGACCGGGTCACATTGTAAAGTAAAAAAATACTACCTGAGCTAAAATTTCATCTTACATAAACTGAAAAGTAGTGCACCAGTACCTGCAGTTTCATTCTTACAGATGGCTTAAATTTTGCGCTGTTTTGATTTTCATCTCACATGATGTATCTTCTGTGTCTGCGCCTTTGTCTTTGAGGAAAGCTTGATTTTGTCTCAGTGAGAGGGACAGCATTGGTAGTAAAAAAGAAAGTTCTCCACCTGTTGAATGAAGAATGGAGTATGCTTTTCTTTTTACGATGTATTACTATGTCTGTAGGTTTGTTGCTTGCCTGAAATACATGTTTTTTCTCTAATCCAGCATGCCACTCTATCCTTTTCTTCCTTCTTGAGGTCCTCCCATTTTCCCTCTGCACTTTATCATAAACTCTGCATTCCTCTTCTCCTATCACACATCTTTGCTGTATATTGGCCTGCAGGGAATAACAAAGCTCCTGTTAGATACCATGGATTTGAGTGCCTCTGTCATGCTCCAGTGTTCCCTTTTCCACTCAGATAAACGGGAATCTGCCAAGCTTTGAAAAAAATGTCCTCAAGCTAAATGTTTGGTCTTAGTTTCCTCTATAGGCAAATATGTTTATTTTACAAAGGGCAATATTATTACTTACAGATGTGATTTGAAAGTGATCTAAGAAGTGAAGACTATTTAAGGTATTTTGTCTATCAAAAGCACATTTATGTCAAATGATGGAAACCGAGACTTTTGTTCCATAGGAAATATAAATATTTCGATAGCAGAAATTAAAATTATTTCAAATAGAGGTGGAAGAGGGAAGTATAGTTTCCTTTAGATGGATGGTGCTAAAATTATGATTAGTAAAATATCAAAGTTACATTTTCATGGTGACAGTTTTTAGTAATTTCCAGTGTTTCCAAAATTGAAGCTGTCCAAACCATTTCAGTGCTATTTTACAACAGTTTATCTGGTGAATTGCCAGAGGACCTTGGATGTTTTAGGTCTGCAGGTGGGCGTGCTATGCCAACACCAGGAAAACCTCAGAATCTTATGTACTTTAAAACAAGTTGGAATAGAAATATTATGTCGCCCCACAAAATGCTGTAAAAAAAATTCAGTAGGGATTGTTAACAACTTCTTATTTCTTAGCTAAAAAAAAGAAACATGCTTTTATCAAAAGGGGAAGGAAAAATAAATTTCACCTGTCACAAACTGTTTTAATGGGCTTGATAGATTTTTGTCTAGTATGCATCAGTATACAGATGGAAAGGTCCAACACCACTGATATGACAAAGGGTTTTACCTGGTGGATTTTTGCTGCTTACATTTCTTGATGTATTTGTGGAGTTCTGGAGGCAGAGAGAAGCCATAGAAAGGTCACAAAACTTCAAGCCAAGATAAACAGCCTGTCAGAATATGTTTAGGAAATGACAGTATAAACCACAGAAAAACATATAGAAAGGAGAGGAAAGCATATATCCTTGGAAAATACATTTCCTGGTTGGAAAGCTGTTGGAGCTTTGAGCTGCTTATGTTGCTTCCTTGCTCCTTTCCAGTAAATTGTCTTTGTTCAGGTAGTTAATTCAATTCATGTTTTCAGGCACCTAGGTCTTAGGGGAGGGGAGTAGATCTTCTGCAACAGGTATAACAGAAGGCATTGTGGGCATCATGCATAAAAGCCAGAGCATCTTTAGTCCCAGGAAAAAAGACTGGACTGCCTTTTTGGCATAAATTTTACTTAGTAATATTTAAAAAATATTACAGATACAGCACCAGAGCATTTCTTTAGTAATTTTCAAAGAGCCTTGTGTTTGCTCCTTTACACACTTCAAAGAAAAGAAAGCTTCTGCATTGGTAAGTTCAACAGGCATTTTAGCATTTTTTTACTCCATTTCAGTTGTAAAATGGCATCTCAGTTCTTAGTTATTTATCCTAGTTCTCTTGTGTTTCAAGTACAAGCTTCTCTTGATGGGGAAATAATTTTCCATGGCTGTGCTATCGTCCCTGCTGCTCCTTAGCCCCATGACATCAGCTGCAAAATTACGTAGCACAATAATGTAAATGCTAAAGCATCTTAACAACTTTGTTTTGTTATTTTTACAGAAAGTTCAGACATCAGTCCAGATGTGTGATGAGAGGAATTTTAGTTGCACAGAAGACGTTTTGGCAGGCTCTTGTAGCACATTTAGCCTAGATAACTGACAGGAATAAAATTATTGGCTAAAAATGTCATTATCCAAGCTGAATTTTATTTGGTTTTTCAGGATATTTATTTCCCTTAACTTTACCTCTCTACTAATGGAATTAATTAGCTTTTATTTGAAGGGTCTAGGATTTAAACTGTGGAATTTGAGTTTCTCTTTTACTTCAGGTGTGCCAGAAGACCAAAGGGTGCAATAAAAAGTACTGCAAGTTAGGTAGAGGCACTAAGCCCCATGACTGCCCTCAACATCTTAAACCTAAGTTAGTAAATGTAAATATCAGCTTATTTCACTCTTTAAAAATCAGAAAGGTAGGTAACTATCTCATATTCTTAACTGAAAAATAAAAAAGGTTATCTTTAGAAATTTCATAAGCTGATCTTGAAAAGAAAAAAAGCTCAGCACTCCAAATAAATTTGATAAATGTGTTGAGCCCTGAGGCCTTAGTACAATTAATGTACACATTGCCTTTGTAATAAGTTGTATACTTGATCATAAAGTAAAAACACTGGTGGATCTGTTAAAGGAATTAGTTTGTGTTTGGGGGAAAAAAGATAATGATAAAGTAATTAGTATTGTAAGTTCAACAAAGATTTAAAACTGTGGTACATGGCAGTAATGGATTTTGAACACAGTTAATGAGCATATTCACTGCATTCATTTTTAATTAAGTGGAAAAAATAGTGGTCCTTTAAATGGAGATAATAAATATGCAAGTCAGTCTTGCATAAACATGCAACACAAGAATTTATTGCCTGCTGTCTAACTAGGGAACTGGGAATCATTATAAAGATTAGATTTACTGAAAAAAAATCCAGAAAAAGCTTTAGTAGAAAATGTTTACGAGGTAATAATTTTCACATTAAATATAGTTTGGCATATTTGGTAGAGTGTGTGTGTGTGGATGTTTTTTAAAATATGAGCCTTTGCTATCATCAGAGGTAGGACTGTTTGTACCCTTGAAAAGGACTCTGCTATTTACGAATTTAGATTTATGTGAGATGTATTTAATATATGACTGCACATGCAAGAGAACATAAAAATATCAGAAACCTCAAAACTTTCTCCGAGGTTTGTTACGCTCATGCTTAGGATACAAATTGTGGTTTAAAAGTAAAAACTTGGCTGCAGAAGCTGCAGCTGAAAACAGCCAAGTGCTTGCCCTGGTTTAACCAGCACACGCTCACCTTCCCAAACTGCTGGGCTGTGCTGCCACTGGGGCTCTGGGGGATTCAAGCTGAAGCAGGGAAAATGCAGCTGAAATGCTTAGTGTTTATCCTGTCAGTGGGAGGCTGGGGAACTGACATGAAGCAGGTTAAAGCACTGAAACCAGATGTACCTTCTAGAGCAGTGGCTTTCCATGTTTTTATGACTTGGGAACCCACTAAACATTTCCAGTGAAAACGAGGACCTTTGTATGCCATACTGAAGCTTATTGATGATTGACTGGCATGTCTTAGTTAGATGGATCTGGTTGAAGTTGTTCACTGATCCCCAGGGATACCCAGACCACATGTTAAAAGCAATGAAACTAAATCAAACTTAATATGTTTCATTCTCTTAATGTTCCCTACCCATATGTTTCTTGTCAATACTTCCACAATACCATGTTCTTTCTGACATGAAGTGAGGTCTAGGTCTTTGCTCAACAAACTTCTTGTTGGGATATGCATCAACTCCTTCCAAGTTTCCCTAAGCCTTAGCTTAACCTTTAGGAAGTTATTCACCTCTGGTGTTCCAGGAAAGCAAGTTTTCAGTACCAGAATGCCCCTGAACTTTAACTGGTGGCATGCAGTGTACTGATGGTGACATTGCAGCACGAATTACTGTGCCACTCAGCCAATTACAGTCTTGATTTTCCCTGATTTTATTCTGCCCTGTCACACATGTGGTAATTGCTTTCTGTACAAGAAGCAAAACCATACACTTGGGTCTCTTCAAAATGCTAACTCTGCTTTTTATTTTTTAACCTCACTGCATGATTTTATTATGTATGTAAGTCAGTAGCAACTTGGGAGCTAGGTTTAAAATAGCTGGCTTTGGCTGCATAGTTTCAGGATCTAAAAAAATAAAAAATTGCAGAGTCAGTTTATTGGTTAGATTAGGAAGTTTATAGAATTTTTGTCAGTAAATAAACATTTTATTTTCTTTTCTGTTCAGGTATGACTTTGTAGAAGTTGAAGAGCCTAGTGATGGCACTGTTTTAGGGCGCTGGTGTGGTTCCAGTACTGTGCCAAGCAGACAAATCTCCAAAGGAAACCAGATCAGAATAAGATTTGTGTCTGATGAATATTTTCCTTCTGAACCTGGATTCTGCATCCATTATACACTTCTTATGCCAGTAAGTAACATGTTTCAGATCGAAACATTTCAGGATACAAAATCTTTGAAGTGGTATTAACTGAATCTTTTAATAGGGTAAGATTAATTACTGTTTATTTCTTAGTAATAATAATAGTGTGCAGTCTGTCTTCCTGAATTGTACATTTTGTTTCTTTTTTTTTAACTGAGTGTTCCTGTGGTTGTTTTTGGATGGGTTTGGACTAGGAAGTTGTGGGCTCAGTTGTTTGTGTGGAAAATTCAGTAAAATGTTTGCATTCCGAATACTGTACTGTGGAAAAAAAAAGAATTCCAGCTTTGAGAAAAAGACAGATCAGTTTATGAATCAGCAGTGTGATGTTGAAAGAGGACTGGGAAGTTACAAAAAAGAAACTGAAGAGATGAATGTTTTTATTAGTCAGCTGCTATTAGACATACTCAACCAGATGATTATACCTAGTTCCCAAACAGAAGAATTCTTATGATTCTAGATAGTTTTATTGTAGAGACAAAGCAGACAATCCATAATATTCATTTTTTTCACTTCATTTTCCTTGTAAACTGTACTTTAGGCTTCTCTTGAACATGGCTTAAAGCTTGTAAGTCACAGGTATTAAACTAGTCATTGTCTAAAATTTGACTAATTTCACTGTCAACAGTCTTCTGTTGGTATTTTCATGAAATCAAAGATCTGTGATAGCAAAAACATGTTTACACAATTTTGAGGATGAGATAATGTCCTGAAACATTAAAATGGAGGAAAACAGGAGTGGACTTGTTTTAAAATAGGTATTCCATATTTAAAGAGAGTAAGGAGTATTTTTTGTTAAATTCCTCATAATTCACTTTGAATCTCCTAAGTAGTCTTGTGGTCTGTGGTATTTGGATGGTGGAAAATATCTCCAAGCTCAATAATAAATTGATCAAAAGAATCTATGTTGTAACCCCACTGACATGTGCTTCACTCAGAATGCACTTGGCTGGCTTTCTTTTTCTGCTGTTTTTGCTCCTTCTCCCCATTGGCAAAATTTCAGTTATTGAGAAGAATATATTTAGCATGCTGATGATGGTGTCAGTGTAGTGTAGTGGGGGTGGGATGTTTGTGTGTGTATAATATATATATACTTCTGTGTGTTGTTTTCCTATAAATATTTTTTAACTACTTATGCCTAAGGAAGAACTACTAAAGGGACTAAGGGTTTGATCTGCATATTTGACTCTTTTATGAGTTAGAATAACTTTTGCAAGTAGAATACTATGACCTGATAATGGTAAACTTTAAAATTAAATAAAATGTCAGTCTCCAAACTTGAAATAAGGCCAGGTTTAAACTTCGGTACACCCGAGGGCAGAATGTAATAAGTATGTTTACTTTTAGAAAATGGTAAAAGAAAATGACTAAATACATGTATTTGTGGGGCTGGTGCCAAATTCCATTGTCACAGCTCTAGGATTACAGCCTGCCTGCTATTTATCTATCTAACTTATGTATGATCCCATTTCTGTGGAACTGATTAAACAAAGGCACCTGAAAATAGGAGTATATGTATAATTATTTTTTTGTCATGGACTTAGTTTATTCCTTAATATTTGATGGGGAAAACCGGTTAGAAAATTTAAATTGCCAGCACTCACAAAACAATGGTTTAATGTTCAAAATAATTACACCTAAAACATGCAAGGGACAATAGGAGCCCACTTGCTGTCATAAGAATTTGGAATGTGCCCCAAAATGTGCAGTATAGCAACTGCTTATCAGTTAATTTTTAAATCTTCCTCTAAAAGAGCTGTGATCTTTTTCAACAAAAAATATGTCCTTACAGTCATATAGAATACAATTACACATTTCAGACAGCAGATTTTAAATTAAATAGATATTGTTTAGTTCTAGGATTAAACCTGCTTCTTGTATCTAAAGCAGTTGAAAACTAATGCCAAAAAAAAAGTAGTTTGTTTTACAACTATAAAGTTATCTTACCCAGCTTTTCAAGAGAAAATAAAATTTACAGCCCCCCTCCCACAGCCCCACAAAAAAAAGGTGTCAGCTATAGGAATGAGCTTAAATTTTAAGTAATTCTTGCAAAATCATGACTGATTCACTAAGAGATTCAGTTCAATGAATTGGTCCTAAACAGTTAATTTTTTTTGACAAGTAGTGGGGAGGGGGAGATGCCTGGTAGACTAGAAGTGAGAGATTGTTTGGGGAGAAATGAAGCAAAACTGAAATAAAACAGTACAAGCTTGTTTCTGTATTTGAAGGCCACACACAGAGAGGAGCACTGGACACATTTTCAGGTCTTTTAAGGAGCAAGAGAAATGGCTTTGTTTAGATCTGCTGTAATTTATCGTGTGTGTATATGTATATGTATGTGGCATATATAAAATTTTTTTTAGATTTTTTTTTTTTTACTTTGTATATTATATTTCAAACCAACTTTTCATATGATAAGTAGTAGGAGAATGGCTATTGATTTGATTACTTTATTTCTAGGATTTAGTCACTCTAAAGAAAAGACTCACAGCCATTCCAATGTCAGTGGATGCAACATCATGCTCTAGAAAGGTTTGATGTTGGAGTGGAAGACACTGCATAAAAGCAGTGCACATACTGTATACAAGCAGAATGTTCCCCAAGAAAAATATGACACTTGTCTTCAGATTCTATCTAATTAGAGCTTTAGAATTTGAATTTCTTCCATTTTAAGTTGAATACCGTGGCTGCATCTGGAACTTTCTGTAATGCTGGTCTTACTCCCACTTTCTTTCCTCTATTCTATAGTTACAAGTTAATTTTGTCTGCAATACTGTGAAGTGGAAGCAAGTGTTGAAAAATCTTATTCCTATTAAGCAAACATAGCTTGTGTTATTCCAAAATTATTATGCTCCTTTCAGCACAGCTGTTATTCTCAGTCACTCTTTCATGCTCTGCCCTGTCACTTACTCTTTGCTTACTGGTGAGATGGTTTATTCAGTAAGGGCTGACTAGTGATGATTCTCATTTTGACCAGCTATCCATTTATTAAAAGTCATGATTTTGGCAGCGCTGTACTACCTAAACCCACCTAGAACTTTATTGCAAAAGCAATCCATATTTCATTTCTTTTCCCCTTCTTTTTACGTATCATAGCCACATGAAATTGAGGGAAATCTTATAAACTCTTATAATATACATTTGGGCCTCAGTCTTCCTAGTGACTTGTTTCGTTTAAACTATGTCAGTTACAAGTTTGGCAGAGAAAACTTGATGTAATAAAGTCCATTGTTAGCTGGGGAGCGGGTGAATGGGATACTTGATGCCTGAGGTGCCATTAAGGAATGCATGACTGATTGCCAAAGTAGTTATTAATTATTCGGGGCACTCAGAACAAAGCAGCTCCAGTTAAAGTTGAAGCTGGGGGTGACTGTATTCCCCTTCTTTTTTGGCATATGGTAGCATGTCATTTGTCATCAAAGATCATGCCAAAGATCTTTGAAAAGAGCAGACTTAACCCTCTTTTATGCAAGCAAAGATGAAACTCCAAGAAGCTGTCTAAAGACTGACATGGTTTAAAAGTGACTTAGCAGGTGGTTTGGGATTTTGGTGCAGTACCTGTTTGGCTATGTGAGTGTCAGTCCAAGAGAGTGGTCTGGTTTGCTTTGCTTTGCTTTTTTCCCCTTTTGATGCAGAGATTTTGTTAGTTTTGCTCTTGCTTTTAGCAGTAATGAAAGTTAAATAGATATTCTTTTTAGGACTATGTAATAATACTTCCTTTATTTCATCCAACTTGGCTAAGCTTTTCTCTTTAAAGATTGAGCATATTACTTTTTTTTGTGGAACCTTTTTAATTTAGCTTGTTGATTGAAACAGGCAAATAAAATTAAAATACTAATAGAAAAAGTGCATAAAACTAGAACAGAGAGGAAAGCTCATACTCTGCTTTTGCTTTCTCTCACAAGTCTACAGATTTCACAGCAATCAAGTGTGTTTCTCATGTGTTTGTGCTGTGAAGCCCAAGAGATGCTTAACTATGTCTGCAATAACTGGAAATCCATCCAGAAACATCATAAAGGACATTATTGATCTCCTGAACAAGGGTTTTTCTGCACTCCCTTTAGAGGTGGTCAAAAGATTTTAGAAATAAAATTATTTTAGGGTTTTTTAAGCCAAGGTGGTACAAAGAATCAGGAGAGTGGATGATTTTGCAATTCTACATGAAGTGAAAACGAACTGTGAAAACCCTTCATGTGGTGGGAAGGACTCTAAAACAAAACCTCTGTATTCAGAGTTTCCACTGATGAGGTGCAGTGAAACCTTAGTCTAGATAATTGAACAGGCTACTAAAGATGCTCCAGTGTGCAAATTCCATGTATTAATTTTCTTTTGTGTGGCAAAAATTCATTGTAAATCAAAGGTATTTTGGACCTAATTCTTTCCTTGGAGATTCTGTTTTGCATTAAATTTTTGCTTTAAGTCTTAGAGGAGATAATTTCTTAGATGAGACATTAAATATTACCCGAAAATACATAGATGGGAGTGAAATGCTTCAGTTAACAAAAAAAAATGCAAAAAGTACAAACTGAGAGTGGCTATTATCCATGGGACTAAAATGAGTGGTGGGAAAAAAAAAAAACAAAAACAAAAAAACCTTTGAGGCAAAAGAACCTCTGAAGTATACTTTCTAATTAAATATAATGCCTTTGTTTCCTGTGACCATATCTCATTCTGTCCCACAGACATCATAAAAAGTTTAAAGATCTGTGAGTGTGAAGCAGACTTGCAGAGAGACAAGGTTAGACAGGAATCTAGCAAGATTATGGACCTGCACAGAAGTCCATAGAAATGCATCCTTAACCTCCACAACCTGAGGTGTCAGTGAGGATTTTCTGAGACTCTAAAAGGCAGAGTGACATTTTGAGCCATTTTGGTGTTGTCATTTAGTTCTTAAAAGGAATGAGTGTACTTACCTGATAGCAAGTTTTGTACTTTAAGGACAAGGTGCCTTTCCCTTTGGCCAAAATCTGAACGCACTTTCTCATGTAGTACATGTATTATAAACCATTTCTTTCATATTCTTCTGTGATGTTAGACTTGCAGTGGATCAGGCTGAAAAGAATCACAAATTTTTTCGTTGTTTGTGGGGAAAAAAACGTAATTTAGTTTCCTTGGATTAAACTTTTTTACAAATTTATCATATATTTGACTAAGATTTAAATTCATTGATATGGGAAGTTTATTGAATATCACATTCCGTATCACTGAGGCAAGAGATAAAAAATCAGCTAATTTTCTTATTTCTAAATAAGTAGCAGTAATTTCAAAATTAAATGTAATTGCATTACCGCAAATGTCATGCTTTGGTGTTTTTTTCTTTACAACAAATTCTGTACAACTTTTCTTCCTGAAAAAATTCAGGAGTGTTCAACAAGTATCCAAGTGGTTTTTTAATGGAACATTAATATGTCTTAAAACTTTTTAATTTATGAGTTTGGGGGCGTTTTTTTGAAAGTAAGTATTGAGGGGCAATCACATCAACTGACATGGACAAGAGCTCATGAAAACTGCTTTCCTTTTAGTTGTCCAGAGCATTATGCCCAAGTTAGATCACTTTCTGTCAACGTGTTTTAAGCAGAAATTATTACCATAAACAAGAGATGGGGTAATGCATCTGTCAAGGATAAGCAGGCAACCTTTATTGCTCCTTGTCCCAAATGTCTTTGAGCACATATTAACCCTCTCCTCCCAGATGCAGGCAGACCATAGAATGATTCAGTGGAAACAATTAAATACCCTAAAAAGGGAAAAGGCTTAGAAAACATGTTGGAAAAGTATTTCAAATACATGAGACAATCTCTTTTCTTCATTTTCTGTAAATTACTCAAAGGCTTTTATTAAATTTCCATTTAGGAATGAATATTTATAATGTCAGGGACACATTTTGGTATCTGAAGACTTTATTAGCATCTCATAGCATTCAGCATAGAAGTTTATGTATCAGTATTTAACTTGGAAATGAGTTTTATGTGGTCTATCATTTACTTGTTTGTAGTGTTCTAGGGTAAATTTTAATGTTGTGTGCTCTTCTGTTTTCAAAAACTTAAATATTTTCTATGAGGGTCCTCAAACAAAAAAACTTCAAGCAACACTGTGACTTAAGAGCAATCTGTATGTATATAAAAATGTCACTCTTCAGCTGTAAACTCAATGATGTCATGTAATTGGAGCTTTGGATGCTACTTCAACAGAAATGTTTCACAGTGATGTTCAAATGTGCCTTTAGTCTTTCAAGATTATTGTGTAGTCATGGTTCAAGTTTATTTGTTCAGTCTAATTGATCATATCTATCCTAAAGAATGTGGCATCCCAATTATTTGTATTTTTTTATTTAATCCTTTACTAAATAATTTATAGCTACTTTTCACTTAATATATTTGGTTTAAAAAACCCAAACCATCCTCCCCCCAAAAACCCTAACTGAACAAAAAAAGGCAACAAAATGTCCACACACAAAAAAACCCAAACAAAAAACCCCAAAGAACTCCCAACACCACCTTCCTCTTCCCCAAAGTTTTTTTAGCAACCCTTATTTTTTATACTTTAAGTACTGCAGAATCATCTAGTTGTCTATCCCTTCTCCAGTTTTCAGGATCAACATTTTTGAGAAGCATGCTGATGGCTTCTCTACAAATTCCAAGGCAAAGTGATTCTATCCCAGTAATCCCCTGTGTAACTGGCACAGTCCTGATTTTTTTTTCTTTCAAATACTGAGATGTTGTGTCTGACATGGTTGCTAACTGAAAAAAGGGAAGGAAATGTTGATGTGATACTAGGTTTCAGGCACCACCATAGTTTTCAGTTATGCCATTTAGGTGCATTCCTGTTCTGTTTCTATTCATTACTAGTGTCTTAGTCATTATTAGTGTCACAATCTGTTGCCTCACCCCAGCAAAACAGGCAGTAACTAATTAGAGTGGTGTGTACTATGCTAAATTTCTTACTATGATTCTGGTAGGAAAAGGCAAAAGCAGAAATGAAATGAAAGGAGTTGGGATAGAAGAGTGCAACTTCTCAATTTATTTTATTTTATTTCATTTCACATGCTAGAGCTCTGAAGGGGGCAGCTCTAGACATTCGAGATAAACTCAGCTGTGGAGCAGCTTCTGTAGATGGCTGACAGCACAGTCTAGCTCCACAGGTTGGTAGAAGCACCTCTTTAAATTCAGGAGAAAAATTCTTGACAGAGTAATAACACTGCATAGTAGCTTCAGGGTAAGAGTTTGCTTGTGGGAAGATTAATGTGGGATATTGGTAGTGATGTTAAGACAAATCCTTTTGTTTCTAAAAAGGGATAGATAATAAGCACTATGGGAATACCAAAATTTGCACCTGTCTTGTCTTTGCAGTACCTGGCCTCTGGTGTTACAGATGGGGATTATGAGCTGTCATTTGTTAGCTTCTATAAGTGCTCAAAACCTTTTTAATGATGATGATGAAAGGTTTGGCTGAAGAAGCCAGGATTGTTGTTGAAAAGCTTTCAGTTTTGTTTTCGTGGGAAAGTTTAGAAAATCACAAAGCTGTCACATCTGTTCTTGCAATTATTTCAGGCTAGGGTAGTAGACAAGGAATTCAAGAAGGCTGCTTCCATGTTTGCTCCTAGCTGGCTGATGTTGAAGAACTATAATTGTTTAAAAACAAAACTAAATTTAAAGAACCTTGCATGTGGAAATGGAAGGCAGTTTGTTTGACCGGAGACATTCCCAGAGGTTTGACTATGAATTTCCCTCTGCTTTTGAGCTGAGCAATAAATCACAGGGAAAAAAAAAAGTAAAGATCATTTACGAGGAGAAATAGAATGCTGGGCTTCATATCAAAAGGTGTGTTTTAGTGCATGAAAGGCCCAGTTTAAAGGCACTTGAAAGGTGGAGGTGTAAAAGCAGATGACACAGCCTTTCCAAGAAATTCTGCGTATAATCCTACAGGCACTGTGGAGGTTGGTGGATTCTAGTAGCCTTTCCCTTTCAGCTGCCAAAGGTTTTCTTGGGGGACCTCTGTAAGAACTCTGTCCTGACATCCCTTATGTCTTGGTCTCATCTGAGCGTGTTAGGAGGATAGGGGATTTCCAGTGTAGTGGTGTAGATAATTAAATCAATATGGTGATTTATTGTTCAGTATCTAGATCTGGTGTCTTTTGGTTGCACTTAGCTTCAGAGTTTGTCAGTAGACATCTCTTATTCTAAATATTCTTCTAATAGTATGACAAGCACCCTTTAAAAATCATGACCATCTTTAAAAAGACTGATGCTGTGCTAAGGAAGTTTTTACAAATCAGTATTTTAGTGAATGGTTGGCATAGTAAATGCAATTCCTGAATTTGAATTTTCAAGTGGTTTATTGTCACTACTTTTCTTACTGTGCCTGCATGTGAGTGTTTAAAAGGCCACTGTCTTTGAAGCTTGAAAACCCCTAAGATTTCAAATATATTTGAAGACATGTTTTTGCTAACCGTGCAACCAACCCTGAACTTCCCTGCTGACTGACAGAGCCAAAATGACTAGGTAGCCAAGGAGAGTAAGATAACTTAGCTGAGCCAAATTATCAAACCCTCTCAGTCATCACCTATATTTCTTGAGGGGAAAGGATCAAATGCCAAATAATTTTTAACTTTCTAACTGGAAGGACAGTTAGCCACATATATATAAGCTTTTAATATGTAAGCTGTTAATAGGGTTGCCCTTGCTTATCTTCTAAAATCATTCTGATCTGCTGAACTCTTCTGATATGTGTGTGCATATTTGTCTTTGGGCTTTTCCATGTGAGGTGCTCTGGGTAATCAAAAGTTAATAATAAAAGACTTCCTGTTCTTAACTCATCTGTGTAATGCCTTTTTGGTTTGGAATTCTTGTCTTTAAGTTCTGTCATTGATCTCCTGTTTGCACTCTGTCTATATATATATAACTTTGAATAATGTATTTACNCTAAAATCATTCTGATCTGCTGAACTCTTCTGATATGTGTGTGCATATTTGTCTTTGGGCTTTTCCATGTGAGGTGCTCTGGGTAATCAAAAGTTAATAATAAAAGACTTCCTGTTCTTAACTCATCTGTGTAATGCCTTTTTGGTTTGGAATTCTTGTCTTTAAGTTCTGTCATTGATCTCCTGTTTGCACTCTGTCTATATATATATAACTTTAAATAATGTATTTATTTAATTGCCTTTCTGCTTAATGAAGTCATGAGCACCTTTCATGTAGGAAAAAACCGTTTTCAATTAGGTGGCTAAAATAGCAGTATATCTTTGATGCAAAATTATTGTGAAATTAAGGTTCATAAGAGTGTTTTGAAACTGTTTGCTGGTATAAAAACTCTAGAGTATAGCTCAGCTTTTCACCAAAAATCAAAGATAAATGGTCAAGTTAACAGTACAAAGACAACTAAAAATTTTCAGAAAGTTTTTCAATTCTTTAAATTGGAAAAGAGACTTGACACACAAAAGGAAAAAAAAAACCTTAAAAAAAAAAACCTTAAAATTTCCATTACAAAATTTGATATTTCATCACCTGAAACTTACAAAGGAATTTGGAAAATCAATCCATTAAAAGGTATCAAAGTGTGAACAGGACCAAATTTTCTGTGCAGGACATTTCAAATAAGTTGTTCATAATTTTTAAAACACTTATGTCCATCTAAGGAGCATCATTAAACAAGTCATATAAAGCCCTTCCCATTGCCTTCAACAGGAACTATTAGGTATTGTGAGCCTGAAAAACAATGACCACACAGTCACAACAATGGTCACATTATTCAATCCTAAATCAATTTTGGTGGGTTTTTTATTTTTTAAAAAATATATTAATTAATTAGTTGACAAATAACTGTTTCCCTATATGTATTTATTACACTGAGATTAATGTTCTGCCCAGCATCTACATATTCCTCTAATCTCCTAATTAAGTGAATTATAAACCATGGACCAGATTCAGTAATGAAGTAGAGATTGCTTGGAGGAATTAAACTTTGATGCTAATCAGGTTGAAAACAGTACTAATGCTCTGATTCTGAGATTACAGTCAGTGGCTATCCCAAAAAATTGATTTAATTTTCTGTGGGAGAAGTTGAATTCTAGGAGATAAAAAAAGAAGAGAGTTGTCAATGTTTTAGTTGCTTACTAAAGCATCCTAGTTTCTCAGAATTCTCTTGGACAACATAATTGTTGCTAAGGTGACCCATATCTAATACTAGTATATTGTTTCAGAAGAGAATATAACCTGAATTGTTAGATAGCAAAATGTCCTCTTCTGACTTCTTAACTGAAATATAACCTTACAAAGGGAATTTATGCTCATCTTGAAATGACAATTTGTCTTCCCTCCCATTCCCCAAGTGGTTAGTGCTCACGCATCCTAATTTGTTCATTCAAATCCTTGTTTGTCCACTGGGACTGCAAAGAAAATCTGAAAGATGCAAAGTAGCTTCAAATTAAATAGTAAATAATGAAAGAAGGCTAAGAACATGATAATACTATCTTCTTGGCAATTAGGTATCTCAAATGTAAAAACATTTACAAAAACAGAAAAGATTTTCTCCAAATACAAGACTGAGTCTTCCTTCAGCAAAGCGAGGCAGTCACCACAGTCACTTTACTCAGCTTGTTTAATATTGCTTCCTAAGTGTAATTCATGCAGAACATCTCAATTATGTTTCTTTTTTGGTACTGATAACCTCTAGAATGTGTTTTTATCCTTATTTAAACAAACAGATCATCTCATGGGGCTTCACTGTGTAGGGCAGGTGGGAGACATCTCACCAGAATTAACCATGCAAATCTCTTCAGTGCGTGTTTTTGACTGGTGTTTTCCTTGCAAAGTTACTTCCCCCCACCTCTGCCCCCCTCTCCTTCTTTTTTTGCCTTCTTCTTGCAGTGTCTGTCCATCATGCCCTGGAAAAACTGTACCACGATATGTATTCAGTGATCGTTGCTTGTAAATAATGCCTTTTTAATATCATCTTAAATTTTCTTCTTATTTGGCTTGTTTCTGAGATAGTGCTTTGTTGGGAAATGCAAAGGAGCATTTTCACTGACATGGCTGTGAAGTAGATTTTCTGACTTGGTCAAAAGATAAACTTGTGGTTAGCCAGTATCTTTCAGTCAGGCAACAAATCACTTTGTTTTCTCTCTGTTGAACCTCACATTACACAATGTCTGCAGTTCACAGAAAGTCATATTTCTTATGAGCTGGAAAATTCAGGTGCAACCAGTGCCTCACACTTTGGCTTTTTACTTAAACTGATAATAAGCCTACATCTAACCACTTCCTAGATTGCAGTGAATAGCAGCTTGTGAAACCACAATTAATTAAAGTTTAGAAAACCACAGTTTTTGATGTCTTGTGTTCTGTAATTAGCTTCATATATTCTACATTAAATCATCAGAAACTGACAGTACTGCTGAATCAGTGAATGGGAAAATAAGAGACACAAGGATATTTTAAGTGTGTATACAAGCAGAAAAGTATGTTTCAGAGCATAAATATTAATTTTTCAAATGGGTGTTAAAAAGGGTACATTAGGGAAATAGAGTGAGAGTTGCCTCTTTAAAAGGCTTTGAAACTCTCTTAAAATTACGCTTTTAAAATATGAAATTGAAGAAAACTTTCACCTTTCAAAAGTGACAGTAAGGTGTAGCAGATAGCAGCAGTTTGTAAATGGGTTATGATTAGTGCAGTGTTAGTTTGCAGCACTTCCTTTCTTGTGCAGGTGTTTTGACTTGGTAGCTTTCCAGAACAGTGAACGTGCAAAACCAGAAGGAGGAAACCAGATGAAGGTCTGTGCACATGGGGACGTCCCTTTAAGTCAGTGTCACTGCTGTGACCAGTCTGGTGGCAGGACTGGGGCCACAATCGATGCCTGAATAGACTTGTTTAAAATGTTACAAGTAAGATTAATGGCCTGGTTGAGGACATAAAGCAGCATAATTTTCTGTCATTTTTGTTAAAAAGAGTAGCCATACCCGTAGTATGATAGCAAGCCCAAATTAATGTAATTATCTCTCTCTCTCTCTATCTATCAATCTATATCAAGATACTTGATCTAGTTGACCATCAGATTAATTAGAGATAATTTGGTCACATCTGTGGACAGTGACATTGTTATGGCTTCATGGAAGACAACTGATTGACTAGCAGTCCTCAGGAGAATGGTATTTTTTCTACAAAATACTGGATTTGTTAATACTGTGGGTTTATTACTTGGAAGATGCCATCATTCCTTTTTTTCTTCTTTTTTTTTTTTGTCAAGGGAAGGGCTAAAAAGGAATTGCATGTACGAAGGAAAATGTATATTTATTCGTTATAGTAAAAGTAATTAGTCTGTTTCAAAGATTTATTTCATTTTCAATAACACCAAGAATCAGGCTGAGGCAGTTGTTTATAGTGGTGCCTTAAAATTCAACCTCTTCTATTTTAATGGATTTGTTCATGCTGTAAGCAGCACCAAATTTCATGGGAGACTCTCAGAAATAGAATGAAGCAGTATGCTTTCAAACCATCTTTGAAGGATCAATTTTAAATAGCTTTGAAAAAGTAGAGCATGGCAGAAATACATCTACTTTTATTTTATAGCTGATACTAAAAACATCTTCTCAAGTGTGTTATATTGCATACTATTTTGAGGTTTCAAAGAAATTGTAAATGATACTGCCAAAGGAACTTCTGCTACTCCCAAGGAATCAACTTATAATAAAAAACCTGTGACTCCCTAATTTTCTTCAAGGGAAAATAGCTAAATTAAAGTCCAAAATTGGAGTAGTTTCATTCTCATTTTAGTTAAGGGCTTGTGGTTTGACATGCAGCTGAAAAAAACAAATGTATTTTTCTACCAGGTTTTCTATATTTAGGTATACTGGCATGCAGTTATTTTTTTTTATATGTACCATTAGTTTACTAAATGCAAAGAGTTAAAATGTACAAATGGACAAAGAGTTACTGAGGAAAAGAAGTGTTTGGTTATGTATTCAGAAGGGCTTCTGGCATAGTTAGTCAAAACATATTTCAAAGTTGTTTAGAATTAATTTGTTTCTAAAATTCAGTATGTCCCTCAGCATAATTTTACTAGATCTTCTAGAAAGATCAAGGTAGATGCTTTGCAATATAATCACAGAGATGCAAGGCTGGAAGGGAACTCAGTGGGACTGGACCTTTTCTGAGCAATTGTCCTGCTCCAAGCAGGGAGTAGATACACTAAGCTCATTCTTGCTAGATTCTAGTGCTGTTCCTGAAGTCCAGGGATGAAGATTTCAGAGATTCCCCATGTCTTTTGTTGCACACTTTTACATTGTATAAAACTTTTTTTAAACACTTAACATAAATAATACTTGTCACTGATGGACTAGGGAACAGCTGATCATCTGATGCTCTTTTGCATGTTTGTTATCTCCTGTCAGCGTGGTCTTGTTGAGATGAAAGAAAGTTGTATCACTTAATCTTTTATCACGGTTCATTCTTTTGTTTTCGTCTTGCTATTTCATGTGAATATCCTGCTTGTCTCTGCCTGTATCTCACAAGTGCTGGAGATAAATCTGAACACTGTATTTCAGCTGAGACCTCTCTAGCAGTCCAATGTCTGTTTTTATGATGTTGTTCTGAAAATACCTGAATGAGATTTGGATTTTTCAAACAAGATCCCATCATCTCTTATTCAGGTTTTGGTCTCCTCTGTAACACTGTTTATTCTGCTTCAGACTCTACTTATGATTTTGTATTTATGCTTTTAATATTTTACTACTAAATGCAAGGGATTTCAAAATACTTTTTCTTAAATTTCTCTTATTAAGCATACTTTACCAATTAATTTTTACTTTTATTTGTTGTGCAATCACATTACTCTACTTGTGTGCATAATATATATCAAAGTATAATGAGGTAACATGAAATGTTTGATGACATTAAGAATGGATATATTAGAACAGAGATGAGGTTCTTTCCCTGCAAAGTAGTGCTTTGTTCAAGGACATTTTACCTTCAAGGCAGGACAAGCTGTGATTTGCAATGTCTGCTGTACAGGAATGTTGGGTGTGTTCACTTTATTGTGATATGAAATGAACAGAAAGCTGTTGTGGAATGCAATTTAACATGTATACTGAAGGATCAAATTTAAGTAGTGTTCACTGTAAAAGTAATTCTCATTGTCCTTCACAAATACACTTTCCAGTTGTAACAAACGATCATTCCTAGTGTTTAATGTTTGATGAACATCCTGTGAACATACTGGGATAAGTAAACATTTTCTTAAGAACGCCTGCCCATTTCCAGTGGGGAGGTTCCTAGAGGGAACTTAAAGAGCAGTTCATTCACTGACTCCAAACACTTACTGTTGTTTAATTTGATTAAGCTGTTATATGTGTTTTGAGTAAAATGAGTAATTTTAAAAAAGGTCTGCAGACATGGTGTCCTCTAACTGTGGCTGACAATATCCCCTGTCATAGAAGAATGTACAAAAACTTTTTTCTATCCAGAACAGCTGCACTTATGTTGACTGTTTATTCCTTGCCAGCTACTGTCAGTCAACTAAGAACTAGAGCTTTGTGTACGGAAAATTTAAAAAAAAAGGCATCTGTAAGTCATAAATATAGGAGATGCAACTTTTTCCTGCTTGGATTTTAGGTGTGTCTATAAATATAGTGATTAATAGTCACAGTAACCCCATTTTCAGTAAGATCTGAGCAAACATTCATAAGACTACATCTACATGCCCACTGCCATCTGATTGCAGGAATCTCTTTTTGCACTGATTCATTTGGGCGCCTAATTTGCTGTCGGTTCAACTACAGTGTTATTCCACCTTTTTAATTATAATTTCATATCATAAGCAAAATTCAGGTTGTCCTGTTCTCCTGACTGAAGTAAAAGGTGTTCCACAATTCAGCCTTCAGGTATGTATACTGGACTTGCATAGTATCAATGTTTCAGGGAAAGAAGCTAAGCTGTGGTGGAATCCTATACTGCTAAAGTTCAGCTAAATCTTGGAGCTAGGATCTCTGTACGATAAATATAAACCGTAAAAAAAATACAAGGATGTCAATATAAATATTGAGAACAGATATTCTCTTTCTTGCTCCCAGTATTTGATAGATAAATCTTTATAAAGTTTCCCTTCTAGAAGGAAATTGCAGGCATAATACAACATTCATCAAAATAAGACAACCTAGAAAATTACGTTTAACTTTTTATTCACAAAATGAAGGTAAAGGGTTTATTTATAGCAGCATTTGAAAAAAACACTTCTTATTTAGCTGTCAACTCATGCATTTGAATGTCCATGAAGGAATATTTTAGTGCAAAGTGATGTCACTACTATTTAAAACAGTCACTAAATACCCTACTGCTTTAATCACAAGGACAGTTCAAGTACAAAACAAAAACGAAGCTACATTAAGAGCTTAGGGTTGAAATATAAAAAGGTAATTGTGGGTATATTCAGAAAGTCATCAAGCAATGAAATATTGATGTAGTTTTAGAAGGGTCTCTGTAGAGTTCTACTTTAACTCCTCAGTGAAATCAATATGAGGAGAAAATATCACATCTTTTTGAAAAGTCAGCAAGTAGTCAGTATAGAGTTCTGCCCTGCAAATGGGTACAGGACTGCAATGACCTCTTAACAATGAGCTAGATTAAGCAGGGAATAAACTTTAAATGTCCTTAAATACTGCGATGGGTAGTTAATATGGGAGAGTTGAAAGGAAGCCACTAAGACAGGGAGGACAGAGTTACTACTTAGGAAAATATTTTGTGTTTCCAAAACTTAACCTGCAGCAATCAGCAGCAGTCCCATGAGATGTGTATAGTTGAATCAGCAGCAGTCCCATGAGATGTGAATAGTTGACCACCTGTGCTGCACGTTCCCTCACACACTGTAAGGATTCACTGCAGCTGCCAATTTGTTTAGGACAGTCCTGTGAATATAAAAAAGAAAATTCTATCAGACATGAAGGTTATGATTTCTTAGACATTGGGGGATTTGCCTGTTTTAGCACCTTGCTGCAAGCACATGACAAGATCTTTCTCCAGAGAAAGATTTTATGGGATTATGATGAGAGAAACTGTACTTCATTTGGTACTTCATTTTGCCTATATGCAGTCTACTTTCAGTCATTTTCAGAAGGTACTTTTTCTGTAGAAACACACAAATACACTTCATACACTTTAAAATGTGTATATAGATGTTAGTATTGCCCATGGTCTGAATTAGACAAAATATTTTTATTAAGCATTTAAATTGTACAAGACATAACATTATCTATTGGGTTATAGCTTTTTAAAGTTGCAGTTATGGTCCTTGCATGTGCTCATGCATGAGGCAGGAACAGCCAGAAGTTTTAAATGCATTTCATAAATTTGGTTTGAAAATGTTATAATGAAAGTTACTCTGAAGTTCAGAAATCAAAATATTTAGCGGTTGTTACTAGGATACAAAAGGTATTCTGTTTCTTATGGCACATATATATATAGTTATATGGTGTGGGGAGAGCTCACTCTAAATTTTATTTTGAAGTCTCATTTAGAAGAGGGAAATGTATAAAAAAGGAGAGAGTGTTCACTAAAAATTGAGATTTTGGAAGTAGTTGTGGTTCAAATGTTACTTTGCCACAAGTATACTTAATAGGAACCCAGACTCTGGGATAATAAACCTAAAATTAGTTTGTATATCTACAGTAATTTGAAAATGATAAAAAAAGACAAATTATTTCAGGAAGTAACCCAAGATTAAAACTGACGTACTGATTTGACTTTGAAGTTTCTTGTCTTGGAGATAATCTATGCCATAACTTGTTGTATACTCTTATCACAGGCTGTTTGCTTTTAAATGCTTCCTGTTCAACTCAGTGAATTTCAACTTCATCAGGTCCTGCTCTCAGAATAGTAAGGCTGGGTCTTTGCCTACTGAGTCAAAATGTGTCCAAGTCATGAGATGTCTTACATTTCTTTGAGTCTAGAATCCTATTCACTCCCATGTCCACAAGTTCCTAATGCAAGCAATAGAAAGGTAGAAAAAAGGCATCAGAATTTGACTTCCATTGCAAGTATCTGGTTCAATCTGCAAGCATTCTGGATTCTGGGGCTTGCAGGGGTTATATGCTTCATGGCTTGAGATCTCTGCAGTTTCCAAAGATGCTGGCAATACAGCTTTCAAGCAGAGTTGTTTATACAGTTCTTCTCTCCTTAATTAGCTGAAAGAATAAATTGCTGAATGAAAGCTCGTACCCAAAAGAATACAAGAATCACTGGGTCATTTTGTAAAAAAACAAATACTTCCAGTAAAGGGCAGGCAGGTAATTTTGTAGTGCTAATGAAATACTCGTGAAGTAGCACGTGCTGCTTCAATGAGACTTACCAGATGCACTGAAAAATTCACTAACATGCAGCTACATCCAAGAAAGATAGTTGTGTCTGTGTATATATTTCCTGGAATAGAAACCTCTAAAACTACCATGATGAAGTGTATTGACAATTAGATCTCCTGTACAATACAGTGTTGAGCATCAGTTTTCTGCTTTTTGCCTTTCAAATGCATTAGTGTGATTTATTACTGATGCATATGATCACAGAAAAAAATCAAACTGCATTTTATGCATATATACCACTATTTATGTACATATATATGATTATAGATATTTACGCTAACTAACCAATCACTAAAGGTGTTTTAAAAATAGCTTCCAGAGATTATTGCTGTTGATGGCATCCTCTGAGAGTTAATGAGCTAGCTCTGTCTTCACAGACTGTCTCTCACACCTATACTGTCTATTTCAAAAGGTGTCAGTGTGCAGACTTCAGGCAAAAAGCTGCAATTTGCCAGAGGAACACTGCTGATTAGTGACATCCTGTGCTATTTCCACGCTGCTAGCTTCCTTGGGAGCATCTTGCAGTTGTTTCCAGCACAATCCAGGACTTCTCTGTGAACTGCACAGAAACTCTATTTAGGGGAATATTTGAACATTTTCAAAAAACATTTTATCTCAAAAGTTTAGCCTGAAGAAATGTTATGCTGTTAATTAAGCTGTAAGAGTGTTATCCAATGCAACTTTTGCACGTCTTTTTTCTTTTATTCTCACCTGTGACAGGCAGAACCAGAAAGGCACATGTGTTCATTTTCCCTTGTGATCTCTGTGATCTTTCTTCTGTTGGTGGTTATGGGGAGTAGAGATTACACAATATTTGGGAAGCAATCCTCAAACTGCAGTAACAAAAATATGGATGTTGAGTTTGGAAAGCCATCTCTGGCTTTAAGATGTGAATTGGTACAAGGGCATGCATGGATGCTCAGCAAATGGGGTCCTCAGTGAAGTAAAAAGAAAACCTTACAGGCACATGAAAGGAGCCTGAACAAGTTTTTGGTAAGAGGTTGTAGCACACTATAGGAACAGAAATTTTAGGGAGTCTGTGAAAGGCAAAGAGCTGGAGGCCCAGCCAAGAGGGGTGCTGTCATCCTGGAGTCTGGTTCTCATTTGCAGAAGCATTAAATTGAGGAGGGCTGGTACCCCTCGACCTGTGTGTCATTTGACTGGCAGAAGTTGCATCCCTGAAACGAGGCCAGCTGAAAGAGAGGGATGTTTAATTCAGTGCCACTGGAGCTTATTTCACCAGACCTACCTGCTCAGCAGCCCCAGGGTGATGTGCCTCTCAGGCAAACATCCTTGCTGCCGTGACAGTAACTTCATCTAAAGCAGTAAAAAGTGCTGCAGTGGATGGCAGCTGTGGCAGCCTTCCTGACGTCCATCTCCGCCACGTGCAATAAACATCCTCGCCTTATTCCTGGTTTTGGCAGCCTAATTTGATTATCTGCCTCTGTGGCTTTTTTTTTTTTTTCTTCCTTTGCTTAAGGCATAAGAAGAGGATCCTGGAACTTGATTTCTCTACTTGGGTGTTTGCACACAGGCCCAGCTACAGACCATCTCACTTCCTTCTGCCTTGCAACTTGAACAGGACTAACACTTTCTTAGCAGTGCACATTGAACATTAGTGTTGCACAGAGAAGATGTCCTTATAAATGACTTTCACAAGTGCTTTTTCTCTTGTATTGCATAGATGGAAGCAAGTAAAAGTGTGTGCTTTTTCAGGTAGGTCAGGATTTCTAGAGGCTTTTCGCACCTATTACTGCATGTACTTATAGGAGAAAACAAAGAGCTATTGTTATGCGGAGAAATTTGTGTCCTCAGGGCAAACTCGAAGGAGTTGGATATCTGCTTTCTCTCATAGCCTCTAATGATGCTAGTAGGAGGGTTACCTGTGATTATAAAGCAAGAAAACAGGCTCTTTAGTGCGTGTTACAAGAATGTGCATGTACTGTAAGTTTCAAAAGCATATCTTAAAATCTAAGCAGGACTTGGAGTGTTCCTGTGTAATAATTAAACAAAAAACCAACAAACTCTAAGGATATTTCATTTAAAAAAATGTTATTTCTTTCAAATTACTGATTCTAGTTGGGTTTCAGGGGAGACTAGGTGCCTTGGAGGTTTTTATAGAGTCCCTTCTAGTTTGATTAAACTACACTGATGTTTATTAGTTTCTCTGAACTGTGCCAGCTGATGAATGGGTCATAACTCAGAAGCCACTTGACAATATTTCCTTCAAGACAAGAAAGGAAAAAAGAAAGTGGGGATTTCTTTTGTGGGGAGGTAATTATTTTAGACACAGTATTCAGTACTTGTGAGTTTCCTGTCATGCCAAGTATTTGACTCACTTGTTTTTGTTTTTCCAGTCTTAACTTAGTCCTTGTGCTATTAAACATGAAATTCCTTACTCTGGGTGGCAGCAATCTAACTACTATTTTTTGCCTCTCCTTTAACTGGAAGAGGGTAGTGTTAGTACCTTTAGAGTGTTAGTACTCTTATCCTGAGAAACAGGAGCAAAATAAAGGCTTTTCTTAGGTCATAATAGTGCTTAAGAGTTGATCTTGTGTAGATTGTAGGTCAGTGCTGTTATGTTCTGAATTGTTTATCCTTGGAGCAGGTACAGTGAGAGCAGACAGATCGTGGCAAACAGGAAATGTTGTAATATCCAGTCTCATATCCAAATTTATACCTGGTATATGTCTAACACACTTCTGAATTCTTCAGGTAAACCAATGATGAGTATCTAACAAAAATTGGTTGTATTCTTTCTCTCACAGAACTTGTGAGATCAAGGAATTGCCTTTATGCTCATTTTACAGATTTGATAAGGCTGTGTTACAAACCTGTATGCTGTGAAATTCTTGGTGCCAGAGTGAATCTAGAACTGTATTTGTGTTAGCAGCTGCTTGCTTTCAGTTGTGATGGCTTTGCTGTTGCAGGTCTATGCTTCTTTTTCAGAAATTTGCCTCTTGTTTATTATTCAGCCACATACACAGCCATGCTGGCATAGCAGGGAGATAATACTTCCAGGTTTGGCCTAAACACTGTGCTCAGGATAACACAAGAAATATGTGTCAGAACAAGAAATTAATCATAAGTCTTCAAGTTAGGCTACATACTAAATAATACTTTAGGCTTGGACTTCAGCTAGATAATTTTAAATTTGTTTGTTGAAGTTTTTGTTCGGATCTGCTGCTTCAGTGAGGGTTGACTTCTTACTCTACTTACAAGTGTCCTACTCTTTTCCCTTTGAGAATGAGGATAGAAGGAGTAGTTTTGATTCCTTTAATAGGGCACAACTAACATTGTGAGCACCACAAGATGCATTTTAGTCCCTAAATTTTTTCTGGGGCACTGTTGTGTGTGATGTTCTGGGCTGGATAGTCTTTCGACATTAGTCTGTATTATTTCCGTCCTTTTTTCCAAGTCCATATCTTTAACTGTTGCCTAAATTTTGTCTATTGGCCTGTCTTGTATGTTTGTAAACAACTTAGGGGATTTCTGTGTGGTATTTGTTTTGATAGAGCTAAGTGCATGTACAGAAATACAATATAAACAAACCTGAAGAAAATTCTGTTTGATCCAACACCAGTTGTCATTCTTGGCTGTTGTACAGGCCAGCAGAAGTTCAGTGTTTTCTGCTCTGGTTTTCATCCTGAATACTTTTAACTAACAGTAAATATGCAACTGTTTGTCTCTATCTTGATTCTAAGTATATTTATGCTTATTAAAGTAATTTGAAATTGTTTCCTGGGCAGAAAAACAGAAACAAACCGCAGTATATTTTTTACTAGAGCCATCACATAGAGAACTTGATGTATTTGTCAAATCTATCTTGACAGAAATTATTCATGCTCAGGAAAAAAAATAAGAAAGGTGATCTCAAACCTAAAACATTGGTATGAGTTGAGAATGTGTTGCTATGACAGAAAAAGTGTTTACTGTCAATTAGTATTTATTGTAGCAGAACTTGGAGAATATCACTTCCCAGAAAATGTTTTCCATCAGGAAAGATATTTTGGATAGCTGCTGTATTTGGACAGCAGAAGTGTCTGTGGTCTTGGGTTGTATCTCCCCTTTTAGATAAATAAATGTATGTTAAATCAAAGCTTGATTATTTTTTAGCTGACCTGTTAGGGGAGCCATGAGAAATTTCTGTGGAATAAATTAGGTGATGCCAAATATAGAATAAATGTCCAGTTGGCAGATGGCTGTTTCATTATCAGATCATTATCTCCATCAATGCTGAGCAGCAAAACAGCTAGAGATTATCAGTGGTCCTCCTGGAGGCTTTCCTACCACCATTCTGCTGTGGAATGGCATCTCTCTGTGACACCCACTGACTACTGGTGTCATAGCACAGCACAGAGAGCGCCGTGAGAACACCAGTGAGTGTCAGCCATGCAGGTGGAGTGAGGCGTCCAAGTAGGACTGCCTGGAGAAACATAGATTAAATTACAACAGGAGTGATAGACTTACTGTAAAGTGACTGAAAGTTTCAGGTAAGAAGCTTTTCAGCATTTCTGAGTTGCAGCTGTGATGTTACTTTTCAGAGTTACGCTGAAGTTCTGCATTTGCTTGTTCTAAAAGGTGTGTGCCATCAGTGGAGTCGAGTTTTAATTTCTTGCATCAAGCCATTTCTCCTTTCCGCTCTGTGAGTAAAACCTTATTGCGTGTGTGAACTCTGCCTATAGATGACAAACTTCGAGAAAGTCAAGTGTATATAAGTTATATAGAATTCCAAAATATAGTTTTAGTGACTGGAAGGAGTACCACTCATGCTGCCCCGGATGTTCTGTCCAAAATATTTAAATTATAAAATAATTACTATCCACTAGCAAGCAAAAGCAATGTAAAGTATAATTAGAAGTACCATTTATCTTGAACAGTTTATTGAATTGAGATTTCATAAAGGTTATTATGTCACAAATTCAATATACAGCATTTATAGCATTATGATATCAATTATCTTTAATCTTTGGTACATTTTGGCTGTCATATAAATTGACTAACATTAAAGATTATTGGAAAAAACATTCTGAATCCTGCGATCCTAATTACTTTCTTTTAAAACATTCAAAGTTGTGTGATTTTGCTGTTTCAGTTACTTTTTCATTCTGTTTTGGGCTGCTGTGAGAACGACTAGAAGGTGATGGTAACTTTAATTGTGTTACCATTAAGTGCAATGATCCGCCATATCTTCACAACATTTTAACTCAGGCAAATGCTTATTGAATCCAGAATACCATAAACTGATGGATTACTTGCTACATATGTATTCTTTAGTGTGCATGTTGTAAGTTGTAAACATGGAAATAGATTCTAGATCAATACATTTTCTTCTAGAATCCACCCTTTTCTCTGGCAACAAAAATCCTAGCAGAAGCAAGATACTGATGTAAATTCTTCGGCTGGAAACAAAATAAAAGATTTTTTTTTTTACTTTGGCTATTAGTTCTACTACTGATTTTGATTTTCACATTAGTAAAACCCTGCACCTTCAAACCAGGAAATGTGGCTGTTACAGCATTGTGGAGGAAAAAAGGAAGAAAAAATTTGGAATATTTACTTTTTTGACCATCTGAATTACAGTGTCACAGCACTGTTCTGAAGCTTGCTAAGTAGCATATTTTGCTAAGAGCAACTATTTAAATTATACACCAGAATCTGTTGCTTTATTACCATAACATAATAGATGGATTAACCTGTTACTATTTTTAATGCAGGCAATGGAGCAAGCAGAAGAAGAAATATTTTAATATTTTGAAAACCACATTCATCCAGAATGGGAAACAACTGTTTAACCAACTCTATTGGAAATGCTTAGCAAGATGAAAATACTGTAAAATTAACAGTAGCAGAACACTTAATCTATGTTTTGTATTATTTTTGCAAGACTTCCAGTTAAAAAGCAGTAGAAATCCTTCTAGTGGCTGCATTTCTTGAAGTTGTAGAGAGAGAAAGCCTTGAAGCAAAAAATAGGAAGGCCATGGTGATTACTCCCGTTTTCTTCTCTTTCAAGCACACATTTAGCTGAAACCAAAACTGCATATTTAATAGAATTTAGAGGACAGAAAATACAATATTACTATTATCAGTATGGGATACAGCTACCACAGGCATATATATTTTAGAAAACTTCTGCTGAATGAATAGTGTTGCACTAAATCTTCTTTTCCAGCATAACTGTTGCGTTTCTTATCAATTTTCCTGATCATTTTGTAAAGGTAAATGACTACCTACCTACCTAGAAAAAATTCTAGTATATATACACTTCAGTACTTACAGTACTGACAGTGCCATTTTGACACTAAATGGTATGAGGATTTTTAAATACAGATATCTATATATACACATATTCTTGTCCTTTCCATCCCCTTAATCGGCAGCATGTTCAAATTTTTCTTCATTTTTGTTACATGATGCAGATGAATTGCTCTGGTGCAGTGCTGTGGACATAATGCCTGTAGTAATGTCTGCATACAGAAAAGCCTAAGGGCTAAACTTCAAGTGCTTCAGAAGCAGCTTCCTACTTAGGCTTACCTTCCTGCCTTTTTTTATTCTTTTGAAAATACAAATCAATGCATAATTTTAAAACAGACTGTAGAGTGAGCAAAAACAGATGCCTCACTTTGCTTGAATTTTCTGTGACTGAGTACTCCCATCCACTGAGTTTGTCAGTGAGATTTGTGCTGTGCTAAAGTACTTTGTCAGGACTTAATTTCAATGTTTAAATACTTTTGATTTCATTTGGAACATTTTTTTCTCTTCGTAAGGGAGAAAAAAATTTTAGTTATGCCAGATGTTGTTATTACTCTGTTCATTATTGTTTAACCAGAAACATAATTCTTACTACTGTATGAAACACAACTGGTGCTTTTTTTTTTATTTATAGATGAGAGCAAGAATATTTGCTGTCTTTGTACTGGGGTATGTTAATATTTTGCATTGAAGGACAAGAAGACAAAGATTGTGACTAAGTTTCTGAGGAAAGGCAGAATGTGAAATGTTTCAGATTTCTAGAGGGGTTTGGGAAATGCCTGTAAATGGGGCCATATTTTTATGTTCTATTTGTTCTTTGTTCTATTTCTAAGGTCCCATCCATCACTCAGTATACATCTTCAAAGGACAGGTGTAGCAGCATGCTAGCTGCAAGGCTGAAAATGTAAAAAGCAGGCAAACGCTGCAGTAGAAGTTTGTTTACAATTATTGCTAAAGAATAATTAGGTACTTTTTGACTCTTGTCATTTGTCTTTTTAGATAAACTGTACTTTGGAAGCAAGCTATCCACTTATAAACTTTCCCAGCTATGTAACTAGGCGAAGTACAGCACTTTGTCAGAGCAGATCCATTAACCCTCTGACTGGTGCTCTTCTCTTGGGTTTGATTGCAGCACCACACAGAAGCACCCAGCCCATCACTGCTACCCCCATCAGCCCTGCCTTTGGATGTATTAAACAACGCCGTTGCTGGATTTAGCACTGTGGAAGACCTTATCCGCTATCTTGAGCCAGATCGGTGGCAACTGGATTTGGAAGATTTGTACAGACCAACGTGGCAACTTCTTGGGAAAGCATACATTCATGGGAGGAAGTCAAGAGGTAATTTACTCTTCTGTCTGGCCTTGCAGCTTTCTATGGGTATGGTTTCTTGACAAAGAATTAAGAGCGTTCTTCACCTTGAGTTTTGGTTCCAAGAAAGGAATATGTTAGAAAGAGAGCAGATAGCATTGTAGTTAGCTGTCCTCACCATTGTGTTATTTAAAAAAGGACAATAGCTAAACTCAAAACGTAAAGGAACTTAACAGGATAGGGTAGCAAAGGGAAATTTAAAAAAAAAAAAAAAAGCAGCAAACACAGTAGTTTCCTGTAGGGAACCTGGGAGATCTTTATTTCCCTAAAGTAGTAGGGCATCTTGACGGGGTAACATATTTGAAATTGGTGGGTTTCTTTTTTTATGGAGGGCAAAAACTTATTTTTTATTTGAGGTAGGTAATGTCTTACTGTATCATGTGAACGATTGTTTATTTACCTAAATTTTTTCCAGTCTCTACATGAAATGAATTGAGAGCAATTACCTGAAAGTTTCTCTTTGATGATACCTTAGGAAATACCATGTGTCCATGTTTGGGTTGATCATGCATTTGTCAACTTCATCAGAAGTAAGGTAGATTGTGTTTTCAGAATTTGTAGATCCGTTGATCATCAACTCATTCTGTTCCTTCTACATCTGACACTCATGAATTTCCTGCCACATCCCATCCAGATGCTACCCACTATTTCATGTTTGTGGATAACATGTGGATGGATAGCATGAAGGCAATGCCACCTTACTTGCCCACCATACAGCATGAAAAAGAAAACATATGAGCATAACTGAACAGACTTCCCTGTTGGTGGACATAAACTAGAAGGTTATCATCTGATCAGCAAGAAAAAGGAGGAAGTAGAACCTTTCATAGCTCAAATTTAAGGGTTTGACAGTTAATTCTTAGATCAGAGCCCAGAAATCAACCTTTGTACCCTATCCATATTGCTATAGCTGTGCACAGAGCAGCTAAATTATGAGCCAAAGAGGAGGAAATATCTTTAAAAGCTCTCAGATAGTCATTTAACACTTCCTTAATTAAAGAGATTTAGTATTTGCCAAATGCATGCCATAAGCACACAGTAAGTGGGAGAAAAACAAAATGCAGGTGTTGGATAACATCTATATAGACAAAAGAAACTCCCTGCAAGACACATCTTAGAAAGAAACTATCAGAGTAAATCTTTTAAAGACTTCTAATTAGATGCTGAAATAGATTTTTTCACTGAATAAACATATCATGGTGTTGCCACATTTGTCTTAGAGACCACCCTCAGACTGCATTACTGAGTCTGTAATATAATAGCCTGAGGTGGAAAATATGTCCAGTTGAAATGACATAGGACCATTCAATAGATGGGAAAAGCAAAACCTTTTCCTTCTTTTTTTTTTCCCCCCATGTTATTCTCTCAAGCAGCATGTTTGCTGTATTTCAAAATCTTTTTAAGAAATGTTTGTGAGAAGGGCATATCCTAAAATATTTGGTTTTATTCAAACTCTTTGATTCATGATTAGATCAGTTTCATTTTTACAGTGTTTCAGTGTAAAAGCTAAATTACTGTCCTGTTTTCATAAACAAGTTATTAGAAGTGTATCTTACTTTATGTAGAGAAATATCCTCTATTCCTATGTAATAATTTGTATGAAAAAACTAAATTTAGACAACCTAAATTCCAGAGAACTTCTGTCTCTGATGTTTTCTCTGGATAAAATGCTTCCAAAAACTTCTAGTCAGGAAAGAAAAAACACCAAGTTCAGAGTCTTTGATGTCTAAATATAGTCCTAAATTCTTTTATACTATTAAACATGCTTAAAAATAAAATATATTTTGCTGTGCAAAAGAAAATTATCCCATCACTTCCTACTGAAATCTATGTATAATCTTTAGATCATATTCCGAAATCTCCATAAGGACAAAAAGAATAGTCCCAATCAAAGCATTGTCCTTAGCATTTGTGGTTTTTGTAGAGTTATGTGACTTTTTTTTTTTTTATACCCCACTTCTTGCTTGAGATTTTTGTAACAGCTTCTATTGTGGAAGCCAGTAAGAAACTTACATTCCCAGGAACATCTCCAAAGTTCTTAGGAATGAAAACTATTCTGCTTTTATCTGTGCTCACACACAAGTGCCCCAACTGGAATTTAATTTGTTTCATTGACTTTGAGAGCAGTATCCAGCTGGAAAAATGTTTTGGGAAAGAAGTTTCCCTGTGGTACTCAATACGCATCCAGAAGATGCCAGAAAATTGAATTGCCAATTGCATAACACACTTAATTTCAGGCTGCTGTGAACATGCATTAGTTCAGTTGTGTGTGCCAGTGTAGGCACACTCTTGAAATACACTTTACTGTAGGCCTACCTGCGTCTACATTTTTTCTCCTTTACTTATTTTTATTTTATTGTTTCCCATTTATGTGCTACTGCGGCACCTCTCACTCCTCCTGAGCTAGTGCTAGACAAAAGGACCCTGACTGTTGTGTCAAACATGATACATGAGTGGAAGCTAAGTTGAAGGAGTGTTTAAATGTTCACATTATAACAGGTACTGTAACTCAGTGCACTTGGGAAATCCACATAACCTTTTATTGTGGTTAAGTAAACACTTTTAAGGGAATATATACATTCTCTCATCTAGCTTCATGCCCACAGTGTGTTAAAATAAATTTTGAACAGACAGCTACTCTTTGAAAAAATAACAGCTTCATTCACACACTTCAAAGAAGTGGTTATATAAGCACTAGATAAATTTGCCACAGACCTTTTAATGAAATTGAATTACATAAGGTAGGGCAAGGGTTCATTGTGAGGTATCATAGCAATATACCTTAGTACATTTTAAAGCATGGAAATCAAACATGACATTTGTTCATCTCTCCTGAAGGCTGTTGTAACAGTACAGCATACTGAAAGATATCTGCTGAGAGCTGACTGTATGTTCTCCAACAGAGCCCTTTTAAAATTAATGTCTGCAGGTCTGAGGGGTTGAGTTCAAATTAATTCCTTTTTTGTGACAAAGTGAGTAACACGCTGCTTATTTTAGTGCATTGCCCTTTTCTCTGTAACTGCGGCTAGCTGTAGGTATGGAAATTGATGCATTCCTCTGCTGCTTCCAGAAGGCAGGAGGCAATGGAGAAGGACATCACCACACAAGAATCTCTCTCCCACTGCTCCGTGGGCCTGCTGGAAGAGGTATCAGTGCCATCTTCCACTTTCAATATCTCATGGTGAAGGGCTGAGCAGCACATAAGCTTAGCTCCTTCGAATTCACTGCACCAAACATATCAGTCTCTGCAGAAACAATCTTCCAGGAGAAAGTATTAGCAGAACTAGCACTTCTCACAGTGTGCTTCAGGCATTTTATCCTCATTCAGACAGCTCACTTATTATATGTTTGAAAGGGTAACAGAAGAAAGAAATACTCCATTCCTGTCCACAGTCCTTGATTAAAGGAAGTAGACAAATCCACCTTTTAAGTGACTCAGCCTAGAGCTATTAGCTGATCAGAAGGGCTTAAATAATTTCTGGTTTCTCACAGTGAATCTCTCCCCCGGAAGTTTTGTCTCTCTTTTCCTCTGCTCCCTTCTCAACTTTCTCCAAGGAATGCTCTTGCAGTGTGGGAGGCAGGCTGGTGTCCTATCAGTAACTTTATTGGAGTTATTACACACTCCTCCCTCTTAAAATTCAGTTTGTTTATTTAGGAGCCTATGTTAACCTGATAGTGATGGAATGAAGTGCCCCAGCTTGGCATTTGCTGTAAATGCAAGCAAAGAAAAGGCTTCAGTGTGTTTAACTGACCTTTCACAACAATAAATCCTTACTTATGGATGCCAGTATGTGGATATGGCCTGCAGAAGAAATGTTTGAAGGAACATAGATTGAAATTCCTTCCCAAAAATCTGCTCCTAGGAGAGCACCAGTGAGAATTTCTGCTAAAGAAATTCAGCTTCTAAATTTTTTTAATGTCTTATGTGTTTAAATAGAATTAGGTGGAATTATCTAGCCTTGATAGGTTGAAGTTCTTCTTGATGACCTCTTGAGGCTCCTTACATAGTAGAGAGGTAAAAAAAGGTATTCTAGAGGGTGATTCAGATCAGAAACTTGTTTTAGCTTTATTGTATATATTTTTATTTATGAAGGGATGACATTAACATATATTTTTAAGAAATATTGATGCACTGGGGTTCTTTTTCCCCCTAATTTTTTCTTGATTTAGCTTAAAACCAGTCAATTAAAGGTCTTTGCCACATTGTTCAGGGCCTCTGTTTCACTCATCTCAATAGCCGTGTTATCATGGGGGTTTTCATTTTCTCTTTATCTTTTTGTTTTTACTAGAGAGAGTAGTATTCCTGTGAATTAGACATCACTTCTGTTCCTTAATGGTAGGTATAGAGAAGAACAATTCAGACAAAAGATCCTAGATCATGATCATTATAGTCTGACTTTTCTGAAATAAATTCAATTTACATTGCTTCTCACTTTTTTTCCCCAGTCTTATTCATTTTTTTCCCAATTTTAACTGCTTCTTTAAGGCTTGTTAGCTCTTGACTATGCAGCTAAGATGAACATTAAGGAGCTTGTCCTCTCAGATCTTTTCATGAATTTTCTGTTCAACCACTGGCATAGTGAAACTTTAGTATTATACAGTGGAATCACTTTAAAGGGAAACTGGTGCCAAATATTAATATCTTTAACTTGCACTTCAAGTTAGTTACTTACAAGGAGGACCTTTCATTTAAGACACATCAAGAGAAAATGAAACCTACAGAAACAAGAGAAACTTGTATAAATGCTGCTATGAAGAAGGAGGAGAAAATGGAGCCTACAAATAGTTATATACATATACAGTCTTGTTGCACTTATTTATTCTGTGCAGAATTCCCTGATGATGACAACTTCTTGAAGCTCTTAGTCCATAAAAGTGACTTCTGCTTAGATGTGAATGGTTTCATTCTTTCTTATACTTACAATGCCCTAGCAAAGAAGCAATAGTTGAAATTTTAACAAGGAAGAAGTTTGAATACTTTATTGCAAAAATATTAAAATATTAAAAATGTCTTTGAATGTTAAGAATTAAAAATGTCTTTGAAATTTTGTAGGATTTGTAATTGCTCTGTGTGTGTTTCTCCAATTCAAAATGACTCTAGAATAGCAACACTGGAGCTCAGAGTATTAGTGTGAACAAAGTGACTTCCAATAGGGTTGTTTTGATAAAACATGCACTGGAACACAGCAGCCAAATCTTGCTTTAATTTCAACCAACTTTGCCAGAGTTGTAAAATAATTGGTGAATACCACTATGCAGCGATGATTCCATTTAAGTTTAAGGTATCTCATGGAGCTGCAGTATTACAGTTTCGTGCTGAACCTGCACAAAAGCGAACCTTCCCCGTGGATTCTGCACCGCTGAAGTTGATTTGCCAGGAATGAGCTTGGATTGCAAATCAGGAAAGCGCCGTTTTCTCCGTCTCTTTGCAGTGGTGGATCTGAACCTCCTGAAGGAGGAGGCGCGGCTGTACAGTTGCACTCCGCGCAACTTCTCGGTGTCGCTGAGGGAGGAGCTGAAGAGGACGGACACCATCTTCTGGCCGCTGTGTCTGCTGGTGAAGCGTTGTGGTGGAAACTGTGCCTGTTGTCAGCAGAGCTGCAATGAGTGCCAATGCGTGCCAACAAAAGTCACCAAAAAATACCACGAGGTATGCCACTATTTTTAAATTCGCATGTTTAGAGATCCTGAAAGCCAGTTACGGCATTTATTCCAAATAAAAGAATGCACCGATATTAATATTTTAATATTTTATGTATTGCACTTTCAGTAAATACTTTTTTAGCATTTTAATTATGTATTGCAGTGAAAAAAGTAAAATCTTCCTTGTCAATATACTTTTTTGTGCAGCTGTTAATTAATTTGTGAGGTATTTACTGGTGCAGTTCAGACACATCACAACCATAACTTCTGTGCTTCTTTCTGTAGTGGTAGGTATCAACTTTATGAAGAAACAAATATTTGTTCATTTCCATTGCTATAAATTGATACCTAAAATTATTTATTATAGAACTAACTAATTGAGTTAACTCTGCTGTTTGCTCTTAAATAAAATTAGGTGGAAATCTGGAACTGCAAGACTCTTCTTTGGTAAAGCAACACTATTTAATAACGTTCAACATTATTTAATCAATTTTGTAAATGGCTTGAGGTAAAAGCAAAAATAGTAACGAGTGGTTGGAATTAATGAAGAAATTCAGTTTTAATATGCTTCCTGTCATCCAGTGGGTTTCCAGTGCAATCGAGCTCATAGTCTAGGTGTGTGATGAAGCACTTGCTGTTTTCTTGATGCTTGGCTTCTTCTCCTTCAGGTTCTTCAGCTGAAGCCAAGGATTGGTGTCCGGGGATTGCATAAATCATTGACAGATGTACCCTTGGAACACCACGAGGAGTGTGACTGTGTGTGCAAAGGGAATACTGAAGGATAAACATGATTTAATTGTGCTGTTTTCTTTCAAAGCACATTCAATCAATGGCTGATTCTATTATGGGGCTTGTGCATTATCTCCTTCTGTAATCTCAGTTGTTTGCTTTGGGGATCTTCCGTCTTGAAGATTTACAGTGAGCTCTAAAAAGAGGAGAAGCCAAACTGGGATTATATGTTGTGTGACAGCTCTGTTTGGAGGCCCAGTGAAAGGATGGGAGAAAGGCATCAATGAGGGATTTAAAATTATGTATTGTTGTTGTCCCCCACAATTTTCTTGGCAATACATGGATTTATAATTTAGGAGTAAAAAATAGATTTAGAAGGCTGACATCATGGAGACTTGATCCTGCTGGCTGTCTCATTTCTACAGCTCGAGTACATCTGGCCTCTGGTTGAAAACACCTGAAATCTTTCTGTGTTCAGCTACTCCTACGTACTCTAAATCAAAGCGTTCTCTGTTGTATAAACGCGGGTTAAAACAGACTGTCTTTTTCCGAATTAAATTTAATTTGTCTAATGCTGGTAGGAAGGACTGGATTTTTCCATATGCTCTAGTAAAGCTCCTGCCTTTAGAAGGAAGACTGGACAATAACATGAGCTAAGGAAGCAAACATTGAAAAGATCAGCGCCTTTATTCTTACTACTATGGCTGATGATTTTTTTTTGTGTGTTTGTTATTTTTTATCGTGTACATTTTTATACTCTCCTTTTGACGATATAACTATTTGCTTTTCTAAACTTGTTAAATATATCTATTTTTACCAAAGGTATTTAATATTCTTTTTTTTTATTACAATCTAGATCAACTATTTTTTAGTTTTGTGAGACTTTAAAGCCAGATTTATACAGATGGAGGAACAGACATGTGACTACAGTGGGAAAGAAGAGTGATCTCTTTGCAGTTTGTTTCTACAAAGTGAAAAGTACAGTTTTTTTACCTGGATGCACAGTAATAGTAGACAGAGATGTGTGGATGCAGCTCTAAGCTTGCTAGCTCCATGAAACAAAATATGAGATGGAGGTTACTATAACCTGTTTCAGAAGCTGACTTTAAAAATTCCCTCTCTCCATACTGTCCTTTGTTCAGGTAGAAGAGAAATGAGCATAGATGGATGCATTCTGGCTTGTTTAACTCTTTAATTTCTTTAAAGGAGAATGACCTACAATGTAAGAAAAGAAACCAGTGGCTTGCAGCTGTCATGATGCATCGTGGTCATGGGAAGGCAGCCGTGTCAGTGGTGAAGTGTATGGTTTTCCATTGACAGAAATAGCTGCCTAAGTACTGTTCACAGGAACGTAACACTCTGCAGTGCAGTTTGATGAACTCTATGGTATCGTTCTTCTGTATGTTATATTCCTTAACCAATACACTTATCCCACCCCATGCCAATTGAAACGGAAACAGTAAAGTATTTTGCTTGTAAAATGCTTTAACATTATGCCTAGTTTATTTTTTTGACTATTGGATTTTCAGATTGTAATGAATCACAAAATAAAGTAATAATGCTAATTTTGGGAGAATAAATGTTTCAGTGTGGTTGCATATTTGTACCTGTCAATATACAATTTAATGGGGAAAGTTAGGATGGTGATTTTCCCTTACCATTTTGAAAGTCAGCTCTGAAAACAAAAGTCTTCTGTTGCCAAGACTTCCATTTGCATTATTAATTCTTCATTAGTGTAAATCCACAAGAAGAAAAAGGAAAGGAATTAATGTGATGCTATTTGTATAAACATTCAAAATGTTCAAAACTGTGTGGATGTGAAGCCATCAGATTGAAATAACATCTTCTGTTATTGTTTCCATAGTGAGAATGAATTCTGATGGAAATTTAGTTTTTTTGCAAGTTGGTATGAACTTCTGATACCAGTTCTGGAAAATATTCAGGTGGCTTCTTATTTTGTCCCCACCCTCAAACTCCTACTCCTAAACTCCTAAAGCCTGGTTTACTTGAGTTTTGAGTCTTTGACCAGAAGTGTTTTGCAGGCATGTTGGGGATGTTTTTGCATTAATGTTGTCCCTTTCTTTTGTTTGGTTTTTTTTTTATTTAAAGAGTTTTTGAACAGCAAGTCAAGGTAAAGACAGAAATCATAGCCTCTGGCATCATAATTCAGCAGAAGAATCAAAAAATGTAATTCCATTACAGAAGATTCTGTTGTAGGAGATGCAGGAGGTCTCATCCTCTCTGTAGACTTGCTAGGAGAAGAAGGCTGGTCGTGAATTTATGGAGTAGGTATTTGCTGGCAGCAGAGTGATGGGGAGTTTCTGGAACCATGTGGGATATGGAGAGTAATGTTTTCCAAATGTCACAAGTAGGTTTTTTTTTCTATTGCCCCCTCTCTGTCTCACTTTCTTCCTTGCCAGTTTCTTGAACTAGTTTCTTTCCCAACTGCTTGCTATGGACCTGCATTTGAGCTACTTACCCCTTTGCTCTTTGTATCCCCTTCACAGGGCTGTCTCTCTTGTCTGACCCAAAATCAGCACTGCTTCTGTTTGCTTTTGTCTTGCCAAGCATCAGTGAGCTCTGTGCCTCCCCCTCAGCTCCATGCTCAGGCTTTGGCTTCTCACTACTTCTGCCAGGACTTCGTTTTTCCACCTCTCCTCAGACATTCAGGAGATTTGGCACTCCACCTCCTCCCTAGCTGAAAGAGTCTGCACAGGTTCATTTCTCCTACAGGAGGGGTGTGGGAAAGGCAGCAGCTGAGGGGAAGGGACAGCAGCAGTGAAGGGTGCAATTCTCCTGCTCAGTGCTGCATCCCAGGTCCTGCCAGGCAGAGCAGCTGCCCCTGGCCGTGGTTGACTTCTAAGCAAAAGGCATGGTAAAAACTGACTGATGATATTAATAATTAATTACTAACAAGCAACTAATGGTGCCTTTCACAGCTACAGGTAATGGCAGCTGAATGCCAAGGATGTGTGGAAAAAAATTGGCAAAAGTGGGTAGTAAGCCTGTGATTTTCTAATATGGAATAAAAGTTGCAAGTGTTGATCTTATGTCTTTATGGAGATTTTTTTTAGATGTTGCTGTCTATTTTAAGCCATAAATTCCTAAATTGCATTAATGTAAGCATCAGTGTTTGGCGGTAATGGGTCTAAACAGTGGAAACAACCAAGCAGAATAAAGTAGCTCCTGTAAACAGACAAAATCCAAATAGCACAGTCTGGGTTTTGTAGGTTTTATCCTATGCCCAATAAATGTCTTCAGTCAAAAGTAATTGTTCCCCCCAGAGGAATAGGTGGGGGAGCTGACGACTGATGTTGAGCCTTGTTTTTATGGAATCTGTAGATACTCACATTCCTGGAACCCTCCTGTCAGCTGTGGCCAGCATGGGAGTCGTGGAGAAGCACCAAATCTTTACTCACCAAGGGCGTTAACTGCAGATCTCTTGGCTCTTAAAAGAGTTTAAGTGGTTTTGCTCTATGTCTGCCTGGTTGAACAGGCTTACAGCTCCTTTTCAGCAGAAGAGGAGAAAAACAAAGTGGATATGCAACAGAGTGTGTGGAGAAAAAAAGATCGATAGAAACACAAAGATTTGTTTTTTATTAGCTAGTGCATCAGCGAATGCAAGCTGTTACCTGATTTCCTTTCTAACAAAGAACTGTGTTGAAACTCTTAAAAAATTGCAATTCAGATGCTAGCTGCTTAAATAATCTCATTTTGCTTACTCAAACTCGTAAAAAAATAAAAATCGTAAACATTTGCTTTCTGTTTGACTTCTGAAGATACAACAATAGTGCTACTGCTCAAAGCTCTCTCATGAAACCTCATGCAGAAATGATATGGCTGCAAGATTCTTGTTCAAACCAGATGCTGGTTAAGTAGACCAACTTTTCTGACTCTGTGATATGATATTTAAATTATTTTCAGCAAGATTGCTCTTTATATCACTTTTTGCATGGGATGCTTTATCAATTTGCCTTTGAAAGTCCTTTTGTGCACCTTTTAAACCCAAGAACAGTGGTTTTGTTTATCTGCCAAAATCACAGTATAAAAATATGGCTGCTTATTTCAGCATAAATTGGACAAACTTTTCAGAGAAGACGGTTTGCCTGTTGACTCACTGAAATTCTTCTAGACTGTTGAAAGAAAGATAAGTTTATATCTCAGTCACGGGAGAAAGATGACAGCTTTTTTTGCAATTGTGATAGTACATAAGTTGTGTTCCTGCTCTGTGTCAGCCTTCATTGAGCTGGTCTGTCTTCATCAAGTATAGAGGCAAAGTGTGGCCCTCCCAGCTGAGGCAGCTCTGTAAGGTGCATAAGGTTCAACAATGGGAATACTTCAAACACAGGCCTATTTTCTGAACAAAACATCACTTTCTCAAAGAGCCTTAAGGAGTTCTGAGTCTGGAATGGCTTTCCATTTAGCTGATTTGGCCAGCTTTTTTTTGCCTAAGTAAAGTAAAGACAGAAGTGCCAGTTTGACTCAAGCCTTATTGCCTTCTTCAGGTTCTGCTTCACTGAAGACAGATCCAAGCCAGCTTGGATCTGGTGTCTCTCCTGTTTAGGGTGAGTGATAAACCCCATCTCAGTAGACTTGCTTTCCTTTCACTGTGCAGAATCCCAGTAAACTAGCAAGGTTGGAAAGAAAACTTACCTGTCTCTGTCCTGCTTCACACATATCTGTGAGGTGCGCCTTGTGTCAGACCTGAAACTGAAACTTATTTAAGAGTGAAGGCCATAATGTTTGGGGTTATTTTTTGAAAAACAGAATCACACAGTGATCAGAACAATTAGCAACTTTGAGACTCAAAAGATAGTAAAATGACTTTGTTCAAAAGGCTTCATTTAGAGACTGAGAAGAAGAAAATGTTTAAACTTTGATTTCACCCTTTTAGAGGTTTTCCACAATTTCGGAAGAGAGGCTGCTTTTCACCCTCATTAATAGTTTTTTAATTCTGTATTCTTTCGTCATAAATTGAGTGATTACCCTCAAAAATGGTGAAGTAAACACATGAGTCTCTATTTCTTCAAGTTTTAAAAGGCTGGACCCCCTGATTCTTTCAGCCTTCAGGGTGACATCTCTTTTATTGTGACTAATATACTTTTCAGTGAGGAGAAATCAGTAACCTGTGTACCATGTAACATTTTTATGCTTGAAGACTAAGAAGACTTTTGGTATACTTGCAGAGGGGAGGTGCCAGGCAGGAATTGGCTTTTTTGGTGACTTCACAATAATTGAAAAGTCACAGCAGGCTAGCTGAAGGGTGTATGGAGTTCAAATTAACAAAATTCCACCACTGTTCTCCAGAAAGTATATGCCCCACATGCAAAACCTCAAAAATAAGTCTGTTTACCTGTGACACACTTTAGTTACTTTTCATGTCTCATGTTGAAGGTAAGTGTTGAAAGACAAAGCATATCTGAGCTATAAAAAGCTTTTTCATCCGGAGCCTTAAGCAGTGAACTATAACAACAATCTTACTCTGTGTTATGTAGTGTAGTTAAATCTTGGAGTTTAAGCACAAATTTCTGATACAATCAGAAACAACCTCCTCCTGGCTGGGGAGAAGGGTGAGAGGGCATCCTTTCCTGATGATTTTGTGGCATCTGGCACTTCGGGAAGCAGTCTGTACATATATGTGAGATATGGTTTGCATGTGGCCCTTGGTGACAGGCTGGCTGCCACTTAGAAAACTGGTTATTGATTATGAAGAATTAGGAGACTATGAATAAGAAAACAAGTGAAAGGCCTGTGTTGCCTTAGACCAAGTGCCCATCTAGTTCAGTGTTCTTGTCTCTATTCATGACGATCATTGATGAAAGCATACAAGTATGGTATGCATTCCAAATTCCATACATCGGCAGTTTAGGACTCCTTTAGCCAGAGTTTGAATTACAGCCCATAACATCCTCAGGAGGAGCTGTAAAACACAGCTCATTTAAATAAATGAATGTGTCTTCTGCTTTATGTGGTCACAGAGTGCTGAAATCCAGCACAGGTTCTGCCTCACAGAAAGATGTAATTGTCTTAAACTTGATTTCCTTTGCTGCACCTGAGTTGAACAGGTTCAAAAGGAACAGATCAGCTGTTCCACTACCAAAAAGGCACTGGGATCTTGAAGTAGCTCTTTTACACAGGATATGCAACACACTTCTTGCATGCACAGTGAAGTGTTCAATAAAAGCAATAGAAGTGTCATACAGACTAATTAGTTTCAGGAAGGATAGAAAAATTTACTGAATGTTCTTTAACAAAGCATTGTCAGTATATATATTTCCTACTGTACATTTCATTGTACCCAAGGCATCACTCAGGTTGAACAATCTTTTCTAATACATTTGGCATATTCTTTTATTTTTTCCCATCACTTTCAGGTAAATGAAAATATTACTATTTTTTGGTGCTGAAATTTTGACTATTGCTAACAATAGTTCAAGAAGTATTGGAGGTAAACTTTAAAGCATAGCTATCGCTAAACAGAGATGATGTGTTAACATCTCAAACAAAAGAGACAAAATTATGGCCTAAACCACAATCTGTGACTGTGAGGAATTCCTTTCCAATCTTGGCAGTTGTACATTTCCAGTAGTTTAGCAGTGGGGCATGTTATTGTCAAAGTAATGTATCTTTTTTTCTACTTGTAAAAATAAGGATTTATTCCATGCAATCAATAAAACTAAATTAGACAGCTATGTTAGAGAAGCTAGTGAAGTGTGGGCTGGATGAGCTGGCAGTGAGGTGGATTGAAAACTGGATGCCTGGTCAGGCCAGATGAAACTCTAGGTGGAGAGCAGTATATGTGCCCCCAGGGTCCATAGTGGGTTCAGTCCTGTTCAGCATCTTCATCAATACTCTGGATGTTGGGGCAGAGTGAGTGCACCCTCAGCAAATTTGCAGATGACTCCTAACTGGGAAGAGTGACTGATGCACCAGAGGGTTGTGCTGCTGTGCGGAGGGTCTTTGACAGGCTGGAGAAAGGGACTACAGGAACCTCATGAAGTTCCGCAGAGTGAAGTGCAAAGTCCTGCATCTGGAGAGGAACAACCCGAGGCACCAACATATGCCGGGGCCAGCCGGCTGGAAAGGTGCTTTGAGCAAAAGGATCTGAAGGTCCTTCCTGGTGGACGCCAAGTTGAACATGAGCCAGCAACGTTTACCTGTGGCAAAGAAGGCTTATGATGTCCTGGTCTGCATTAGGAAGAGTGTTGCCAGCAAGGCAAGGGAGCCAAGCCTTTCTCTCTGCTCAGCACTGCTGAGGGCATGCCTAGAGTGCTGTGTCCAGTTCTGGGCTTCACAGTATGAGAGAGACATGCACGTACTGGGCAGAGTGCAGCTAAAGTCCACTAAGATAATAAGGGACTTGAGAACTTCTTGTGTGAAAAAAGGCTAAGAGAGATGTGAATGTGCAGCCTGAAAAGGAAAAAGTTTGAGGGGGATCTCATCAATTTGTACAAATATCAGAAAGGAAAGGGCAAAGAGAATGGAGCCAGGTTCTCTTCAGTGTTGCCCAGTGGTTGACAGGACCAGAGGCAATGGGCACAAACTGAAAAGCAGGAGTTTCCATCTGAACATCAGGAAAGGCTTTCTCACTGTGAGGGTGAGACAAAGCACAGGCAGAATTTTCACTAAGAGATTTTGGAGTCTCCTTGCTTGTAGATATTCAAAAGCCACCTGCACATGTATGTGGCCAACTGTAGGTGGCCCAGTTTGAGCAAAGGAATGGAACCACATGATTTCCAGGGGTCCGTTCCAACCTCAGCCTTTCTGTGAGTAGCACACATATAATTTCCACAAACATTAAATCTTCATCTTAACACTGAGTTTTCAACTCATCATAGAGCAAAGAATTAATAAGCAGAGAGTCAAGTATTTTCTTACACTATTAAGGGTATACCTAGGCATCAAATTGCCTCGTAATGTTTATGATCTGATAAATTCTTCAGTTTCTCCCAGAAAAAGCTTCTAAGGGTTTATATCTGCTTTGTTAATCATTGCTTTCAAGATAAAAACTGAAGATAAGGATGTGAAATAATAGAACGTTGTGTGATAGGAAATGGCCTATATCTAGGCCAATATCCTGTGTGAAATCACACCTTTATTTTTCAAGTAAGATCAAGTTTCTTGTATAAGCAATAGCCTTTGAACTCTTACCAAATTTCTTACTTAACAGTTTTTCTGTGTTTTGGTTTTGCTTTATGTAGCACATAAGAACATAGACATTTTCCCCTCGTACTTGCTGTCAGTACTTAGCCCTAACAAAAGGTACCTCACAGGACCAAACAGAGACTGTGAGTTTCTAGTCATTTGGGAAACGACATCAGAGCAATTTTATGGCATGTTGTCCAGGGGCAGCAATGCCAGGAATGGTGCCACACAGGATGATGATAACCATCAACTCACAGATAGGCCACTATGTAAATACCCACAGGATGCAGGGCTGGGGACCAGTACCCCTGGGAGTCAACTGTGGAAAGGATGCACTTCTTCAAAGTTGAATTGTCCTTGATTTGCTTTGAGAGAATATGTAAAGGCAAATGACATCATCCTAGCCTTCCTGGAAGGGGAAGAAAATTAAGAGCTAGTTAAACTATCCTAATATTTAAAAATTCTTTTTGCCCCATGGGAATGTGAAAAAACAATAGAGCTTTTAAGCAATGCTGCAGTTCCCCTTGCCCATGCTCAAGGTGGCATTTAGATCAGTAAAGACAGCATTCTTTCCAGTGTGAAAGCAGTGTACAAGGTTCTCTATTTAAATAATTTACTCTATAAAAGTACCTGAATTAACATATCACTGCTATACTAAACCACATCAAAACACTTTGTGTGGTGGGTTAAAATTGTTGCCTTAAATACAGTAGCACAGTTCACAACTTTTTTAAGCAACCTTAATGGATTTTAGGATTTTGGCTGCCCTTGCAGAATCCTTGGAGGTCACTCTGAGTGACAACTGCAGTGAAAATCTTCTTTGTGACGTTTGGGACAGTTTTAAACAGTGAGGTCATGACAGCAATCTTATTTAAATGTAAGAGAAGAGGTCAGGTAAAGATTTATTTTTAAGTTTCAGGAAGATGGCTTCAGACACCATTCCTTGTTGGCAGAAAGGGGACTCCAATTCCTGAGCTAGGATTAATTTGTCTCTTAAAACTTAAATTTTCTTCCCTTTCATAGGAAAATGTAACAAGATTAAAATAGAAATCTTGTAATCTAATATTTGACTTTATTTGCTTTCATAAATTCTTTTTGTGCACATTCTTCTGCACTGCAAGCAGTGCATCAGGACTGCCTGACCCTGTGCATATTCTCTCTGCCTACCAGCTGTGCTAATGGGCCTCAGAAAGTAGAAACAGTCCTTATAGGATGTTTGAGATCAGCATCAGTGTAGTTAAGCAACAGAATTAGTAAGTGGAGAAGAGCAGCTAGTCCATGCCAAAAGAAAAAAAAAAAAAGCTCAGTATCTCTACAGATGAAAAATGGAAGAGTCAGAGGAGCCCTTCACAGACACAAATATAAGGTAAGCATCTCTTGAGAACCAAGGGGCTGTGGGGTTTGACTGTATTACTGCCTTTGAAAATCTCCCCTTCGAGCAAAAGAAAAATGGCATCAGCAACTAATCTTTGAAAAGGGACTGGGGTGTAGGAAGACTGAAGAAACTAAGCACAAGGCAAAGGATGGTGTTTACAAAGGAAGCTGGTTGTGTTTGGGAACTGGTGGTGTTCATTGTTTGAGGAGCTCTGAAGGGATAGGGTGTGTATCTCCATTGCAGGAAGATCAGTTGTGTTTTACCCTGCTCTGAGTCTGCTGGGAAGTGTAGGATGCCAAAAACAAGCATGACAGAGACCTGTTAATGGGCACCTTGACTCTGGCAGGCTGAAGGGATGTCACTTCTGTCACTGGTGACTGTGTAAAAGTCTTCTCCAAGGCCGCAAAGGCAGGAGCACTCCTGACTGGCTTTACAAGGGTGTGCCATCAGGGACAGAAGGCATCTAGGCAGAGGGTATGCTGTACTGGGAGAGATCTGCCGTGCCTTCACACCTGGGTACCAAATGTGCTGCTCTGGGTGATGTTTCTTTGGGTGTGTTGTGAGGTGTGGCTTCTCTCAGGCTGCAGAAGGAAAATCATCTCCCAAGGTTCAGTCTGATTGTCATTATTTTGTCAAGTCATAAAAGACTAAGGTTTTGTCAGAATGTTTTCCTGTCCTTTTCTTCTCATTGAATGCTTTGCTCTCTTTGCCATTCTGCCATAAGAGTATGTCATTGGTTTGAGCTGCAGTTCCCAGTGGTGAGCCAAATGCTCAGCAGTTCCTATTTCATGTTGTGCTTTGCCTATTTTCTGCAAAGCACAGAGGGAAACATTGCAAGGAGGAGCAGGGATTTGGAGAGGTTTTCTGCTGTTTGCTGAAAAGCCATTCAAGACTGTAATGGCAAGAGCTGGGTTGTGGTTGCACATGGCTGAGGAAGACTTCAAGAGGCTGAGAATTGATTAAAACATTCAATATGCATAAAAACTTAGGATCAGGCCTATGATTTAAGTTTACTGTGACTGAGCAACTGGCTAATATTCTGTTCTAAACAGAAAAAAAAAGAAATGTTTAAATATACTGGCTATTTCCTAATTATTGGGGCATGTAATCTTTGGCTTCAGTCTATTACCATTTAATTCAGCAAATCCTAAATCTTTGCAGCTGGAATGATCTGCTGCAATTTCTATTTAAGTGACATGAGTACTTTGAGACTGAAGTCTAGAAGGTGGGAAATTAACTTTAAAAAACTAGCTTGGATACATCTCTTAGAAATTTCCTCCCACTGTGCAATCAAGAATATCTTTACTTTGAAAGTTTAGTCTTCTGTTTGCTGAAGTCCCTTGGTGTTCCCTCAGCCTATTGTGCTTGATTTCATTTTTACTGTAGGTACAGGTTTTTTTTCAGTAATCGGAGGTATTATGTTTAATTTTCTTCTGTTTCAAACTTTTCTTTTTACTGGAGCTCCAGCAAAATTGTTTACCAGAGGTATATACTGTGAAATATGTTTTCCTGAGTTTCCCATGGGTGAAATAAATTGGTTCATGTGGGAAGCATGGGAAAATAACATGATGCCTTCACTCTACAAGAGATCTTTAACAGTATTTTTTTTTATTGGCAGTGGGATATTCAGCTTTCTACCTAAAGTTAGAAAACTTTTTGATATATACTTTTTTCCTAATATGTTTGTCCTTTCAGAAGAAACTGAAAGCTTAAAACTATTTCCAAATATGATGCCTTCCAATTTAGTAACTGTCAAGTTAGCTGTATCAGACATCTGACTATGGATTCATTTGTGCAATAACAAACACAAGCAGAGCCTCTTTCTTTCTGGGCAGGCACAAAGGTACTTTGGGGAGCATCTGAGGGAAGGGCTGTGTGTTTTACAGAGCTGCCTGACCCATGTGCCTCCTCACCTCTGGTGCATGACACCTCTGAAGCAAAGTGAAATTTTAGTCCTATTACCATGCACTCCTTCAGCTGGGGAGAGCTGGGCTGGACACCTCCCTTCTCCATTTTTTTTTTAATGCTTTTTCTGTCTCCTTATATTTACATTTTTGCTAATGTGCAGATATTGAAATAATCTTATTTACTTCATTTTAAGACGTGCACGGGGGCCCATCCAACAGTCTGCCCTGTTTTCCGCCTAGTCTTCTGTCTGCCCAGTGTACAGAGCAGGAGGGCCCTTTTGAAGCAGGAATGCATGTAAATGCCTAAACACAGAGGTTGTGCACAGCAGATCACACCTGTATAGCTACTTCGCAAATGAATGGACGTGCACAAACCCTGGGAGGCTCCCAGTCTGAATATTTGTCCCAGAGAGATCCTCTTAATGGTAATCTTTTTATTTATTAGCATGAAAAAGGAAAAATTATCCAAATGAATGCTGATTTTTGCTTAAGGTACTCTCTGCCAAGGCTGGAGTTAGATTGTTATGAGTTCCAAGTGATTTTAAAATCAAATTTTCTTTGATGACAAAGACACATTCTAAACTGTGTGCCTATTATCTCGCTTGCGATACTCTGTAAACACATTTAATGAACTGGCAGATTACACAGTAATGAATTGCCCTTTCAGTTTCTCTTGAAACTGAAAAAGTGGGAAAGTTTCTCTTTTTTCCAGACCAGAACACTAAATGCTTCTCGCATTACAAGAATACAGAGAAACTGAGACTGTCATTCTGAGCTACAGATTCTGTGCTTTTATAAGCAAAGATTGTCCTTCCAGGTTTAATGTAATAACATCATCTCCTTCTCCTCTGCCTTCAATCTGGTAACATCTCAGACTGGAAATCAGCATTATGTTCTTGGTGCTGCCACTGATGCCAGGTGAATTGCTGAGTGAGTCCCTGTCCCTTCCTTAATTTACCCTGTTGGATGTAGGTGATGGTACCTTCTTTTTGCAAGGCACTTTTACTTTTGAACATGGAATTGCCATGCTAAATGCAACTTTATTTGTTTTCAGTTGGTTTGGAATAACACCATGTAGGTGAACCCAAGGGTATACAGAATGAAAAAGAAATGGAGCTGCAGAAGTTTTTGTCATGTAATTGAATTGCCATGTAGGGGGAGGACAGTGATTTCCCCAGGTAATTATTTCACAGGGTGCTGAGATGCTGCATGCAGCATTCATAATTTGGAACTTCTGCTTTCTCACAGTAACCCAGACATGCATTAAAATAGAAGTGTGGTACCTTTTTGTTTTGATTGGATTTTTTTAGCACATCTTCATTAGTGCAACTTTCTCCCCAAATCAGCAGAACTAGTGTTGCACCATTTAAAGGTTGCAATGGATTCCACAGTTTGTGGGTTGGTGTGTGTCTGCACTGCTTCAGACACACTCTAGCCCAGCAAAATAAATTTAATTAAAGTGTGAATTACATGAAAAGCCAGGGATTCAGGAACAGTTGTTTTTTCAGTGGTTTTGTCTTCCTTGTAGCTTTTTCTTACCACATATAGCTTGAAGGATAATATGGAAATAATTTTACTTTCTATGGATTATTTGGACATGTGAGCATAAATGGGATTGAAATAAATTGGTTTTCATCAGGTCAGATGTCTTTCCTTTACCATGTATGCGATAGATCAGAAATCCAAGTTCAGTATGTCACTAACAATCATTTTAATTTCTGGATGAATTTGCTAATGGTATTTATTCCTGTTTTTAGGGACCATTTCTGATGTAACTGGGAGAATTTTACACTTCTTAGTCTTCTTTATAGACTTGATAAATGCTTCTCTCTAACCTAAAACATCTTAGAGTATTCAAATGATTTGCTGAAGAACTTTCTTCTTTCTCACTCCTTTGAGATTGAAAGAAACCCAAATTTTATACTTCTTTTGGCAGCTACAAATGTAAAAACTTATCAGCAAGAATATAAAATTTGAGGCTGAGTATCCAAATTAATGTACTTTAAAAAAAGGCCCAAAACTATGGATCTTAAATATAACATGTGGCTCCAGATTGGCACTGTAGAAAATATCTGTGGTATAGTATTCGTGTTTCAAAATTAAAAGTGCTATTTTTATATATATATATGTATATATATATGTGTGTATATATATGTATATATATATGTGTGTATATATATGTGAGTGTATGTGTGTGTGTGTGTGTGTGTGTGTATTTCCTTATTTGTGCATTCATAGGCTAGACTTTGCATTTAGAGTAAAAACATCCCTGGTTGCATGTGTGTCTGTTTCAGCTCTTACCTTTTATATGAAATTAGTTTTGTCTTCTCACAATACATTCTTGTTTTATATACATATTTTTTATTAATTTGCTATGTCGTCATTCCATCATGTCAGCAGTTTCATGCAAACAAAAACCCATAATCTTGACAAAAGAATGAGTGGTAAAGAGTGAAAATTGCAGGGAAAGGAATGTATTCAGTGTTTCATATTTTACACTTAGTGACAACAGGGAAACTGCTTCTTATCCCCAGTCTAATTACCCCAATTATGAACCCCTTTTGAATGTTTTAAAATTCAGACACACTGTTGCAAAAATAAACATTTTATTGATAAAGCCATAAGGTTATTTTCTCTTTTTCATCTTTGTTAATCAAGACCTTTGTTCAGTTAAAATCAGTGATATCATTGCAATGATTTTATGCTCTGGGAAAATAATAGTTTGACTTACACAGTGGGGCATGTGGTATTTGTAGAGATAAGTTACAAACTCTTACAACCAAGATTTTATAATGGAAGTGTTGACACAGGCTTCATTCTGCTGGCATAATAAATTCTATTATAGAGTTCATTATAAGAATTTCCAGTCCTTTTATAGACTATGGAGTCTCTGGAAAGCAAATGAAATCAAGAATTACTAGACTATCATAGAAGCTCCTGACAGTTATTACTTAAAAGTAGCATGTGATATGGAGTGTTACTTTTTTTTCCAGGGATATTTTCCTTTTCTCCAGACAGTAGGACTTCAGTATAACTTGATTTGTTTGAAGTTGCCTTTGTTTGGAAAAGAAAATCAATTTGATATAATCTTATTATTAGTTATCTGGGAAGAAGATACAACAGCCTTCTCTGAATAGCACCTTTTGATCCATCTCACAAATGTGTGATGTTTCTAATATTTTATTATTTTCTGAGTCCAATAGGTGAGATGTGTGAGCTGTCTATCTTATATAAATCATGGTGCACCACCTTGTTGAGGGTTTTGTATGCATTTTCACCCACAAAGAATTTCACTATGTGTGAAAACAACTCCCACACATTAGCCCCATGTACAGCTTTAATTCCTTGTGTTTTGTATCAGTCACTGCTAGAAGTAACTATTTCTTATTCTTATCTTGTCTGCAGTTGCAGAAAATCATAGGAGACATTAATTAAGATACAAAAGATATGCTACACTGCATTACAGGAAAGAGACTGAACAGAATATTTTGATTGTCCCACATTTTTCCATGAATTCATTTTGGTTGTCAGACTGGAGCAGGCTAGAGAAGAGGTTATATGTTATTGTATTGTGCCACATTGTATATATACATATTTCTATAAAATAGCCTGAATTTTCACCAAAAAAAAAAAGAAAAAATCCTCAGGCATCTTACAAATAGCAGCAGAAAGATCCAGATGGACAGGTTTTAATGTTCTTGTATGGGTATTTAGTTATGTGTGAAATTTCTGTTAAGAAACTGTGAATTTAAGATGTATACATCACAAAAACTCTTCCTCTTGAAGTATTGGGTGTTCTTGAAATTATTCAAACATCTACAGGGAATCAGATATATCAGGTGGACAAGACAAGATATTAAGTCTGAGGAACTGTTTGGATGTTCTTTAATGGACCTAAAAGTATGTTATGGCTGTGGTGACAACCCTATCAGAAGACAAGGGGAGGTATGATGCTAAATGCAGCAGTGGGTGACAATGGAACAAGTTACTATCCTGAGTAACACCATAATACGTTTGTCTCTTCAAGGAGAAGTCTGCTTGCTGCATTTGCTTCCCAGCATCTCCTTTTTAGCAGTTATTCTAGGAAATGACTAAGGAAGTACTGAGCTGTAAATAACATTCTTTTACACTTGGGGTAGAAGAAGAGGGAAGAAGGTGTAGATGTTTAGATGACTGGTCTGGTACTGAAACAGGTCAAGCCTTCAACCCCAAGCTGTGAGAGCTGGCTGTATTTCATTAGGAACAGACAGCTGACAATTTATGAGTGGTACATGCAGGCCATCTTTAGCTCACTGAGTAGCTCTTGTATTTGTTCAAATTGGCAAGTACAGTACTCCTTTCACCATCCCATAATACACATCCCTTTCCCATTTATGTGCACAGGCACAGAAACTGAACAATGAAAGTGCACCATAAGTAACATGAATGACGTGATTGCACTGTGAAGAAATGATAACCATCAGAATATCCAGTGGGTATATTTCCATGGGCATTTGGGCACATTCTCTGTTTCAACTGCTAATTTTGTAGTCCTGAAATTTCAGGGAACAGTAGTAAAATACGTAGAGTCTTTGTTTAACATGGGTTAAAGCTTGAAGGTCACGCAGTGTTTCCAGTTGATGTATTCCGTTTGTTAATAAATACAGGGATATTGTAATGGTACCCTTCAAGCTGCTGATGAGCAGCCTCTTCAGAGACTGTGTCTTTGATGTCTTGTGTCTGTGTTCTGTCCAAGTGCTGTACTGTCAGATTTCTTAAGACTGATTGTTCATCTGTCTGTATTTCAGGAAATTTATAGGCAAACAGACTAAAAAGATAGAATCTAGAAATGCAAAGTGTTTCAGGTGAAGAAAGGTCTCAGTGGTAAGTTCAGGAAAGAAGTAATACTTACTATGAAATGTATTTCCTTTGACTAGGTGCTATAATCTTCATATGCCCTGTGAAGCATATTTCAGTGAACTGCTTCAAGGGAAAAATAACACAGGAAGCTGACTGAATAATGCATATGTCAGATTCTCTTTCTGTTTATGTTTGCCTTATTGGGAACAGAAAATAATGAGTTGAGGGGATGGGGGAGATTGATACCTCAGGGAAACTGAAAGAAATGTTAAATGACAGTAAAATATATAGAACAGATTTTATGTACGTATGTTATATATTAATAACTTATTTAATCAGTGAACATTAAGGAATTTTTAAGAGATATTCAGTAAGTTCATAGATGGATGGATTATTTAGGTAAACATGCATGTGAATGTAATCTGTAGAAGTTTCTATCACTCAAAATTATATACCCAAAAAGTGAAATTCCTATGGTAAGATATCAGAATAGATCAGTCTTGAAAATCATGCACATTATTTATGTAGTAATTGTGATCATGAAATAAAGCTTTTAATATTTGTATTTTATTTCTTTACATTTAACTTTTGTTTGATTATTAATATATGTAGTACATTTTTCTCTATTTAAAATGGAAAAGTTACTCAGAAATGAGCCTTAAAGGAAATAGAGGAAATTGTGATTTTTATTTTATTTTTTTTAATGAGTCAATATTCATTCAATTATGTTGTGAAGAGATTGGAATTACGAAAACTGTATTTGCAAACATTAATTTGGTAAGAATCTATAATGGATCTTCCTCTTTATCTTCTTTTTCTTCTTTTTCCTCTTCTTCTTCTTCTTTTTCTTCCTTTTCTTCTTTTTCTTCCTTTTCTTCTTTTTCTTCTTTTTCTTCTTTTTCTTTTCTGCTACACCTACATGATACATCAGTGCCATGCCAATGCCTTTTTCCTATCAAAGTGATTATACCAGAGACAACAGATTTCTTTCCATTTTCCACAATATGCAACCCAGGCACTGATAATCCCACCTACACCAAAGACTTAGGAGAATTCCCGGCTCATTGATAACCATGAACAGCACACCTGAGATGTGAATACTTCACCTGCAGTGAAGGATATACGGATTTACCTGGGTGTGAGGAAATTGGATGGAAAGCACAGGACCTACACTGCAGTTTCTTGTAATTCTGTTGTAGAGAACGTCAATATGTTCATCAATATGTATAAATAATTAATGCCACGTAACAATTACTATGTTTCTTCTTGCGTGTTATTTCATTCCCAACAATAGCATTAAATTAAGATTGAATGCTTGATTGTTGAAATAATGATTATTCATGTCCCTTTAAGATGTGATGTGTCATTGGGTGAGTCATAACATCCTTGTGGTTTTACATCTATTTTATACTTTGAAATTTATTAGTAGTATTTGTGTAAGGGTGGTGATGTTACTGGATTTTTGTAAATCACTGAAATTAAATCTATAAGTGACAGTTGCATTTTTCATTGCAGATAATCCCTCTAACACCTGAGAATCCTGTACACAAAATTAATAGGAAAGTCTAATGTAGACCTTAAAATAATTCAAATATTCTGACAGTTACAGAATGCTACTTCTTACATTTTCTTTGTTTTCATAGGGCAGGTAGGCAGGGTTGTCACATGATTGTATTAAATGTAGTACTGTAATTGTGTGCATCACTGATATTGGTTAGGCTTGTTCAAAGAAGGCTATGAAATGTTTTCAAAAGAGATCAAGTCTAGATCTTCCTGCTGTCTTCTGACAGAGGCTGTGCTCCATCCCCTGCACACCAAGAGTATTGATAATGGCGCTAATGACAGTGAATCCACCTTGCTTTGTTGTATAGTCTCCCTAAGGATCTCAGCTCTAGTGCTCTACTAATATATTTACTGTTTTTCTTCAAAGATTCTGTTTCTAATGCTTTACTAATATATTTATTGGTTTTCTTCAAAGGTTCTGTATCTGCTTATCCCAAGGTGGAGGAGATTCAAAGTCGCCAGAGATCAAACTTCCCAGGTCTATTTTAAGTTCCTTATAAGGACTATGTATTGGTTTTGGTGAACCTTTTTATATTTCAGACTTCTTGCAGCTATGTTAACTGTACAAAGCCTTTATTAATGGAAGAATATATGTATAGGATTGTCTCCTCTGTGTCATTTTGTTTCTTCTGTCTGCATGCCGAGCAATTGACCCTACAGAAGTAGCTGCCAAAGACCTGTCTTCTGTACCAAGTGTTGGCTTTTTCTGTGCCTGCTAGTTCATAGCAAATTGTGAAGGAATGAAAAAAAGCATCTCTCATATGAGGTCATTGCTGTTTATGCAAAAAATCACAGCAACCTCCCCAGCCACTCTGCTGGCATGTTTTTGCTTGCTGTACTCTCTTTCCTGCCCAGTTCTCACTATACCATTGTGAGAGCTGCTCAGTGTGCCAGGACTGCTACCCATCTGTTGGTAGCAGCTGGGTGGTGTGGCATTTGACCCAGTCCTTTCCCCAGTGAATTTCTACACAAGCTCGGGTTTGATATGGGTTTCTTGGAGGACTTCACTGCCAGCAGCTCATTGTCACTGGCACATTTCATGTACTCACCCAGGGCTTTCTTCTACAAAGGCTTAGAGATGGGCTCAGTTCAACACATGAGTAGTTCTACTACAGTCAAGGAGACCTCTCTAATGTGCATGAAGTGCCTGTATCAGCTTTTGAAGAAGGTTACTTAAAAATTCTTTGAATATATGTGTTTTTATACACAAAATTGAACTTTCCAAGGACTGCTGCTGTGGGGGAGATTATCTGGCTCATGTTGTTTCCTGGAAGGTACCCAGAGCCCTGTGTTATCTGTGTGCACTTTCTCACTGATCTTTGTCCTGTCCGCTCGTGCAGATGAGTGAGGTGATATCTCCTTGCTGTTGAGATATCTCAGTGAGCTCTGCAAGGTCGGTGGGCTTTGTTAAGAACTATGCTCAGGTCACACATACTATGTGTGGACTTCCATGTCCATAGGTTTGGGATTTTTAGGCAATAGCACCTATCCACCCTGCATTAAAAAGCTAACATTGTGCTAACACACATGATCGGCAGCACTGTCCTCCCTCATGTCTGGTATTCCCAGACTATTTGAAAAAAGGAAAAATAAGAGTATCTTCTGTCCCATTATTTCTTGGGAACCAGTGGGATTTTGTTCAAATGTAAATATTTTCCAATTCTTTCCGCTCTATGAGTTTTCTAACCCTTAACTTATGCTGAAACAGTCTTACCCTACTTCCAGTCAAGTTTTCAATTGTTCCTTTTGCCTTGGAAAAAAAATTACTCTTACCTAGACAGACAAAATTATTGTCTGCTCAAATAGCAAGTGGTAATCTTGTCAAATTTACCATGCCTGGAGCAGAATATTTTTCCAGACCAGACATAACACTGAAAACATTATTTTGTGATGAAAATTTGGCCAAACATTGGTGACCCCTAGTTCTGTCTTTGGGTCAGTAAAGTTTTTAAGGAAGGCCCTGTGGTTTGCTTGATCTTATTATTGCAGATTGTGCTATAAATTCATCTATTAAAATACCTATTATTGGTAATGATGAAGAGCAAGAGTATAACTGTCCTCCAGTGCTTTCAAACATTTATCATACTCTTACACATCTGCTGAAACACCTTCCAAGAAGCCTTTAATTACATTATTGGCAGAAATCCATTTATTGCTTTCTTTCTCTGCTTTCAACATCTTTCCTTTAGAACTTTTATGCATGTGTTCTTGTTCTTTATGTATAGCTAGTAAGTGTTCCCAAATATGTCTCACTGCTAAAATAAGACAGGTTACAGGTAACAAATTAGGATAAATAAAGAGAAAAGAAAGAGGGAATCAACACTAAACCAATGTTAGAGGCAGAGAAACTGAAGGTGGTGTCCCATGCAATGTAACTGTCTCACTTAGAGCAGTTTGTCTTTTCTGGCAAGCCAGCAATCCTCTCTTCACACTAACTCTAATGTTTGTCCAGCCTTGATTTTGGCTGTTTCTGTGCCTTAAAGCTATAAAAAGCAGGGGAAAGCAGGGAGGGGAGAACAAAACCCTTTCATACTGCTTTTCAAGCTGAAATGCCTTATCCAGGGTCAGAGCTGAGACAGGGAGGATGGCAGAACTGCAGCAGCCAGCAGTCAGATCAGCTCCAGGATCCACCACCTCAGGCAGGAAGGAGATTAGATAGCTTGTCCCTTATCAAGTCTGAGACAGAGCCAAGAATGAATCAAGATCTGAATCAAAATCAGTGCCTAACACATAGAAAAAACTCTTCTCTTGATTTTTCCATTTAATGGTATTTTTCACTAACTGGCTTAACATTTGAACTGTGCCCACATAAAGCACCTTATTTCTTTCTCTCCTTTATTTTTATTTGCAAACAGTTTTATATGCTTTTGGTAAATTTGTGTATGTACACCATGCAAACTTAGATTACAAAATGAGACAGAAATGTAAGTACTAGATTAAAAAAGATTTAAAAAGCAGTGTAGAAGTTTTCAAGTACATAATACACAGCTTGGCTTTAAAGATATCTCTATAATGTTAGAAAAATATAAGAATTTGCAATTAAAATGGTATGAAACCTAAACGTGTTTCAGTTTGAAAGGGCTATTTTTGGGATAGAGAAATCTTATATTCAAATACATGTACAGTTATGTGTGGCCAAAAGTATAGAGGCACCACATAAATGATTGTATATCAAAGGAAATATATTGTGTAATAAAGCTGCGCAGAAGAAAATAATAGTCCTAAAAAGTTGACAATAAATGGCTGTCTGGAGTATTTAAAAAATGAAGACGTCTAGACTTCAAAAATATGTTAATTGAACTGTGTATTTTTTTAAATACAGACAAATGTGTAATAAATAAAGTTGGCATTTACTTTCAAAACAATGCTAAAAAGCATTCAGAGTTAAGTGATTTAGAATAAATGGCTCTGGATTATGCGGCTATCAGAGTAATAGAAGGAGAATACTAATTAGCACTCCAAATCTTTAATACTGTACCAATCCAATTCTCTCCCTTGGTAATTCTTTATTGTAGCCATAGTAACAAAAGAAGAAAACTTGAACCACACAGACATTTGCAATTCCTTTTATTTTTCTTAAAGAAGTCCTAATTTCTCTAAGAAGCTCTGTTTCATACTTGTAGCACTTATAATTGTACCTTTCTACATTTAAATATGACAGCATATCCTTAGGCATAATTCATTCCTACATAGCTCATCTAGATTAAATTTTAAAAGCTTGTCCTTGCTTTCATTATTTCATGAATAGCCCTTCAAAATAAGCTGCAGTATTCAGAACTTATATATATATATATATGCATATATATATAATGACAGTACTTACCTAAAATAGAACAGTTATTTTGAGAGAAGTTCTTTTAGATGTACTTTTAGAAATAGTTTAGAAGATTTTCATGCCAAAGCAAAAGAATGTTAAAGAAGGTAGTGATTAGAAAGCTCCAGGAAAGGTCTTAAACCATGTAATGAATCACAGATTAATCCAGGTTGGAAAAGGCCCCAGAAGATCTCTAGTCCAACTTGCCACTCAAAGCAGAATCAGTCCTGAGGTCAGCTCAGGCTGCTCAGGGTTTGATCCAGTTAGGTCTTGAAAGCCTCCAAGGCTGAAGGCTGCACAGCCTCTTTGGGCAGTCTGTTCCACTGCTGGACTGCCATCAGAGTAAAAGAGCATTCTCCTGTTTTCAGTGGGACCGCCCCCATTTCAGTTTATGTCTGTTGTCTCTCACCCTCCTGACAGGGACTCTTGTGACCCTGTCTTCATGCTAAATTTACCATATGCCCTGGGGGCTCCATTGGGTCCCCTGAACCACCACTCCTTCTCCCAGATGAACAAGCCTCAGCCTCTCCTTACGGGATGCCTGCACTGCTGCTGCAGTCCCAGCTATCTTGGCAGTCCTCCATGGGACCTGCTGCACTGACAATGCCTTCCTTTACTGCTCAAGAGACCTCAAACCAGACACAGTCTCCTAGATAGGGTTGACAGGTGAAATTAAGGGCACAGACTTCTCCTTTGCCACTGTGTACGTTCCTGATCATACAGCCCCAAACACTGCTACCCTGCCTTACTGCCAGAGCATGTTCACTTTTAGATCCACCACCTTCTCCACAGAGCTGCTCCACAGGCTTGTGCCACTGCATAGGTTTCATACATTCAAGGGGTACAACTTTGCAATTGTCCTTGTTTTGTTACTTAGGGTTCCTGCCAGCCCATCCCTCCAGCCTGCCTGGTGCTCCTGGAAGTGGCCGTGGCTTAGAGCAGATTGGCTGCCTGCACCAACTAGGTGTCCCCTGCAAGTTGAAAATGAACTCTGACCTCTCCTCCAGATCACTGTAAAAGGTGTTAGACAAGAGAGGTCTTGAAAAAATCTCAACTGGCCTCCAGGTAAAGCGTGTGCCATTAACTACCCACCTTTTTGGCCTCAGGGCCCAGGCAGGTTTTCACTCATCTAGTAGGCCACCCATCCAGACCCACCACCCATAATGTTCCAATTCAGAAATCACGATGCTGTGGGAAAGGAAGAAGTACCAGTATTTTTTTGACCAGAATTCACATTCCTAAACTGCAGGAAAAGTTCTTTACTAAACAATACTGCAATGTTTTAACGTCACAGTTCTACAAATATTTACTCTGACAAAAACAGTTTTATGTTTTTGCAAATTGTACATAATACAGTGTGCCGATTTCTATACAGTAAATAGTTTCCTCTCTATCTAGCATAGCAACAGGAATGAGAAATATCAGAACTACTCAAAGAACAGGTTCTTATCATAGTTTAAATCTACCATAACAAATGCATCCTCCTGTCACTGATCACAGCTTTTTTGAGAATGATTTTTATTAAAATATATTTATTTAATTCCTCTAGTAGTCTATGAAACTATAGGTGTGTGCAAAACAAAAGTGGTCAGGGAATGGGAGTTTTTGCTTGGGAGATGCCTAAGCAGTTTTTGTGGGAGTCTTAGAGTATTTGATATGAGGCAAGATGGATTTTCCAAGCTATAAGGAGACATCTCTCCTCCCTAACTCCTTGATGGATTTTCCAAGCTATAAAGAAACTTCTCTCCTCCCTAACTCCTTGATGGGTGCCATCCCTGACTGATTTGGTGTCAAGGATGCACAGATGTGTGCTCCTGTTAGATTTCAGGAAGCATCTCCATCCTTGCACAATTTTCTTTGCCATCCCAGTTAAAGGCANCCATCCCTGACTGATTTGGTGTCAAGGATGCACAGATGTGTGCTCCTGTTAGATTTCAGGAAGCATCTCCATCCTTGCACAATTTTCTTTGCCATCACAGTTAAAGGCACTTGCAGTTGTGACCCAGAACCAGGCTGCAAAGAGTGGCCCAAGAAGCAGCTTTGTCAGTGCAGACAAACAGACTTGGGCCACTGGAGGCTGTGATACAGTCCTACTGAGCCCCTTATGTGATGTGCTTTTTATACAACAGGTGATTGGGACCCTCCCCCTTAAACAAGGGCTGGTACCTTCATATCTAAGTCAAGTAGGTGGTCCTTCTTTTCCATTCTTGGCTCACATCTGACAGGTTTTTCTTTTACACACCACCTTTTGCAGCGTGGTTGTGTAAATCTTTCTGTCAAGCCGTTTAAAGTCATGTGAAATTTTCCTCCCTAAAATTTTAAATTTCTTTTACTAGGATTTTCCATCATATAAATAATCTGAAGAAAATCTAGACAGGATGAATATGAAAGAACAAAGCTGCCTAATACTTGCTTTAAGGCTCTGTGTTCCAAACTGCAGACTTTATGACTCCTTGAAGTCTTAAAGGGGTCACATAAATTTGGAGCCACCCAAATTCTTTAGTTGCCACGCATTTTTCTGAGCCTTCACACTGACATGGCTGCTTCTCAAATGGAGCAGGCTTAGCTAGACCTGGGTTGGAGGGAGTGCAGACTGAACCTGTCTTTAGCCACCCGTTCATGTCAAAATCCCTGTGTTTCCTGAAGGCTTTAAATTCTTTTTTCCTGGACATCCCCGAACAAGCTTAGTGTGGAGTGACCCAGCTTTAATTTACATTTAACCTAATTTGAATTCAGAAGCAAGGCATTCCTCAGTCTGTTTCACCTGAGGGGCTCTATCCAGCTGGCATCCTCTGAGCACGACTAATGGTGCAGGCTGTGCATGAAGTGCAGCAGCAGCAGCAGGTGATGGGAGTCTCCATTCATTCAGGAGTATGAGTATGCAATGTGGGTTCAATCTTTGCCTGGCAGAAGGGGTTTAGGTCCATCTTTCACCCCAGTCTTCCATGTAAAATCTATGGCTTTTATAATATGTCTTTCCTCTGTAAAAAGCTCTACATTTAAAAGGAATATGCAGGAATAAAAGGAATACTTCTTTTCATTAGTGGGAGGAGGTGGGGGAGAGTGTGCACAGAATTTGTGCCAAAATAGTCGTGTTATTTAAGTGTCCTGGGGCAGTTGGGGCTCTTGCTTGGGAAAAGGGGAAGGCTGACTTCCAGTCCTCGAAAGTGGTTATTTAAAAGCTTTACCTGATGCCTGATTAACAAAAAACCCATGAACATTACCCTCCTGGCTATTCTAAGTCTCAATTGGATGCCTAATGCTACTGACAGGTTGAAGAGGAAAGAGATGTACCTGCCTTGGTAGGAAGTGTAGTCTCCTGCTTGCCCCTCTTTCTCCCACCCTTCCTCCATCCCCACCTCCTTCTAACAGGTCTTTTTTATCTTTTCTGGATTTAGACCCTGAATATAGGCTTCAGTCCTTGCATTCCCAAGCTATATTGATACCAAGGAGCATGAAATGAGATTTGCCTTAAGGCACAAAACCACAGCGTATGCATTTAAAAAGCTTTGTGTGCACACAACTGACTATTACAGTGGTATTTGAAAATGAACAAAAATGCATATTATTATGCACTTTTGATGGCAGTGTGTACAGAGCATACAAAGTAGAAAAGGCCTTGTGGCTTGTGTGTTCATTGAGAATCAAAAGAAGTGAATAGAAGAGGCTAAATCAAGATAATTTTGGCACTTAAGATTGTTTGCACAGTATTTGGTAGAATCGCTTTTCCTAAGATATTTTAATGCAAGTGCCCTTGAAAGGCATAAAGCACCTAAAACACTGATATGTGTATGAATTTTCACTTAACAGAATGTGTGTGCTGTTTGTTTTATTAAAATGTTGTTTAAGAAATATTCTTACTGAAGATGTGCACTCAGTACATGAGCAATAAAAGTGCCCGATCTTTATACTTTTCCCCGTATGAAACTTGAATGAGGAAGATGTTATTGCAAAGCAACTCCATCAGGATAAAATTGTAGGGGTTAGCGTAGCATTCATCTAGCTCAAGCTGTTTTTTACACTGCTCAGGGCATTATCCAGTCGTTATACCATTGGCTTCAGGAATGGTTGGGATAGGCTACACAGCACAGTGGCAGGCTGAGGGCAGATCCTCGTGCTCTTTGTGGATGGCAAAGCCAGTACACGATCTAGAATTTTAGTGTTGTGATAAGACAATCACCAGGGATGCGGAGAACATTTTTAAAAGAGACGTTTTTTGTTAAAGTAGGACTAAACGTGAGAAAAACCATGCAGTAGTCTGTAGGTTGTAACAAAGTAGTTTAGCCAACAGGTTGTTTCTAATCAGGTTAAAGCAGAAAAGCTGGGAATTGTCCAGCAGCTAAGGAGGGGATCAAGATGCTGAGAGATTAAGATTTGTCACTAAAGTATATTTTCCCAGATTTTAAAGAAACTGAGAGGTCCTTTTTTTTCACTTGTAACACCATTATAAAATTATCTAAAACAGTCCATTATCTCAGACACTAGATTATCTTGAAACTTCAGAAACTTGAAAGCAAGTTATATGGGAAGTGTAGTACTGCATAAGCACTTAAATTTCAGCCTAAATAAAAGAGAAATTTAATACTTCAACAGTATTAACATTGTATTTACAGCTGCTGCTGCTGCCCACATGAAAAAATGTTTCCCAGGGGCTGAGATCAAAGGTAGTGCCAGTGTGACATACTATGGGACTACACTATAATAATTTTACAGTTTTAACAGATTGTTTCCAGTGTAAATGTGTGTGATAAAAACTGCAGGTGTTCATAAACAGCAAATGAAGGATTTTTTATATTAATACAGGTTAAATTTTGAATTAGCTACTTGCTTCAGCTGTGCAACAGCCTTGTGTTTGAAAAGTACCTCCTTTATCTATAATTTTCAAAGAGCACATATAATCCAAACATCCTAGAATTTTCAGGAGGCCATGAGTCCTGTGTAACTGCTAGCCTACTCTTTCTTATTAAACAAATAGGTTGACAGCAGTTTGTTGTCTCTTTGATATGAGGTTTTAAATTTAGTGTTTGTAAGGCTGCTAGTTCATGTAAGTTCATGTGCAAGTGGAAGGTTAAAAATTCAGGCAGAACCCTCACAGTTATTTTACTTTTCAGAATGTCTTAGCTGAAGGAAAGTGTCCCTCTCTGTTTTACTTTGCCACCCTGATACCGAAGAGGGAAACATCATATCCAAAAGGACAGAAATGGCAGCAGGCTACTTGCCAGATGCTGCGGGTACGTCACCAGAATGGTGCGCAGGCATTTAGCCTTCTGACTCTGTTAATGTTAATGAGAGTCAGGCAGTTCAACCTCCATATACCATGCTCTAAACATACCCATTGAAGTCTGGCAAAGAAGCCCTGAGGCTTCCTTGTAAAAAAGTCTTTGAAACTGCTGCTCTTCTCCTGTAAGATTTGTGATGGAAAACAAGCCAGAAAGCTGCCCGCTTTACAGAGATTTCCATGCAAAAGCTGTGCCTGAATATAGATAGGTCTGGTGTTTTGCCATACTACTAAAATCAAAGCACTGTGAGGGGAAGAAGGGTGATGTGAGAAGTACGTGCTTCCCATGGGCAATGCACTGAATGGTTTTGTAGAGGCAACTCCAGGCAGGCATTTTCTTTGCAGATTATATTGAAAACTGCTGAGAAACACCTGAACCAGGCACCACAGTTCACATCCCCGTCCCTGACAAAACATTGTGATTTATTGTGTTGTTCTGGTCTGGAGCAAAATGGCTGTGTAGCCAATTTATCTCTCTTCTGAGAGTGTGGAATGCTATTCATGTATTACAGAGGCCTGACCACAAAAAGCTTCTCTCTCAGTAGGGAAAATAAGCACATTCCTATGGTCCCCAGTTACATGGGGAGCAGGAACTGGGGGAGCTGCCCTTACAGCAGCTGATCAGCTAGTTACCTGAAAGAGGAGGAGACAGCCACATCTGTGAATAAGGCCCCAGGGAGCTTGTTCTTCATGCCTTCTGCCATGTGTGGTCTTATCTACAATGAAGTCTGAAGGTAATCTGTATTCCCATGTAGGTATTGCAACAGGACCACAGATGGTGCAGAAATGGTTTCTGGAATGCAAATAAAAAGGGGAAGGAAGCCAGCTTCCATTGCTTCCTTAATTGTACCCCCATAAGTGTGAAGGAACTCCCATCATCAGAGCTACTCACTATGAAGGCCCAGGGAGAAAAGAGTCAAGTTCTTCCTTACTTTGAAAGATGCCTTAAATTCTTTATTTCTTCAAATGGATGAGGGAAGATAGATGGTTCCAGGTTAAGGCACAAGTTACTCTTGTACATGCTCAGAATCGCTGATTTTTTTAACACTGGCCTATTTTTTCACTTCCTATATTTCTCCAGCTGTGTGGTCCCCTGCAGACCGGGCTGCCTTCCACAAACCATAAAACAACCTGAGGACTGCCCTGATTTAGGCTTGTTTAAAATTCTCCTTGATTGCAGTCATTGGCGAGAAGTTCAGCAGTGCAGGGTGGCAAAACCCAGCCACATTGCAACTAAGAATCTGCGCCCAAGTTGGTTGAGTTTAATCAAGTGCTGTGCAAGACTTGTCAGGTAACAGATTTCCTGTTAGCTACTCATTCAAATTCTTCTTGGTAGCACAGAGGGGGGATTTCACTGTTTACTCTTTTGTATTCATTCATACAAAGTGTCTTGCAAAGAAACTGTGTGGCTGGGTAAGGGGAACTGAACCTGGTGCTTTAGGCTGTAACATGGCTCCGGGCAGAGGCACAGGTCCCTCCTCGCCGGCTGTCCGTGCCTTTGCACGAGCAGTGCTCTGTGTGTGCTGAGACAGGGGCCAGCAAGAGTTGTCCTCGTGGTCCTTCCACGTCCCCACTGGCCACAGCAGAGAGCTGTAGGATAGACGACAGCGAGTGTGTAAGAGTCCACGTGTCACGCTGCGTCCCTCGCCACCATGGCAGGCCACGTTTCTACCTATGCTACCCCAACCTGCAGGATGTGTTTGTCACTCAAAATAGTCTGAATTTACTTCACCAGCAATTCTGCTCTCTGGAAAAGCTCCGTCTACTGCCAGTCACTGTCTCCCACTCTTTTACATGTAAATGGGCATCCTATTTTTAACCTTCTCCATTTTTTTTCTTGAATCAACACATAAACTGTAGTTTATATTTTTCTGCTGCTTCATGCTTTTTTTCTGGCTCCTGCAGGACATCTGGTGAACTATTATTTCAATGAATAGTATTTCTGATTCATCAGAAAACCAGTTAAGCATTTTCAGAGGCAAGAATGGTGCATATCTTTCTCTGTGTGTTTCAGAAGTACAAGTTTTCTCTCTCAGCATGCCATTCAAAAAAAAAAAAAAAAAAAACAACAAAAACCCCAGACAAATGTTTTATCAGCAAGGACAACTGAAAAGAAATTTTCTACTTGACTCCCTAATGCTTTGACAATTGAAACAGAGCATCACACAAATTTAAAAATGAAAAATTACAAAGCTAAAAATAGACCTGATTTGTTTATGCTGTTTTTTCAGCAAACTGTGATTATTCCTCTAAGAAGTAGTGATGTGAGTTTAAAATTGCTTTAAAAATAAATTTCCCTTCATTTTTGTACTGGACAGCAGGATATACAGTCTCAAAGTAATACTAATATCTCATTCTTGCAGCAGAGAATGCAAAAGCCACCTGTTTATGTTGACCCACTTGCTATGCAGAGAGGGACACATATTACAACCCCAACTAGTAAGACTAATTTCTAATTCAGTGGCTCACAGAGAGCTATGATGACAACACAGATATTTAAAATAATGTTTTCCTCAAAAATAGTACTCCCTGAGCTGTGGATCAGGTGTTGATCTCAGTTTTTTGCTTGATAAATCTTGACACTGCCATTGCCATGCTTTGCTGCCAGGCTACTCAGATCTTCTGTTTGGTTCTGCAAGATTCTGCATTGTCTTTTTGAATTTGGTTACCAGCCTATTAAAAAGGAATTTCCACTGAGCAATGACCCCATATTTTTTCCCATCATCTATGAAAATAATTACACTACTGGCTGGGTTTACTCCACTTGTTTATAGAAGAAGGATTTCAAAAATGCATAATTGTATTCAGAACATGGTTTTCTATGTGTCCAGTTTGGCTTATTGAATAAGAGCTGAGAAAAAGACAAGATCCTGTGATCAAAACGAAATCCTGCTGCTTATTTCTGCTAAAGAGAAGTTTTTGCTAGAGTAAGTTTTTAAAAAAAAAAAAAATAGAAAAATTATTGAAAATCTAAAGTGAAAGTGAAAAAACTTCCCATGTTCTTAAAATCACAGAAACGATTGTAAGAAAAAAAAAAAACATGCAAATTAATCTCTTGTTCTTTTTGTCAACATACAGTAACAATGTGAAGTACACTTAGACTGTACAATAAAAGTCCTGGGTTTTGATTTTGCTTTGTTCATCAATACTTCAAAAAGTTAGAACAACCGATGTTTATCAGTTTATATTAGTTTGTAAATTAATTATTTTTAAATTATTATTGAAAATCAGCTTTATTATTTTGTTTTACTGTTTCATTGTGATGAAGTAGAATTTTTCCTGTATCAGATGTTTAAGTTTGCAAAATTGTGTAAGCTTACAGTTTTCATAAGAGTAACAAAGCAGGTTAATTTACAAAAGTTTGAAGATGCAGAATAGCATAGTTTTAATTTCAGCAACTATATTTTTCAAATGGAAAATGGAGCCATCAATCAATGTCAAAAAATTTGTCACAAAAATATGCATCTGCTGCACTTTTAAGCACTTATAAAACTAATAGTTATGAATTCCACCACTTTTAAGCTGAAAACTCACCTATTTGCTTTACAATTGCTAGTTAATATGTGATATAAGACTTGATGGATCTGAAACCCATCACTATTTAAAGTGCTGTAATACTAAGCCATAGATACATTCATTTCCTAAAAGGTGTCAGTCTGGTGCTTTCTAATATGTGAATGGCACAAGATTTAATTAGACTCTTAAAACAGGCATACCTAGTGACCATACATAAAGACATAAAGATCATGTAAATGATCTGAAATTGGAGGACAGATATAGTAATGCTGGAATGCTGTCTGCTAAAAGTTTACAAAATGGAATGTAACAGCGTTATATGAAATATTTGTATTTCTGTCAATAATTTGCTTGTGAAACAGAAATCTCCCTTCCACAAATCTAATTTTAAGAATTGCTTGATACATTATCAAGGTTTTCAAGATAAAAAAAAGTTGTAAGCATTGTGTAAATAAATTAGTTTTCTCTGTAGTAAAAAAGCATCATGGATATTTCCTGTCACATCTGTGACAGGTAAGAATGTTTGTATATTTATTTTCTGCAGTTCATATTTCCCCTAACCTTTATCAATTGGGAAACAAATAAAGTGACACCAAGTTCTCTAATTGTGGTCCACTCCAGAGGAGACCTTAGAAGGATTTAAGATGTTAAAAATATTTATCAAAATGTTAAAAAATCCTCTTTTTTGGCACCTAAACTCAAATTTGCAACAGCTGTGCACTCCCCCCAGGTGTTTCTTAGGGCCCTGCAGCTCATTACTATGCTAGGCTGGGCTGACTTTTTCTGGGAGATTCTAGCAAAGCATCTTCACCTTCTCCAAACTCTGGGCATTGGCTACAAAGCTCCCAGCAATCCTACTGACCTGTTGCACATGCACACAGGGAGGGCCTGCAAGTACTGACAAAATCTCAGCTTAGGACTTATATGTCCTTTCCTTTTTGTACGTTTTTAAACAAAATTGTTGCTAGAATGGTTATGTAGCTATTGGGTGCAATTACATTTGGCTGCTGCTCTTCAGCTGATAGAAATTGCAAACACCTGTGAAATTGCAAACACCTGTTGTGCTTCCTGCTCCTGCAAAGCCCTCGGCATTGCATTTTCCTCTACTTGCACCAGCACAAAGACCTTCAGCAGATGCAGCGCTGAGAAGTTTGCATTCCTCTTCTCTTTTGCATTCCTGAGGCAGTGAGGGATTCTTGTTTTGAAGAAACAAGTTGCTGACCTGGGATCTTCATCGTCACAAAGGGTAAGAGTACACTGTAAGTTAAGAAAATCTGCAGTTTGAGAAGGCTAGGGAAAAAAAAATCCAGTAGATACACAGGTTTAAAAGTAGCCTTTGAAAAAGTTAAGAGATGATTTAATGTTTTTGTAGTTTTTTATGTCTAATGGGGGATTGAGGGGCAAGGAGTATTATTGTTAGGCCTATGGGCAAATCCTCATATGCCCTTCATCAAAAGTCAGCAGCTGCTTGTGTGTGGCTCTGTATCTCTCTGGCTTTTTGCTTTGTCTCTGTGTGTCCCATATCTGAGTGATCTGTGTCTGTGGCAATTTTGAAAAGAATGTTCCATGGCCAAGATCCAGAAGGTTTTGAAATGGCAATTTTGAAACTGCAGCAACCTCCGGTTGCCCTTAAGGAAGAAGCACTGTAAGACACAGATAGGTACTGTTTTCTGGCACTCCTTTTCCAATCTCCTTTATTTCATTTCATCAAATTTAATAAATCCAATGTCAGTGAACGTGATAATCTGGCAAGTACAGCCAATCAGATACTTAGTGGGATACTAAGCTGTCTTTAAATTCAGTTCTGTTCCCAAGACAAAAACCACAGATGGGTGTTTTAAAAGAACGGACTAATTGTTCCCACAAAATGTGACTGCAGTATATCCACCCCATCAGTGGCTTGTGTACTTAATAAGCTTCTCAGAAAGAAAACATTGTTGGAACAATACCCCTTTAAAAAGAAACTAAAAATCTAGGTAGAAGCTAAAATATTTTATCAGGTTCTGGAAAGCTAAGTCTGAAATTCCTTCTTTAATGGCAAGGTTTGACCCCTACTTAACTGTCTCCAGTGGGAATGCTTTAAGCCATGGAGTGGAAAAGTATTCTGTGATAAATCACTCTCAGTTTTGCTTGTGGAATTGTTCAATTAGCCATTTAAATAATGGCATATGTAATATAAAACAAAAAGTGTGGTTGGCCAGCTATCCCTATCCTGAATAAATGTTCTAATTCTTAGGTTGTGCTGGTACATTTGCTCTCTGTGGACCCAATTTTCTGACTTTGAGTCATTGAGTATAAAATGACTTACAATGTCTTTCTTTTTCACTTTCAATGAAGTACTTTTTCCACACAAGAGCTAGTTCTGTGGAGAAAGATGCCAGAGAGCCCTGTAAACCCATAGAGTTTACTTTTCCTGTTCTATCACCTTCAGCAGAGATGGGAATTTAAAGCCATGTTTTATTCCTTGGCCAGGTGTTCCAGTGAGGGTGCTTCTGGTGTAGCGAATGCCTCTCCCTTCTCTCCAGATATGTGGGATTTAGGTAGAGAATTGGTGGGGTTTTTTTTTTTTGAAGAACGCAAATGAGAATGATAAGGGAAAAAAAGAACAATCATAGGCTGAGAAAACCTGGCAAGGAAGGGAATCACCTTCAGAGATTTTGGCAGGGCTTGGGTCTGTGCTCTTTGTTTAGCTTTGCCAAGGTTTGGGCAGTTACGGGCAAGCCCAGATCTTTCCCTTTGTGCAGAAAGAATTTCAGCCACCTCTTTAACCCTTTCAAGAAACACAGGTATTGCAGAGGAAAGTAGGAGCCAAATGAGATTTCTGAGTATGAAACTTTCAGACTGGTGTGGTCAAGTTGCCTGAATATCTTTATGCTACTTCTAAACTGGTACCACTAACTGTGGCTTTCTAAAATGATGTAAATGCAAATAAGTGGGTGAGTAAAACAGTGTTTCTGCAAACCTTTGCTCCTTTACTATTGCCAGGAGCCTTTTACTGCTCAATAGGGATTTTTTTTGTATGAGTTACTGGTTAAGCATAGGAAAAAGCATAATGGTTTGGAGCCTGTTAAATGCATGAATATTTCTAAGCTACTCCTGTTCTACAAAGAAAGGATTTCTACCTCCACAGATTTGATGTGCCATATTAGGTACAGCATTGGTTACTTGGAATGATTTGTCTGACGGTATTTCAGAAGTAAGCAATAAATCACAGTTGAAACTGCAAATGGTTTCTTTTCAAGTTCAGTCATTTCAATCATTGTCTTCAGATTTATCCACTGACTCACATATTAGGCAAAATAAATTCCTCTCTTTTAAAGTTTCAAAATGTCAATACATTTTGAACACCATATCCGTATGACAAAGATGCCAAGAAAAACTATGTATAAGCATTACATCAATACTATTTAATGGGACAAATAAATTGGCAAAATGTTTTTAATTGAATAAAATGTTTTGATTGTTTAATATCAAAATTGAGCGAAATATTTTATTTTAAATATTTAAAGAAAACTCTTCAAACATAATCAAATTACAAAAACTCAATTCATAAGGCATTTTTGCAGATTTTTTAATGGTAGGCAATAAACATAATACCTATTTCTAAGTAAATGGAGAGAGCATTGAGTTTTGCTGAGTTGGTACTTCTCACTGTCACTTCACCCAACCTGTACATTAGTAAGATTGTAATTGCCTGGATTGTTATTCCCTTTTAACATGGTTCAATTAGGTTCAGAACTATGGTTTTTATTTTTTTTTTCCCTGTTTTTAACATCAGCTGCAGAGTAGGTACATATATGGGTATTTTACTGAGAAGCATAGAAGAACTAAGCTTGTTCAATCTGCTTCCAAAGCAAGCATCTCCCCTGTTGTATAGGGATGCTCTTACATTTGCCTTCTATTGCTTTTCTTAGCAAAGGAGTTTAAAAAAATATTTAACTCCTTGAAACAGAAGAGTGATGAAGTGGGGTATAATTTGCCCTCTACCTCCATGCTCTAGTAAATTATAATGCTATGGCTATATATTCTGTGGAGCCAAAATCAGCTTTCCAATAATTTGTATGAAAAGTCATCTACAATCCCATGTGACATTGTTACAATTTTTATTAGTCTTGGAAAAGAGAAATTTATTGTCTTGTTTTACAAAGTCTTGCAGGAGTCAGTGATGTATGTTATTGGCAATCAAACTTCAAAAGCTTTTGCAAGAGTAAACTAGCTCAGAGTTTGAAAACCACCAGAGGTGGTTTCAATTTCTTTTTACTTATTTTTACCTTCCTTTAATTAGGAAGTGTCAAAATGCATACAAGAGAAAACACCACTAAACTTCTAACTTTTAAAATAGTGTTGAGGTCAGCTAATGTGTCTAATGCTGTCCTCTCCTCACTGTAAGCATTTGGCACTGCCCACTCAACGTACAAACAGTGGATGGACATAGGTGAAAATGCAGATTATTTTTCTGTGTGACTAAGTCACAGCAAGACCTATGGCTACCCATGAAGCTTTAGACCAATCAGGACATTAGGTGGGAAAAGAACAAGTGCTTTGACAGGACAGAGGTTGCCAAGGTCCTGAAATTAGTCAATAGCCATGAGAAAGTGCTTACAGGCCTGGCGTAACCTTGATATTTGTATCACCTTGACCTCAGGCTTCTCCTGTGTCAGCAACTGAAGAACCCTTTGCTGTTTGACCCAAGTTATGCTGGCAGTAGAGACTTCTCCTGACTTTAGTAACAGTTCAGAGTTTTGCCTCTCTCCTTTCTCCTTCTCCTCTTTTTCTTACACCACCCCTGGTGCCATGTGTGTTCCAACCACATTTTGTAAGAATGCACTTTTTTGAATTAATCCCCCTGAAGGATCTGTCTGTGCATGGCAAAGCATAAAGGCACAAAAGCAATGTTAAAATATATTTGTAGCAAACGTGTCTAGATTTTAGTGAGTTGACTTGAGCCCAGCTTATTTCACTTTCTTATTGTTTAGTATTTCTTTCTTTTCCTTTGTTAATCAGATGCTTGATTTTTAATAATAACCTGCATGATACTGTCCTTGATGGTGGACTTGTTACCATAACCCAGTATTCCTCGGACTTTTAAATGCAGAATTCCTTGTCTTTACCTATGTGAATGAAGGGAGGAAAAAATCCTGTGTATCAGCACAAAGCTAGGAGTGTGGGAAAGTAGTTGGAGAGTGCAGTGCTGGCAGGGCTGCTGCTTCTGTGGTCCCCTGTTCCAGGATTGGGAGCTGTGTATAGTATCATCTCCAGTACATGGCTTCAAGTAGCCAAAATTCCATGCAAATATTTTGATCAAAACCAGGTGTGAGTGGAAATGGAGGGCTGCTATGGCTTCTGCAGAAACTATCATTTTGTGGTTTGTTGTGAACTTCAGTGCTGGCTATATTTGATAACTGTGGTGTTTATAATGAAGGGCTAGGATGGTGGTTTCCATGGTCCAAACTGTCAGGCTGTGGTACGTGACCTTCACAGCTGTGCTGAATATAATAACAGCTCTGGATTCACAAAGGCTCAGCTCACTGTGACCATGTAGTTTCCCTGACTTTCTTGTGTGCCTGCTGGTCTATAGGAGATGTTGAATAATTAAATTAAACAAGGAAAATGTGGTTTGTCTGTTGGTAGCCTCAAGAATATGAGACACAAGAATAATGATCCTGATGAATTTCAGTTCCATTGAAATGAAAAAGGGACTTGCTGCACTTTGAGTCTAAATGTCACTTTTTTCTTTCCTTGACTTCTCATCCTGCCAATATATGTAGGCACTGTATTAGCAGTCAGGATGGGGAATCTGGGAGATTTCCACAAAAACACAGTGTGATGTCTTTAGTTTGGCACAAAACATGCTTCTCTTTTTCCCCAGGCTCCTGCAAAGCTAAACATGTATGAAGACTTATCTTCACTCATGTAAATATTCATTTGGGGAATTTCATTAACATAAGTAGATGCCTAGCCTCTTTCATTCCAGAGATAGTTTTATGTGCTGAAACAGAATCTCCATTTTGCAACATGTACAGTTCTCTAAACTTTGAGATAACTATTGTGACAGAATAATTGAGGGTTACTATGGACCTTTTAACAGGGAGGAAACAATATGAGAGAGTCCTGTTTTTCTGGGACATTTTTATTCTGTTGAAAAGTGCTCTGAACAAACTTGTCATGCTCTACCTTTTGAGCTTTTTATTTTTTCCACTTCTGGTGAGGGAAACAGGATACAAGGTGTTTGTAGTGGCACTGAAATGGCTTGTATGTATTTTGGGAAAAAAAAAATCCCAAAATGATAATGGTGTGAACCTTGCACCTAAGAGCTGGGGTGAGTCCAGCCCTAGGGGCTTTGTCAGAAACGGGGCATAGGAGTTTCCTGATGTAGATGCCTGCCCCTTAAATTGTCATTAAGTTCTTGCAAAAATCTTTGAAAAGAAAGAGAAAACTTTATGGTGTGATTCTTCTGTTCTGTTTAAGATGCCTTCTTCATGGCAAAAAAAAAAACAGTTATTACCCAGAAATATTTCTTTCTATTGTCTGTAAAGAGAGATTATTTCAAAACTAGACAGGTACATTTATTGACACAATTGTAGCCACCCAGGGTCTTTCACTGCTACCTTAACACTTAGGTAAATAAATAAAAAATTGGTATTTTATCAAAACCGAGAAGTTTGTCTTGATATGTTAGCAGCTACGACTGAAAGTAGAGTATTTACATAAATAATTTATTTAGAAATTTCACTCTTCTAGCCAACTGGCATGTTCTTGTTGTTTCCATTCTCCATAAAAATATTAGAAATGTTTAGAATAATCAGGGCAATTTAGTAATTTAAGTAATTTTACATATTGGGTTTTGTTTGCACTCTTTTTGGTTTTTTCCCTTCATTCTTTATCTTATACATATGCACAGGCTGTTACAGACTGGATTTTAATTTGGGGGTTTTTTTAAACATAAATAACAAGAAATTTAACCCAAAGTTTTCCTCATCTAAGAAGCTCTGAAGAAATCATTAATCAAGGAACAGTTCAACATTTTCTTGAACGCCTCAAAAATAAATAGTATTTAACTCTAATATGTTTTGTTTTTCTGTCTTTCCTTTTTGGAAGTTTATTCAAGAACTTTTTTGCAAAGGAAATTGTAGTTCCAACTTCTTAATGAAATTTATTGCTTGAATTTCATTTATGTTTTAGCTATTTTCCTGAAATGTTCTGCATCTTAGCTGAGTTGTGAACCTCCAGCCAGCTTCCTGAATGTGGTGTCAGTATTTTGGGTTCATTCCTACCCGGCCCCCAGTCAAACTTCAGCGCGGTGTTACAGATTTTTGGTACCAAAAAAGAGGTTGGACATTGTCTGTCTTCCTAGGAGAGCTCCTTTCACTGCTAATACATGAATGTGGTGGGTGACAGAGATTAAAGCTTCACTGTAGTTTGTAGTTTCCTGATCACCTCAGGGAAGTTTCAGCAGGACCTGTTCGAGTGGCTTTTAAGTTTTGTGCTATGTATGCTACCTCTTTCCAGAGGAATCCAGGTATGTGGCTGGCTTTGCCGAAATGTGATTAATTCCAGTACCATAGGTTGGATGCGAGCAAACACCATTGCAGCTTTTTTTTGGATCTGAGGAATTTGGCAATAAATTATGCATTACAAAATAAACAGCCAATGCAAACATGTTCAGTTAAGTAGCATCTGAAGACCAGCATTTCTGACTAATTGCTATCTGGTGCATAATACAGGTGCACAAGGAGAAAGTAGTATTTGTCAATAAATACTCAGTTAACTGCAGTCATAAATTTCTTCATTTTATGGCTCACATTTTTTCCTACTGGTGTAGTCTTTGAATTCAGGTGTTGCACATAAGATTGGCATCAGCCTTGTGGGTTGTGTAAATTATTTGCACTGTATTGTCACTATGCTAGACTTGAGAAGACTTCATAAACATCACAGTTTTGTAGTTATCATTGCCACTTTCATTTAAATAAATAATAATAAAAAGGCTTTTAATTTATGCCTGTGATGTAAAGGTAACAGCAAGGAAATTAAAGCAAAAAGAGGCAAGGCCAGAGGATTCCCTGGGTGCTTCTCTTAGTAGATTTGTCTGGCTCTTTCAGTTGAATAAGTTCCATTTTATCCTAAGCCTGTTCAGGAGGAATCAGGTCTGTTGCAATACTGCATTTTCTCCTGCCTCAGGAGCTCCAATAATTTTGCAAGTATAATTGTTTTTATGCTGCAGTTGACTTTGCATGGGCTGTGCAATATGATGGTTGTGTGTGTCACAGAGGCATTGATCATTAGCTGGGGAAATCAATGGAAAATGTTATCCAATTTTTAAATTTTTTTTTTCTCATAGCTGGCATTGTAAAACATTAAGAAGGGGGGTGTGGTGTAAACATACACTCTGTCAGTCTACTAAAATGTAATGATGGAAACTTGTATGCAAGTATAGCTGCTTACTGCTCCTCTCTTTTCTGGTACACAGGGATGGTTTGCACTTCACCTGATGCTTCTGAGAGTAGTGGTGTTAAAGCTCTGTCAGCCTAAATATCAATACTGATGGCTGATTTAAATTTCTGACTCTGTTTGGTGTATTTACAGAAGCCTAAGCTGCTCTAGAGGAGCAGCATGCTTTCATAGCTCATCACCTCAGTGGTCTTGTGTTGGGTCTGTGGTGAGAGCTTTCTTCTCCCTTGGTGCTCTATTCCTCCATATTCATAAACACTTGTGGGGCTGGCATTGGGAAATTTATGAGCTCAGATACAGTGGGTTTGATGCAAGGAAGTGCACAGGGTTTAAAAGAAAAAAAAAAATTGGGTAGTTGCAATATGCTTTGCACTCCAAACTTCAATTTTTCTCCCCATTAAAAAAAGGAGAATGTTTCTCACATAGAACTGAAAATAATTACAAAAGATTGCTGTAACTTTAGTGACAAATGGCTTATATTACCAAAAATCAGAATTTCATTCAACTTATTCATATCAACTTATTATTTCCATTCTAATACTTCATTATTTACTTATATCATTATCCTTTTGCTTTTTTTGGCCACTGGAAAATTTCATGAGACTTCATGTTAAGTAGCAAAATATAAAAAAAAAATGTTAAACCATGTTCTCTACTCTGAAAAATAACGGAAGAGGGCTGCTGTGTTTCTGAATTCTTTACTTCTGGGTTTAATCAATTATTTCAGCACTATAAAGAAAAAGTTCATGTCTCACACAATAATTACCACATAGACATTCTCTAACACCCAGAACAAACATCTGGATCATGTTGACTGACTTTTCACCGTGGCAAAAAAGGATGAATGAAATATAATTCCTGCTTTCTGATATCATTAAGATTTCTTCATTCCCACAACAGCTGGGGCTCTCAATATATCATAAGCATTTTCTTTTTTAGGTGTTGCAGATGTTATGTGTAAAAAAAATCACACAACTTACTATGAAACAACTCTTGTGCCAAATGCAGTAGACAAATTAGTCTTTACCTGTAGTCTTTGTTAGTCATTAATTTCAGCAAAATGTAGAACCCTGATGTCTTTGCAAGATATATTAGTAGTATCAGAATAAAGAAATAACAGCTATGAATAGATTAAGCTGTTACATTTTCATTTTCTGCATGTGTTTTTAGGGGTTTATTTCTTGGATCTGTATGTATGTTTAATTTTCCTAACTATTTCTAATGCTTTATTATCTCTAGAATAATATTCTTAATGCAGCATAATCTTCTGTGGTAAACTGTAGCAGACTGGCTCTGGGACAAAAAAAATCTGTGCTAAACTGTGGTCTGAATTTTAGGTCGCTTGTTAGGTTTAAAAGAGAAAACGTGCATTAAAAATAGTTTGACTCTTTTATGTGGTGGATTAGCCTGGGTTTAGCTTCTTTGAAATCTGGTAATCAGATAAAGTTCTGCACAAAGCAACTGCAGCTCTTTGCACTAGTGCTTGTGGTGCAGACCAGCTTGAGGTCAGCGATCAAAATGAAGGTACATTTCAAAGAATTTCCCTTGGGAATGTGCCCTGAGAACTGCTGATGGATCAAAAGCACTGGTCTGTGGCAATGAAAAGACACAGAGAAGCACTTACTGTCATGGAAGTACAAACTGTGTTTGCAATAGCACTTGGCATCTTTTGTAAAGTGCATGGCTATCCGGACAACGGGAAGCATGACAGCCTGCCTTACGTACTTAATCTTCTGAGCAGAATTATTTAACCAGCTGTGGCACTTCTCTTTCATGTCTGGACAAGGAGGCCTAGGCACTGGTGTAGGTTTTCTGAGAGTGAACCCAGTCCGTTTTCTTTGACAGTGGAACTGATTCAGTGCTGCTGAAGTGAATGTCTTCATCAGTGGGGCTGGCCCTGGCCATCCTGTCAGTGCCTTCAGGTAGGACTGTGATGTGCACAGTCAGAGGGAGAGATGGGAGTCCTCCAAAATAGAGAAAATAGGGGCTTTGCTGCCTCTCTTGAGCATGAGGGAAGATTTTCCTTCTGACTCTCTATGATTCCCCAAAACAGCAGGCATTTCTGTTGGCTGGACTTTATATCCTGGTAGAGGTGAACATGAATAATACCATCACACTTAATGTCTTGAACTTGTTCTGCCATGACAGCTGTGTGTAATGACTGCAGACGTGAGTGATACAGAAGTAGTCTGGTAATTAGCCTGTAGCTATAATATTTTAAGAGGGTAAGTGCCCACACAGGATGAGCAGTACCTGTGTTTAATGATATATGTAACAAAATACAGAATGTATTGAAGTCACTGGAGTGATTTTAGGAGAAAATTGCTTTAATATGTCTTATGCATGCGGTAGGCCCAGGATGACAATCAAAACCTAAGAGCTGCCTGGAAAGCCTTATATTAGTGAGCAGGAAGTTGATTACAAACAGCAATTTACATTTTGGGACTGTTAAAACTTGTGGTTATCATGCTTTGTCTGTGTCTGGAAAGGAGAATTCCTGCCATATGGGATATCTGTGTTCATTTTGCTCCTGTCTTTGTTTTGATGATTCTCCCTCCCATATGACTACTGCTATGTACTAGGACTCACCTCAGTGAATGTACAGACCGACTTGTCAGAAGCCACTTGGAAAGTTACACCAAGATTGAAGGGAATTCATCTGTAAAATTGTAAAAATCTTTTTGTGTCTGCAGCTCTGATGAGAGCACTGCAAATGAGAACATTGGTATAGTTATTATGTCTCAGATCAATTACAACTGAAATGTTTTCAGCTAATGTATGCAGCTGCTGCTCTGTCATGTTGATATCCAGAACCAAATGGAGAAAGAGGAGACAGGAACAGCATGAAGGGCGAGAAGATTTAATGGGATTTAATTTTTTAAGTTAGGCTGATACGGCACTCTCCTTAGGTGGGAAAAAGCAACATTGAAAGGGAGGCAGAAGAGATGGGATGCCAAAAAAGACTAATTTGGTCTGATGGCTGTTGCTCCCCAAGCAGACGTGCTGCTAGTGCAACAAACTAAGAGTTATTTGCAAGCATTTCTTGCAGTTTTTTCCCCCTAGTCTTTTCCTTGGAGACTGGAAACACAATCCGGAAAGTAACCAGTAAATTTGCTTTAGCTCACACTCAAGTATGAAAGTGCCAGAGGTACTTGGCAAAGGGGCATAGAACAGAAAGGGATTAGATTTTAAGTGTTGAAATGTTAATGGGGCCCAGGGAAAGTTGTCTTGTGAACATACTATTCTGTAAGTATCCAGTTTGTACCTTCCTCAGAAATATCCAATTTTAGTCAGCAGTAGATAAAATATTCTGGCTACGAGCCTGATTCATGAAGGCAATATTTGTTAAACATTGTTTAAAGCTATACTGACAGATACTTTCAGACCATGGTTAAGCAGGTACACAGATTGAAATATTACTCAGTACTGGTTTAAAGTACAGAAAGAAAACATTCCTATTCCATTTTCTTTAGAACATTAACCTTAATGCAAAATATAAAAGAATAGATGAACTGAAAAGTTCACCTTGTGTTTACACTCATCTTTGACATTGGGACGAGTGAGTGAGTGAGTGAGTGGCAGCTACCTACTTGCACTCCTTTGCTGCCACAGGTAAGAGGATTCCTAAAAAGGGAGTGCTTGTATTCCCAACTTTGTTTGCTATTTTCATGTACTCCCAGACTATGCCTGCTCCTAGTTCTGCTTCATGACTGTTTGAACATAAAATGTAAAAACAAGGCAACATAACAGAAGTGACAGTGTTTTCTTGGGTATCTAAGTTGTTATTTAAAAGTTCAGTTGTTATTTAAAGTCCAATTATTATTTAAAAAATCCAGTTTAGTACTCTCCAAATCCTTTCCTTATTTTTTTTTTACAGTCTTATCTTATAATGGTCCTGATGCTGATGGCACATTGGACTGCACTAGCATTTCAAATCATGGATGTGCTTTTGAAGCAAATCTCTGGATTGTCCCCAGTTTGGATTAAATTATGGTGGAGGGAAGGTGGGGGGAGTGGGGGGAAGAGTGGAAGAGGGGGTGGTGTGCAAGCATATAAAATAGATTCCAAACACATTAAAGAGAGAAATGTCATCTAGGTGTCTAGTATGCTCCTTTTCCAATAAGGGGCATCTAGTATGCTCCTTATTTCAAACTGCAGTAGGAAGAGACATCTTTTTTTTATGATTGGGAAAATGGTAATAGAAAACAAAGAAGAAACAAGGAGTTGTTATTAATAAGTTTTTCTTAAGATGATGCAAATAATTAATGTTTCATAAGAGCTTTGCTTCAGTAAGTAATTTTTAGCTTGTTGATCTTCAGATTTGGGGATGTCCTCCAGTGAAAGTGCACTTTTTTCTGCATAGGTCAGTGAGTGGTATTTCAGACCAGTCAGAGCTGTGCTAAGCTTTTTCTGCTCTTCCTAATAATTTTACTATGGAAAAGTATCAGAGCAGAGTATAGTGGTGGTGGAGGTGGCATTTCTCTGAATACCCTTAAAGATTAGGTAAATACATGGTTCAGGAACCATCCAAAGCAGAGGGAGTGGTTTTGGATTTCATGCATTTTCTTGCACAGATTATTGCAGAACAAAACCAACCCAAACAAAAACCCACCAAAAATCACCAAATAAAAACCAAACAAACAATAAAGCACAACAATAAACATACATGTGAGTACTTACAGTTTGGTGGCATCAAGCTTAACTATACATTGTACTGTAAGAAGAAGCCTCATTTTGGTTTCTTTTGACTACTCTGACCCTAGTCTCATCTTTCTTTAACCCTTATTTTAAAACAGGCAGTGAATTTTTTTTTCCACCTCATTTTGTCACAGTACAGGGGTTTTTATGAGCCTCTGCCACATTACCCTTCAATGTTGTCCTTGCCAGGATGAAAACAATTGATTTAGTTGTTTCTTGTATGGAAACAAATACTGAAAATCCCTGTTGCATTCACTTTATCACTTACCAGTTCTACTATTCTCTTTGGACTTTAGTGCTTTCCTTGTAGTTGTGCTTCAGAATGAAAATGTAGGCAGGTTTACACTGACCTGATGTCTTCATAGGGTTATTCACTGTACCTTTAAGATGCTGGCTTACTTTTCTTCTCTTTCTGCATCTTACAGAATTATACTATGGACCATTTTCACTGTAAATAAGAAGTGCTACTTACATCCCTTGCCTGTGTTGGGACTGGGATATTGGCCCTTCCTGTGAGCTGAATTCACTTGTTAGTACAGGAAACTAAGCTGAAGAAATAGTTACTCCACACAATATCTGACTAAGTGGTTCACAGAAGGGAGCAATGGGAACCCAAGCTCTCTAAAGTGAAGGATGAAGTCCTTTTGATTATCAACTGGGCCCATAAAACTGCAGCCATGATTATTTTTTGCACATCTCTTACACATAAATTGGGGGCTGCTAGTGGTCTCTGGGCAGGAGGTTTAAATTGTATCATAGGAGATATGAGAGTGAAATGAGATCACATGAACTATAAATTATGCTGAATTTGCTTATTTCTTGAAGTTTAGAAGTTATTAGGAGCTCAGTTGTGTTGCTGTGTCTCAAAGCCCATGAAAGGTGAAGTTATTTTAGACATAGAGCAGGGGATAACTGAAGTAGAGAAGCTTGCCTCAAACAAGAGAAAATAAACCTGTGACACTTTTGAAAATAGCTGTAAAACCAATGACTTTGAACTATGATGTTTTGACCCATCAGTGACAGTGGATAGAATCAGGTGGATGTTTGCTAGTTAGAATGGATTTGCCAGGACTGCATCATACCTATTTATATGAATGGTAATAAAAAGTTCAAGGAAGCAAGAGGCAAGCTAAGTTCAATGTTATAATTACAATGACTTAGCGTTATAAGTATTTTTTTTCTAAAAATAATTAATGGAAAAAGTCCTGACTATTCCAAATGGGAATAGGTAGTTCCGAGATACACACGTGACATATGTTAAAGAGCTTGCTGATTGATGATAATTTATTGAGAAAAATTGTTATTGTCCCAAAAGTTGATGTAGATTTGTTTAATATTTTTCTGCTTCAGCATAAATAATGTTTGCTCACCAAAAGCTGGGACTGCTGTTAACCAATCCTACACAAAGCCTTTTAGAAGTGTCAGTTTATTGTGTCCTCTGTGTATTTATAGTGTTAATAGCTCTCTGTTAGAAATTTATTATGAACCACTTTCCTAGTGGAACATAAAACAATCTCTTATGAGGAGTTTTGAAGTTCATTGTGTTCAAGTAACTTTCAATCTTCAGTTAAGAAGCCCTTTGTTAAAGGGCTGGATATGGGGAGTTAGCACCTGCCTGTAATCTCAACAATTTCTGCATAGTTTTGAGGATAAATTGAAATGGAAGAAGTAGTAGATGATAAAACTAAGAGGAAAATGTTTGGATTTCAGGTGGCTGCCTGAATAGGTTCAGCCCTTAGCTCTGCTTTAAGAAGAAAATGGGACAGTATACTGAGTGTAAATGTTGAAGAGGCAAGACAGGAAATATTACCCTTCCATACTAATTTGACACCTGATGCAAGTCGTTATGTTACACTTGCTTTGAGGTTAGTTGAAAACATTTTAACACTCAGCACACTTGATTTCTTCTTTTTTAAACTGGGGATAGCCTGGGAACCATCAAGTGCCAAATGCTTTCATCAAAGCCATAAACAAAAGGAGATTCTATAGGAAATCCATTTATTCTCAGGAGGTTTCAAAAAAACACATTTTCACTTATTCAAAGTGGAAGAATAAATCTGTAGCTCTTTTTAAAGAGACTTACTTCATGCCCTAGGAGGCAGACACAGTACTGGATTTAAAACAAAAGCTGTAACAAAAGCATCCTCCCCAGGCTCGGTAAATTGTGGTAATGTTTTATAGGTCTGTACTACATCTGCATGTGAGTGCTGTGCAGTTACTGCCCAGCCTAGCAACACAGCCTATGAGGGGGAAAATATGTGCTGTGGGGATGCTGATTTCTGATCAAATAAAGTTACATTGAGTGAATTGGCTTCTTAAACAAACGAAAGAGCTGTGCTCTGATAGCTGTGATCATGAGATACAAAATAACTTCTACAGCAATGAAAATCTTAAACAAACAACCTGGTGTTTTACCTGTATTTAATCTTTCTTGTCACAGATTGTCTTTATACATAAACACACTGGTAATTAACCTTGCCTGACTTACTTAAGGATTCATGGCTGCTGCCACAGCAGAGGCTCCCAGCTCAAATGCTGGGCTGATGTTACTGAACAAATACAGTGAGGGGAAGCTGACTAGTTCTGGAGGTTGGTGCCTGCCCCACATAATAACCTATATATATGTTTGTTGGGTGCAGAGACTACTTCTGCTTGCATTTCTACCAAGCATTGGGGTGTCAGGAGCTAATCAACTGCTTGTTTATTTAGTGCAAAATACAGAAATATGTGCTTGTGTATATTTCTGGACAGATCAGGTTACAGCATCTATTGGAACTCTGTTTTAGGGTTATTTATGGGCCAGCACATGCTAGACCATTCACAAGCATCCCTGTCTCCATGCTATATCAGAATACTCCACAGAAATGTACTTAACCAAATCCAAACTGCTACAGACATTTGACCAGTGATGTGTGAAATGCAGAATGCTACAGGAGTACAAGCAAAGCTTTCATCGGATGATCAGTGTCCTTCCTCCTCAGTGATAGCATTTCCCAATGGAAATGAAAATGTTCTTGCCATCCTGATCTTAGAGTCCAGGACCATAACATACTCCAAAACCATACCAAAAAAGAATATGGGAACTGTCTGAGTTCTTTTCTCATCTGTTGTTTGTAAGTTTGGTGAAAATATCTATTTTTACAAAAAGTTAGTTTGTAAATAATCACTAAAAATTATAATTCTTATCATAAGTTAAAGTCTGTTTTAATTGCAGAAAACACCTTTTTTTTCTGACAGAAAATTGTTTGAGGTTTTTTAGTTTGCTTAATAGAGAGACAGTTTAAATCAGTATTATGTGTACTACATAAAAAATGGAAATGTACTGCAAAGTTAGCAGTGCAATCCTGATATATAAAACTACTTAAACATATGCTATGTCTGACCAAATAAAATTAGCAGTAGGAATTTCTGGTTGCTTTTGGTGGAGTGATATTTTGTGTGGTTTTTTGTTTGTTTCATTTTGTTTAGGTTTTGTTGTGTTTTGTTTTTTGTCCTGAAGCTATGGTTTCCAGATGTGTGGGATCAACAGTAGTCTTGAGAGTTTTGATGATGTGTTGTGGCTGAAGGCTTGAGACTTTAAAGATGCAAGTTATGTGCAGCAAAAAGAACTGCAAGGAACTGCAGACTGGCTGGAAACAATGTTTAGAGCTCAAAGTTAAATCATATAAAAAAGAATAGCATAGGAATAATTATATTTGTCATAAGGAATATTTCAGGCTGGCAATGTATTAAGAGAAGACAGTATATAAAACCTCCATTTCTTCAAATTGTGTTATGCTCTGATTTCAGTAACAGTATGTAGGCTGAGCTAAGAGCACAGAATCCTTTCTAATGGATATTGCTTCATTGGAATTCATGGTTTCTGTTATTTGCTGATAATCTGTACTTTATATGTATATGTCTTTACAGTTTCCCCTGGAAATAAAAAACATATGGCTACAAAAGTACACAAGAAAAAAGAATACCCAACATGATGATAATTGGAAGATTTAGCAAGTGTTATATACATGTCTTACTAGGATAGTAATTTGGCTGCTCCACAGAAAATGCTGTAGACATTTTTGTTATAATTATATTATTCCCTTGAAGGTTTGTTTAGACTTTGTTGTTAGACAGATTCTGATAATGCTGGTGCAGCCCACTTTAAGAATTAGAATAGACACTGCTTTTAGGGTCAGTTCTTCCCAGAAACCCCTAATGTGGCTTTCTCACAGAAGTTACAGGAACAGCATAAGAAGCAGTCTTTCAATAACAAATTACTCCAAGTCTACAGTCAGGATATTGGGAGCTTTGATGAGAATGGAAATAAAAAAGAACAGGATAAAATTAATTGCTTGTGTCAGTACTAGACTGAAAAAAAATAGCATCCACAGTTGGTTTCAAATTAAAATTCAGTTTCTTCAGAATAGTAGCAATGTATTAATAAGGGAGTAAAAGGTTTAATTCTTTCTTAAGCAACAAAAACATTTTGGCATTGACACCATCTTTAAGGCTTGAAGGGAAGAAGTATGACTTAAGCCCAGCAGATATAAATAACAAGTTAGGACATATTTTTCCTAATCACATTCACAGAATATTTTCATGTACCTATTGGGTTAAAAACTATTTTTAAGGTAGGCAGATTTCCTTTCCTCATCATATGTAATGATGCTATTTCTTCTCATAAAAAAACCCCAGTAGATAACCAGTACTCAGAACAAATCTTGGATTGTTAGGGGTAAGCTTCTAAATGTGCTTAGATCTCTGTGCTCATCCACCCGTGAGGAAAAAAAAAAGTTTTCTCCTTGAAAGAATAGGTATAGGGCCAATCTAGCAGGTAATTCCCAATCCCTAAGATTTTGCCTACCCCTTTCTAAGGAAGTTCTGCACTCACCCCAATGAAAATCCATCCAAGATGTCTATGTAACTTCATCATGCTGTCTTGAAAAACTCATAAATTATGGTGAATTGAATCTTCTGTCTCTTCCTCACAGTTGTTGAATGATAATTACATATACTTCTGGATTTTGGGCTAGTCAGTGGATGTCACTGAATCCTTGAAGTCATGAACCTCAGGTGGGTTGTGTACAAAGAGCAGTTGGGGCTTGAGCTATGAAATTCTGCATATGCATACAAAGAGCAAGGAAAGGAGGCAGTCACTCCTGTGTGGGAAAGGGGGAGCAGGAGTTCAGTCTCACAAGCCAAATTCATAAGTAAATCATGTGAGATACAGATAATTCACACAAGGACAACTTCTTAAACATCTTCCTTACCCTCCCCTTTGCCCCACCCTTTCCCCTCAAAATGAGACAGGTTCTGATGGAGTGATTTGTAAACCTTGTGGCTAGAAGATGTGGAAGACAAGATAGGTGAGAACATTGAGAACAGACCAAATGTTGTCCCATTTGGATTCAAACCTGCTGTTACACTTTTAAGTCTATGTGCCAGCCACGTAAGAGGGAGGACAGATGTAAGAAATGCCCATTATTGCCTATGAGTTTGTTCCTATATTAAAATTTGGATACCTTGCTGACCTTAACCTAGTTGAGATACTTGGAGATTTTTAAAAAGGGATGTATGCTATTGCATTCTCTAATGCTTTTCTTGCCCTAATAAATGTCTTAGGCTTTCTGTGCTGTTTTCTATACCATTTGATTTTATTTAGCTCAATTAAAAGTTCATGAACGTTGTTTTGAAGAAAATAAAATGATGGGTGAATTGGTTATATATCTGAGCTGAGAGGATATGGCAATAATAGGAGAAATTTAGGTTTCTTCAAACTCAGTAAGTCTATGCAAAACAGAATAAAACAGAAGATATCAGTATAGATTTAAGAGAATTTGGTGATAAGCAGTGAAGAATGTATATCAGATACCAACCATAGATCTTCCATGTGGTAGAAACTTCCACTGTCTCAAACCACTTCATGTTTTTTTCCAAGAAGTATTTTAAAATATAACTTGATTTTAAATGCACTTTTCCCTTAGACAGATGCAGTTTTAATAGAGTAGGTGATCAATTAAAAGCAATTAATAGTCTTTGTGAGACTATTTACTATCCATAGTAAAATAAAGACATCTACAAAAAAAAAGTAAGATCAGTCTTGTGACTGACAGTTTATTAATTAGATGATATGAGAGGAATCTTGGAATCCTGAGCAATAGATGGCTAAGGCTCCTGCTCCCTGTGGACAAGAACGAGTTATAAATCTTAAAAATTAAATTCTTTACATTCTTGAGACTAAGTTGAAAACAGTGGTTTATATTCAGGCCTGCTTGGGCTGTTCCTGATTAAATTAGTGCTGCGTACAGTAAATACATATCCAGTAAGCTTTTCTCAGTCTGACATGGGCTACTGCCACCTGTTTCCCATGACTTTATCAATACAACTCATTAACAACCATCAGATCAGCTGTGTGGCAACATACAAGTATTTCATAACCACCCACAGAAATACAAACTGTAAGCTCTCTAAATATCATGAATGTAGGCATTCTGTATCTTCGTACATTTGCATTCTCTGATAAAATATAAGATAAAATATACCTTAAAAAGCTGGTGGTAATACAAATAACTGTGGTCACTTCTAACATTCAGGCTATTTCAGAATAATTTCAGATGTGCTCTATTTTCAGTTGTGAGTTCAGCTTATGTGAAATATCACACTTCTGTCACATTGTCATTTTGCACTTGCAACAGCAGAATACTTGAATAGAGTTCTTAGTCAGTCTTGTTGTATATGGAGAAATATCTCTATAATATCTGTGCAACTCAGTTCCTGGAAAACCCTACCCTGGACTGTAAAAAGCTTCCAAGAAGAAGCTATTGACCTTTGATTTGAAGTAATATGATTGCCAAATATTTCCAAGAACTAAAACTGTGATGTTATTACTCACAAAACCTTTCAAAACACTTCTACATACAATGGACATCTTCAGGAAAGATTTGTCAAGGTAGTGTAGCAATAGTTTTCAAGGACTACAATCAGCAGAGGCAAAAATGAACAAACCAAACTAACTCTACACACCCATACCAAAAAAAACCCAAACCAACAAAAATCTTCCAAAACCTGAGGAAGATATTTCACTTTTATAGATTTTGTATCCATTTTGGTATCACACTTATCATGGTAAACCTATACAATAAAATATTTAGATAGACACATCGATGTTGAAGCACTTTTTACGAACTTAAATTTATAGTTACTTCTCAGTTAAGATACTTTTCTTTTTAAATGCATATTTTAGGGAGACTTCTTCCCTGCCTGCACACCACTTCCATGCTGTTCTCTTTTCAGAGGGGAGAGAATTGACTTCTGAAGTGTATAACTATGAGATCTGTAAATACAGCTTGGAAAAAATTTGTGAATGAGGTTGAAAATTATGGGTCTTAGGGACTGCTGTTGTGATCAATGCTTGCACAGCCAAGAAGAAGAGATTTCTTGTCTTAATCTGCACAATATGCATTATAAATGGGCTGAACAGATAATCAAGAGCAGATAATCTTGATTCAAGAATAGGGAAGTTTAAAAATACTGTGAGGAATATCATGAGTTCATTCTTTTACATCTTTTGTAGCTTCCTTGCAGCTATCAAGAGGGCTCTGAGCTATCATTTCCTTCCACAATCTGAGCAATTAAGTGCCATCTGAATAATGCAGATTCACAGGATGGATTCCAGTACAGACTTTTCTGAACAATTTCAAATCAGAAAAAAAGCCAGAATGCCCACTCATTTGGGTTTTGTCACTGTCTTGTTAAAAAGATTGTGAAAATCACAATAGAAATCTACTGTGCATTGCACAACTTATACAGTTTCTTGGGGTGAACAGGATTGTGATACTTAGCATCTCACTCTGCTCAACATTTTATCAGCGTTAAACCGCGTTATTGTAAACTGAACGGTGTCATCAGTAATTTTGTATTATTTTATAAAGGTAGTGCAATCAGAAACAAATGATGTTATTTGACAGCTGGGCTTGGGTTGGTTTTTTGCTTGTTTGTTTTCACAAATAGAGGAGACTGCCCAGTGCTTTAAAACAGAAATGAGGAAAAGCTACCTATCATGGTGATCAATAGGAGATTATTTTGAATGTCTCAGTGTTAGCATTGCTACTGGATTATTTTGGTGCAGAAGAAAGTCTTCTTCAACCAGAACTCCGCAGTGGAATTCTGCTCTGTGTACCACCACTCTGCTTAGTGGCAGAGTGGCTAATGCCTTCACAGCCCTTTGGTAAGGAGAATAAGCACTCTGAGTAATCAACAGAAAATAGCCCAGGGAAAAAGGAAAATATGATAATTTCTTTCCCTACCAGAAGTCTATGAAGAAGTAAGGTATGATTTTATAGCTTGCAAAACATGCTTTGCCACTTCCTGCCTTCATTTTCCTCATCTTTTGAGTTTGTTTCTTTTGGGTGGACAGTACCTTGGGGTAATATTATTCTTGAGTTTAAAAACACAACTGATGAAAAAAAGCTCTATCTGTTGTCTAAAGTTTCTGATCAAAGTGCTAGACTATGCATCTGCTGCTTTTGTTACTATTTCTTCCTTCATTGTCATAGTTTAAGGTGAGACCCTGTCCTCCACCCACTAATTATTGAGACAATTATTGCTTAGATGTACAGTCTGTTACTTGAGTACATTTGAATTGGAGCTCTGTGGGTTTCTGACCTTGTATGTTGTCTCATTGCCCAAATAACATACATGCATTGATCTTCTGAAAACTAAAGATGGCTATGTGCTTTTTTTGTGAGCTCTTTGAGCACAATTCATTCACCATTAATTCAGATTTACTGAAACTTTTGAACAGGTTTTCAGCATTAGGTGCCTATAGTTTAATGTAAGCTTGCTTGTGTTGAATACCTAATTGGAATTGAGTAAAACTCAAGTCTCATTTAAAATGCTTGTTTGATTAGTTTTTGTAAATAATTTGAAGTGTGTATTTGTTCTGAAAGTCTATTCTTTAGACAGAGATCTTTTATAGATTAGTCATTCATGAAAGAAAGAAGAGATAAAAAGGCTACAGAGGAGAAAGTGCTGGAGTGAGTCTCAGGAAATCTGGAGTCTTGGCTGGGCCATGGACTTTCTGTATGGACCTTGTATCTTGGTTCCTTCTATAAAATAGAGGTAAGAGTATTTCCCTGTCACAAGGTCCGGGGGAAATATTTTTAATTTTAAGGAAATAGTGAGAAGTTCTGATGGTAAAGAAAAAAGACTCCTTGGTAAATAACTGAACATGGAAGTACATGCAACTGAAGTCTGAGATTAGTAGCTTAATAAAGCATTTGTCCAACTCTGTCATATAGTTTATATGGCCCACTGCTTTAGCATGTAAAAATAAAGGCAATGACCCTAATTTGAGTTTTGTATTAACTGTGTGGCCTAAAAGGATGAAAAAAGACAACTGTTTTCCATCCTTAGTTAATGCTATTAGTGAGTTTGCTACAGAACTATAACTCTTTGTACCTTAATCACAGCTAGCATACTTAAGAAAATTTGGTACTTGGCAACTCTGATCTTTTCTTTTTGTTCCTGGATGATATTCCTGAATCAGAGCTAAAAATACAGCTACTTTTTTTTTCTTGTCTTTTTTTTTTTTTCTATTTTGCCTTCTGTTTTAATGGGCATCCTTTTACTTTCAAAAGCTCAGGTTCTTGGTCTAAGCATCATTGCAGTTCATACTCACAGAAATTTTAAATAATATTAAGTAGTGTGAAATCACTGCTACAGTATCTAGAACATGACAGTAACTTGGAGAATTTCAGAGTACTAGGCAAAAAAAGGTACAAGTACAAAAACAAGGAATGTTTTTTTTCTGGTTCATATCTGTTTTGGGGGCATTTTGTTCAAGTGGAGGAATATGATAATGTAATAATGGGAGTATTGTGAGTATAACTCTTGGTGGTGGCAGCTCGTTTTCTTAGAGGTCAAAGAGAGTCAGAACTGAATAGTATTTTTTTATACAATGGCCTAGAAATACTTTAAAATAAGAGGGAAAGAAATGGAGCACTAAATCAATGCAAATCTAGAAATTCCAGGGGTGAATTGGCAAAACAAAGCAGTTTTGAGAGACAGTCACTAAAAGCATAGTGAAGCTGAAGTCTAGCAAGGAAGAGTGAGCTTTCTGGGATGGTTCAGGCCCTTGTTTAGAGTCCAAGGGTACAGACACTGCAATCAGGAAACTAACATTAGCTCAGACAGGATGCATGAGTCAAGGATATTGAAAGGAGATGAAAAACGTGGTATTTGGGCATCTGCCACTCACCAATTGCTGGGCACCCTTTGTGGTTCATTCTGCTGATTGGAATGTACTGGAAAGGAAAGAAAAATAGTTTAAATTGGGTTAACAGCTAACATCTGTCATGTGACTTACGGAAAGAGAGAACTGTTTAGCTGCAAAGACATGACCAGAAAGGATAGGAAGGGAAAAAGCTCATCATACAGATTTTCCTTTTCTCGCCACCCCCAGTCCCCTGATCCTGTTTATCTCAGCTGATAAGGCTAAACAGCTTGAAATACTGAGTATAACCTGGCAATAAAAGCATGTACAGCCAAAAGCTGCACGTTTTAATATCTCATGTAATGGATTGTATTCTGAATTAACATCTAGAATCTGTAGGTATTTGAAATGGACATCATAATGGTCCACTTGTATGGTTTAATTTAGGTTGGATTCAGAACAGAAGATCCCACTGGCCTTGTTCAGATCTAGGAACAGTTCCTTTCTCAGGGCATGTTTTGCTTTAGTTAACAACACTTGCAGGTATTTGGGTGGAGGGATGTAATTAGTTCAATGTATAGAGCAGAAACTTTTTCATTTAACATGTGCTGACCACTGGGCGTTTGATGTGAGCTCGAGATTGGAGTTATACTATTAGCTGGAAATACCTACTTAGATGTGAATCCACTTTGCATGGTCAGAGCAGATAAACACATGAAATGTTTTACCCTCTCTGTTTTCCTGACCCTCAAATCTTTGTCTGAACTCTAGTACTAACTCTGACATATATTTGAGTTGATTTTTTAACATAATTTGATGGTCTTTATTCAAATACCTTTTGTTTCCCTGTACTTTCAGAATCCACCAGTCAAAAAATCTGACTCTTTCTTTGTTACAGTGTCTGTATCAAAAAAAAAAATTGTTGATTTTTGTTTCTGACCTGTGTAAGCTGTTTTGGCATCTCTGGCATTTTCCAGAAGCAAGGAGTTCTCAAACTTTGAGTGATTGTTTAGTTCTGTGATATTTTTAACCCACTTAAATTCTCTTGGATATATGGGATAATTGTAGACAATGATAAGCTAGTACTCTGAATATACTGCAGCTTGTCTCTTGCTGTTAAAAAACCTATGCAATGGTGGAAAAAGTTTTTTCTTGCAACTGAAATTTATTCTCCCCAGAAAAGACAGATTTCAAAAGTTTCCAAAATAGCTTGGAAAAACAGTGAAGTAGAATAACAAAGTAAAACTGTCAGTTACTTTAAGATTTTCTGCACACATTTGTCTAAAACGAGCCCTTGTATTTGTTATCCAGAAATGCTCAGTTCCCTGGCTTATACTTTCTAAAACCTAAAGCTATTTATACTTCATACCATGACTTGTAGAATTTCCTCACACTTTACCTTTTTCTTCCTTACAGTAGAGTATATAAAATTATTGTTTACCTTTATTTGGCCAATGAAACATGAGTCTGGAGAGTAGCATTGATTGGCTGGATGGTACCTGGAAACAATCTGAATCAATTTTTACATATTCTCTCAGATTTATGGGCTCTTAGAGTCTCAGAGCACTTTTGCCTATTGTTCATATAAAAAGGGCTTATCTGACCTTTGTGTTAACATAGTGTGATGGACTTGCCTTTCCAACACTGATGGGTGATGGAGGTTATCTTTGATCTCGTTATTTTCATCTTGTGATTAAATTTATCAGTTTTATTTATAAATTCCCTGGCTGGGAACATCACATTAACACAATTCAGGGATCGTTCTACATGTCCATATCATTAAGACAAGGAAAACATCACAAATATTTTTTAAAAAAACCTTAACCCAACAGCTGTGGAACTTTTATCAGATTCACATTTTGTATGTTTATTTTATCTCCAAAGCAAAACCTAGTAGTGTGTGTTTGCTGCTTATTGCACATCTCAAACTGAAGTATTTTCTTTGCCTTATAAGGTGGATTTTACTCAATAACTGTCTGACACTTTATTTAAATATGTTGGTGCAGCCAAAAGGTGTTGCCAAGTTTCAATTAGGACATCTACTGTCCAGAATATTTATTGTAGTGCAGCTCAGTTACATGAAAAATAATTTTCAAATGATGTGACTGTGACTGTTTTATAGTGCTGGTTTATGTTTCGTAGTAGCTATGTTTCTTTGAAGACTTCTAGGGTTTCCTTTTCATTTCTTCTAAAGCTTTTTTTTTTTCTTTTAAGCACCCGAACATCCAACTCTTCAAATGAATAAACATGGAAAATGTGTAAAACATTAACCCTTACAGTTCTTTCAATAATTTGGGAGACACTTTGAGCTTCTGGAAAGCTTTCTGTCTAATTTCTAGGTATTGACAGTTGTTGCTATCAACTGTAATAAATTTGCTGAATCCAAGTATGTTTCAGAAGGACCTGTCTGTGTCAGGGTGTTGTCTGGTGCATATGAGGAATGAAGGTAAAATCAATATATTCAGCTTAGCAGCACATCCAGTCACTAAGAGGAGTTTGTTAGGCTGTCTCCAAAAGTGTAATGGGCTGTGGGCACCAGCTGACAGACAATAGGCAGCAGCATTGCCTCCCTGTGCTTTTTTCATTCTATTTTCCACCCCCTATTTTAAATAATCCTATCTAGTGGCAGAATGGAAATCCTGTAGTCTCTTAAATCCACACCTGACAGTTGAGTCATTCTGGCTTTCTTTTTCAAAAAGTAGAAGAGAAGATCTGAAAGGAGGGTGAAATTCAGGACTCTGGTCTTGTGGAAGAGTAAATTGGTGCAAGGCAATTCAGGAAGTGCTTGGAGACATTAAATACCCTCCTCTTCAGTTAGTTCATGGCTGAAAATAGGAACTGTGACTGCTTCACATTATTTCTGTGCAGACAATAGCCCCTTGGCTGACAAGCCTACATACCTTCAGAATAGATTGTCCTTGGCTGGGCGTTGAGACAAGCCTCTCTTAACTCTACAGAGTAGTAGTCCATAAGGCTGTGACAGAATTTGTACCTAAGACTTTTATGCCTACAACTTTCAAGTGTGTTTTCTTTTGTATTACTGCTTTCATTTTTGCTCACTGTTTATGTCAGGTACTTGTAAAAATTCTCTTGTGTTATATTCGTGAGCAGCTGTACCTCAAAATTTGCTTTTGTCCTGAGACTGCTCTTGAAGTACTTGGGATAACTACTGAGTTGTTTTATTTCTTTTATTTGGTTGATTTGTTTTCCTCCAGAGTTAAGAAAAGTATATTGCTGCTATTATCCCCATACTATTTAAATCAAAATGTCTAAGGTTTATGAATTTAATAAGCATAATCTAAAAAGCGAAAACAACTTTGAGACATGGTTTCAGTGGACCTTTTCAGGTATGTTGAGACCACTGTGTATCATCTGTTTCATTTGATTATTATTTTATTTATTGTCATGGAGCCTTTTTGAGTTCTCCCTCAGCCTCTGATTTAGATATACTATGTTTGCATATTTTTGCTGTGTAAAATCTGAAGCTAGAGGTTCTGTCAAAGAGACTAGGCAGAATATGAGTGCAAATGCTTACAAAGAAAAAAAAAGGAAAATAAGAACTAGATATTTGGATTCAAAAGTGCCACCACAGTGATTGAAAAATAAAATGTAAAACTCAAGCCATTCATTTGATCTGAAACATGAATACAAGTTCATTTTGAGTTTACAAAGCTGAGAACACTGGCATCCTTCAAACCTCTTTGGAAAAGCAGCCAATTCAAACTTCCTGAGAGTGAAGTTTGTGGGAAGTGGCTTAACATCTTAGAGAAGTGTTTTGAAATCCAGACAGAATAAGGTATTATGCTTAGCAAAGGAAACTACAAATTGTGAAGCATTGGTGTATGGTTTGACTTAGGCCACTGTTACAGTAACGTCTGCAACCCTTCAAAGTATTCTCATCATGGGGAATGGTCTCATTAAAAGAAATTTTCTTTCTTTTTTCTTTTTTTCTTCCTACTGTGCAAATAAGGAAACGTTTAAGAGCTTTCAGACATTGTGATCAAACATTCATCCTTACAGACAGTTTGGAACAAAGTAAACTTTAGAGATTAACCTGACCAAAATAAATTTAACAAGAAAAGAAAAAATCTTATAACCATGTCATTGGACCCTTATATGAAAGTGCATAAAGGCCCACTGTATAAAATGTGATCTGCAGGGACATTTGAGGTATGTGAACCAAAGAGTAGGCAGGCCTGAAAAGTGATTTTTACTTCAGACAAGCATCAAGTTAGCAGACAGGGTGCATCGAGTTAGCAGACAGGGTGCCATCAGTCAGGTGAAATTCTGTGTAAGAAGTGGAACTTGGGATTCTGTCTGTGTTTCTGGTACACTGCAGTGCCAAGAAAATTCAAATGGTGTTATTTTGTCTTTGCCATGTTAAGAACCACTGCCCTTTTACTGTGTCACTCATGAATATTGCAATTGAGTTAAGTAACCCCAGGCAGCAAGAGAAGCTGAATTAAGATCCCTTAAGTTCCCCTCCCTTTTATTTTTTAAGTCTTGAATTAATTATTTTATTTTCTTTTAAAAATGTATTTTTCAAACAGATCACCAGTAGTATAAACTATATGAGCAATAGGTTGAAAACAGATCATGGAGGTGCTGCTGTTGAGCTGTAGGTGATATGCTTACCTGTAGGTGTGGTATGTTCATATATATATTTATATATATATATTTCTGTTGATATATATTTGTCTGCACATGAGAAATCTTTAAATATCTCCCCAACTTATGCAGAGTAAATGTGTAAGAAAACTTTCTGTTCTCTAATGAAAAGAATTAAGTGGCTACTATTTAATAATGTTTTAGAAAATAAATTATGCAAACAGACTTTTTTATTCCAACGCTAAAAATTGGTAGAAGCGCTATACTTAATTTTGCCATGTGCACCTGTGGATGAGCACAGATGTATCAAGTATGGGTAATGTCTGTAATGTTAGAAAGATATTTATTTTTGCAGTGAACTTTGATTTATGGAGTTCATTAGCAAAAGCTGATGCATATTGTCAGGTATTTATTTCATTCATTGTGAATGAAAGCTTTCAATTTGCCTGAAGTGTAAGGGTGATACACTAGGAAGCCCCTAAGTCTGGGAGTCTGTTCACAAAAGAAAGCAGTGAAAGATGTAGAGAAAACAAAAATTTCTATTTATGACTTCTTGAAGATCCTTCTTCTATCAATTCTCTGTTTTATCTATTTCTCTTGTGTCTTAGTTCAGAAGGTAAATCTACCTCCCTAGTAGTTTGTTTGATATTTAAAACTGAAAAAAGACATTTTCTGGATTGCTTTTCATTTTATGTATCTAACTATAAAAGACTCTAAAAGTGATGTTTAGAAAAAAAGCATATTATAGGAATATTAATATTCAGATATTATTATAGATATCATTAAAATAGCTTTGTGCATTCACTGTGTCAAAAGACATAACAGTAAAATTATGTAAGGAAATACAGATAATTCTGGGTTTGTGAAGTTTTTGGTTGCTTTGATTGCTGTTTTTCAAATGGTACTTTAAGTAGTGGAGTTCACTTTTCTTTAATGTTTTCTACACCCCAAAAGATGTAGCAGTTTTTTCAGTAAATATAAAAGACAGTAGAAAGCAAAGTTATGATACACTTCCAGTTGTCCACAGCTAACAAAAGGCTGTCAGGTAGTAGCAGACGGATACCAAGTTCTCAGTTGGTTGTATGAAAAATGGACTTGGGTACAGTGAATGAGAATTCCTTCCTAAAGAGGGGAGCAGGATGAGAGCAGCATTCTAAACGGCTTCCCATATTATGCTTAGTTCAGAATCAGCCTGGTAAAAAGGAGGTGCAGGGGAGACCTCTACAACTGCCTGAAAGGAACCTGTAGCCAGGTGCAGGGCGATCTCTCGCCCCAGGACAGTGAGAGAACAAGTGGAAATGGCTTCCATTTCTGCTGGGGGAGGTTCAGGTTGGACCTCAGGAAGAATTTCTTCCCTGGACAGCCTTTTCCAATGCTTAGCCACCCTTTCAGTGAAGTGGTAGCGTCACCATCCATGGAAATGTTCAAGAAATGACTGTGTGTAGAACTTAGCACTATGGTTTAGTTGATATGGTGGTGCTCCCATCAAAGGCTGGACTGGACAATCTTGGATGTCTTCTCCAACCTTAATGATTCTATGATTCTGTAACGCCTCCATTCTTGCATGTTTCTGCATTCAGGGTTGTTCAGGAGAGTGATATTTTTTCCCTTACTACCTTGCTGTTTTCACCATCTTCACTGGAAACTCAATACCATTGCATGGACAGAAATCAGATTACAGTGGTTTGTACTCTGGTATTTAATGGATGTGAAGGGGAGATTTACCATTGTTTTTATAACTCCTTCTACAGAGGTTCTTGAAACAAGAAAGCCCTTTCCAGCAGCTCCTCTACTGAAAGCAGTATGAGTATGTTCTGTTGCTTTTCAAGTAACAGAATTTATGAGACTTTGAATGTGGTGAGGCTTTACTGGAAGGATATCAAAGGGTTCTTTTAATTTGTTTTTCATTCATGGCGTAAAGGCCCTTCATGGCTATGGAGCAAGGGACTGTAGCACTCCTATACTGTAGCAATAGATCAGAGGGTCTCATCATCACGCAGTAGATTTACTTAATTTTCTGTTGTTTGACTGATTATTAATAGGAGAGAAGTTGTACCACAACCAAGACTTTTGCAAAACTAGATGTTCTTTTTGGCTGGAGCCACAAGGGAGTGAAGAAGCTTAACTCAGAGCAAGCAAAGCATTGCAGCAGCAGCAGCATAAAATCCAAATGTATTTCTTAACTTGCCATTCTAGGTTTTAGAAAATGCATCTGGCAATAGGTCTTATCTGCATTGAATGGGAATCTTGTTCTGCCTCCTCTGCTTTCACCAAGGGGCACAGTGTTAAAGGTAAGATATGGTAGATGCAGCTTCACTCCTCTCAAGACCTTTCAGATCAGGGAAACAATGTCATCTTTGTCGTATTTGTGGTGTGAGAGACTAAGCCCTTTGCATTTTCTTTTTTCTTTTTTTTTTTCCTTCAGTATTCACCTTTTTTTCCCCCCCCTTCAGTATTTTTTCAGTGATGAGGGAGATGGATCTTGGGATTTGTACGTGCATGCAGAGCATTCTTAGTGCCTCAGGAGCAGTGAACTGGTCTGTTCTAGCCTATGCCTATGCCTCCCAGAAGAACGACTTCCCATGGAACTAATTCTGTCTTTCAGAAAATTAAAAGTGAATTCAAAGACTGAGTGAGAATCCAGTAGTTCAAAATCATAAGTATCTGAGCAAAAGCTGGTTGTGTGGGTGAGGTACGAAGCTTCGTTTGATGTGCTTCCATTTTTCTTGCCTGGATGTGCCTGGCACAGAGTACACTCCCTGTGCCACACTTCAATCACTTTCCAGCCCTGACAGTCACTGTTCCTTACCTGCTCACACCTGCCTGACCAGTGGTTGCTCTGTAAGAGGAAGCCCCTAAGGCTGCTGGTAACAAATCTTCTTTTCTGCCAACAAGGAGGACTGGGAAGGAAGACACTAAATTGACATCCTTCCCTGGGCATTGTGGCATGACCCAGCTCTAAAACAAAGAATTAAATGTTTCATGCCAAATGCAGTTTTTAATTTCATTTTGGGCACTCAGGAGACTTCTGTCACCAAATGTGAAATAAAAGTTCAGGATTTGCATTTGTGTCCAAAGCCAACAAATGAAGTAGGAAGTGGCCAAGGAAAGAACAGGAAAAAGGAACACTGGTAAAAACGAATGTTTATTTAATGCAATCTTTTACTATGAGAACAATAACGGAAAATTTATAGTCCTATCTGACACATGTTCACATAGTGGGAAGGTGATATTCTGTTTATTAAGATGAAAGACAGAGGTGATTAACACTATTAAAAAGTGTATCAGTTAGTAGGTATATTTTTTCCAATCTATCTGCTAGCATGTGAAACAGCTCTGTGTGTGTGTATTCTAATGACAGAAACATTATCCTTACAAATAACAATATTAGACAGAACATGTCTATCATGAAATTTTGTTCTTACACCTCATCTAAACATTATTTTGTGTTACATTGCTAAAACATATATTGAAACAGACTGTAAACATAGTGTATGTGTAAATGATTGTTATTTATTTCTGCCAGATTATGGACATTTCTACTATTTTCCCACACTTTCTCAAGGTCATTTTTTGTCCCATAGTATAGGTATTTTCCTATGTGCATGGTCCCCTGATCTTCCCTTGTCATGGGGCATACTAATGCAATGTAGGAGGTTCTCAGTGTGGCCAGGAGCAGCCCTTTCTCATTGTGTGGCCTTCTGACTGAATTTGGAAGGAAGAGTGACTCTTTTCAACCATTTTTAATGAAGTTTGGGGTGGGGGAAAGCTACAGAGCACCTCATTGCAAGTTAGCAATGCTGAGATGCTCATCTTATGTGATATGCTTTGATACAGCAGATGTTCAATATTACTATTTCATTTTTAATTCCCTATAAATGCTGTTTTAAACTATACAATACCCCAAAAATGAAGTCATTATTATTTACTCTGTAGCATTACAGCAAAAGAACTCACAGGTCACCAGAGCAGGAGTTACTTGAATGGCTAGAGGTTTTAGAGCAAGGTCTGAGGTCTCTAGCTGAGAAACATTCCCAATCAGTTTCCAGAAGAAAACTTTGTGTTTTACTTGTAGATTAAAGCTTCAGCATAACCTTCATTTCAGATTTTTGTTATTTTTGCTATGGCATTTGCAATACCAATGATGACATTTAATTTTTTACATTGTACACCAGAAGACAACTAAGCAGGTGTAGTACTACACAGTAACAGATGGTCTTATAATTTGTTCTCCATGCTTGCAAAGAACATCATGAAAATAATTCTGTTGAGGATAACAGGGTAGTAGTGATATCACTAGCAGTTTTTTGATGGATAAACCTTCCTATATATTTTTTTTTTTTACTTTGCAACCAGAATTAAAGCTTGATTTTAAAAAAGCTCTAATGCTCAAAGCAATAAGTAGATGTTCCCCTGAGAAGGAAACATTTATTGAGTGATTTTCATGGGGTCAGGGTTTTCATTAGTCTAATATTCTCCTGTCCGTGTAACATGTATAGTCAAAATGATCTTTTTTAATTCTTGTTTATGCTTTCCCTCTGCTAGTTAAGCACCTAGTGTTGAGAAAGGTTCACCAGAATGGATTTCTACATTTTTTTCTCAGTCCCATAATAGAGGGTTGTTCCACTTGACCTGCTAAAATCCACAAAATCTCTCAAATGGAAAAGTGGCTCACCTACCATAACCAGTGTGTACTGGCTGTGGCTACCCTGCTTTCTTTCCTAACTATATTAATTTTCTTGGCTTGCTCTTCCCTTATGTTACAAACTGTGTTAGAGAGAGGAAGATATTTAAAGAAAAAAATCTTCCCAAATAGTATCAGTTCCCAAAAACCCTAGTGAGGCTGTGTGGGAAAGGACAATGGAGTGCCAACACAAACACTGTTTGAAAGGATGGAGCATACAAAGGACTGAAATATCAGTCTGTAGCAAGATTTATAAACCAAATCTTTATGTGATAATTTCTTTTGGTACTTCATTTTAACTACCATCCCTAGAGGGTCGGTGTCCTCTGCATTTAGTCTAATTACTTATTTGAATAACCTGAGCTTTGTATTTCAATATCAGCATGGATATTAAAAAAAAGGCAATTGCTGTTAGTTACAATAATTACCCTCTTGAAACTGCTCCTATTTTATCCTTTCAATGAACTATGACCTACCTTCATTTTCATGTTGCTCGGTATGATACTGAGAATGGAGTTAATATGAAATAATACATATATTCATGGTACAGTCAGGTATCTATAATTACTACTAGGAATTGATTAGCTGTATTTCTAAAAGGGACTTCAGAATAACGTGTAAAAATTCTGTTCCTTTGTACTCTCTGTGGACAGCTAAACAGAATGTTAAGAACACCTACACAGCCAAGCCTACCATGCCACAGGGGATGGTGGTGAAGCCTCAGATGGAGCAGTCTGTACTGGTTCTGTAGATATACATTGCCTTGTCACTTCCAAACCCATATGCCAGACCTAAATTTGTAAGTGAGATAGCATTTGGAATTTTAATGTTTAATTACCACTTATTTTACTAAAAATTTAATACACACGCTGTACCTATGAGGAAGAATTATTCTGTGCTCACCTAGTTTTTGACCAACAAAACTGCATTTCTCAGCCATCTACATTTTCCTGAGCAAAATATAAATTAATTTAAAAACATGTAGTAGCAGTTCCACCATAGATACTTTTTCCAAAAAAAATAACTGACTTCTCAGGTACGCTTACCTGGAGCCATGTGTGGTAGCATATGAGGTGTCCTGGCCAATGGAACACTGCCTTTACAGACTTATTCAAGCCCCTGCCCTTAGTTTCGTAGGTTGGTGAGGAAACAGACAGAAGAAATCTGCACCTGACCTGCATTATACTGATTTCTAAATTTGGAGAAGGATTAATTCACATTGTGTTTGAAAACACCAGTTACTGCCAATGGCTCAAAGCTATTGTAACTTGAGACACTATAGAAAGTCTTAATTTCTGTCAGGTAAGTAATTTTTCATGTTAACTTGGTCCTTTCTGCTTTTTCCTAGCTTTGCAGACTCCACTAGTGGAACTGGAACAAGCCCACTTACATTTAAATACAATATTTTTATCAGATATGGCTGCTCTTCTAAGAATGACAGAAGCCATATTGAACATAAAATAGACTTGCAAGATATTTTTTGCATCTTGCAGTGAAACTGGGTCATTAGTAATTCTAGCAGTGTTGTTAAATTTGACTTTCCTGTTTTCTGTTTTTATTACATATTATTGAAATAGAAAAGAGGAAGAGGAAAAATTCTGTTTGAGGAAAAAAAAGCCCCAACCAAATCAACTACAGATTCTCTCTAATGGATTGTAATTATGTTAATTTAAAACATTATAATAAGTAGTAGGTAATTTCCAAAGTTATTAAAAAAGATGTCGTTGTTAAGAAATTATTTGGTGGAAGTATCAGAAATGGCATACTCTTATCTACTATACATAAAAGCACTTGGCAATTTTTTTTCCTGGGAATAAGACTTAAAGATCTCCTCTGAGCAAGTTCTGTTCCATTCCTACTTGTTATCTTTAAGTCTATATGCCACTGTTGACATCCAGATAATTTCTGCAGACAATAAGTTATCCCTTCTTGTTCTGGTCAGAGATTAATAATAATAATAATAATAATATAAAATAGCTGGAATAGTATAAAGTTGAAAAAAGCTGCTACCCAAAAAAAACATACTACCCAAGCACAAGCAAATCTGAGGAATTATTGCCTCAAAACTAGGAATTATTCCTCAAAATTCCTAGGAATAATTCCTCAAAACTGAGGAATTATTGCTTTGTTTTTGTAAAAGGGTTAGTGTAGCTTCTGCTACACAGTAATCATGGGGATTATTCTTCTTCTATGGCCATTAATGGGCGTGGATATGATAAGGAAGCCAGTAATAAGTTTCCCAAGTACAGGAAAGGATGGATGTAGGGCTTTCTCCCTCAGTATCTTATAGCACTAGAGCACCCTGACCATAAGCCCCACTACCTTAAGGCCCTGACATTACACTGCACAGAGAGTAGGTCCCCTCCCTCTAAAAGAGATTCTCTGGGAATGTAAAAAAAATGGAGAAATCGAGTAATATTTCTTTAGGGAAAGGACTTGCATGTGAGAAGACTGGCCAAACATGGAAAAAATTTCTTTCCAGCTCCTGTTTTTCTTTCCAACTCACTCTCATTACTGTGCTTTGGTGGGAAAGGGTCATTTATTCTTGCCTTCTTAATAAAACTATTTATTTTCCTTATTTGCTTTCCCAAATACAAAAAGGAACAAACAGACCCTTTATCCTGCTACCCTTGTGACATAGCATTTGAACCTGTCAGTCTGGAGTTCAGAAGCATGACTTGTTGAGAGCATGAGGAAGGAAAAGAGCAGTCCATGCCTCCAGACCCCTGGAAGGGCTTGCACAATCTCAGCTGACTGAAACCATGCTCAGGCAACAAGGTGTTGCAGGAGAAAGCCACTAGTACCTTTGCACAAAGCACTAATCCTTGCAAGCTTTAAACAACCCGTTAATATTCTAGTATTATTATAAAGAATTGGTACATACTTTTTTAAATCAGCATAGGAGTACTCTGTTCTTCCCCCCATGAAGTGGGGAAGAACCAGTTACTAATGGAACTCCATGCTTCTTTTCATCCTTCTTTCAATCAGGTTGCACTGGATTGAATTGTTTATATTATAAAGTTAAACTGCATTTTTTCTTTCATAAATTGTTTGCAGCGTGTCAATTCACCAAACAGAAAGGAAACAATTTTTGATTGAGATCCATGCTATCTATATTATGATTCCTTTGGGATTCCTAGTTAAAAAAAAAACAAACAAAAAAACAACAACCACAAGCAAAACAACCTCTGCCAAATTGTGCTCTGTGAAGAGTTGCTGCAATGACTGCTCTTTACATTTATATAGAAACAAATTTATTTACTGCAAAACCATTGCCTCTAAATAATTAATTTCACTTGAACAAACAAACAAACAAAAATAGATTTCTATTTTTTTCTATTGGCTATCAGTAGCCTTCTATACTACTCATCAAACAGTTATCTGCCATTGGAAACCAAAACTGATCTTTAGTGCCCTACTTCCCCTAGGGAAACCTAATGTTTTAGGAAACTAATTTTCTTACTTAGTCAAATTTATACTTCTAAGTAGTATTGTTAGATGTTCAGACAAAGTACTTTAACTTCCTATTTGATAGCATGACTGATCTAAAATATAAGTAAGAGCTTCAGCTCAATCACAGATTGCTCAGATAGTGCCCCATTTTTTATCAAACTTCTTCAATGAAAAAAAGGCAGATGATGAAAAATAAGCTAATTGTCACATACCTTCTGATGATCACCCTCTGATTTACTGGATGGTGCATTTTTATCCCCACACTTCAGGCTGGTGCATCTTCTGAAGAAAAAAAGAAAAAAAAACAAAAGGGGGGGGTTTGAGGGGAGGAGGGCAGAGAGCCCAGTTTCCAAGATAGCCTGCATTCTTCTGATTCTATATATCTTCAAGCAGAGAAAGAAATTCCCCTGTTTGCTGGACAGACATCCTAGTCAAGGAGGCTTTCATATTCAAAAAAGAATTTCCATTCTTTCCACAATCTACAAAGAGAGGGTTCTAGGATGTGGATTTTGATGAAAAAAAGACACCAAGACCTAAGTGAAGAGAAGGATTAGATGCAAAAATAATTAATGCTGACAGTTTATTTAACAGGACACATTTAGGTGTCTGTTTTGAAACAGACAATTTGTAAATGTTTCAATTCCATTTTCATCATGAAACCCTCCCAAGTACTCCCCCACAGTGAACATGGTCTTGAAGGTAGCCTTTGAAGCCTAAGGCTGCTTCTCAAAACTTCTACCTAAATAGAGAAATTCTCATGGGTTAATAAGCTACCACTTATTTTTTTGAAGGCACACAATCTGCAATTCTAGGTATTCTTGAAGAATCCTTTTATTTTTTTCCTGTGTTAACAAATATTTTAGTTCCTTTTTTCATGGTCTATAAATTAAAGTTTGAGAACAAAATTCAGGTAAAGGAATGCTGGTTGTATAGGGTCTTTAAGCATCTCAAAAAAAAAAAAAAATCCAGAGTTCAGAACCTTGAAATTTCTAGGGCCAAAACACCTTAAAATTTGTCCAAAGAAACTACTATGGTGAAGAGAGGCAGAAACACAGAAATTGTTAATACATTATGAAATTAATACTTCATTTTCCCTGGCTCTACATTACAAGATCTTTTTTGCAGCATGAACTTTTGATTTAATCACACAACCATGTTATTATTCTAGAAAAGAGAAGCTGCTTTAACTGATAAGAGCATTTCTAAAATAGGCAGTTTAAATAAAAACAAATCAGCCTAGTTGCTATGACCAAAGGGAGAAGAGCGTATAGTTTAATGGCATCGTTACTGAAAATCCTGGCACAGAGAGAGTACACAAGTACATCTTGGCAAAAGTACAAACAAAAAAATTGCTATCTTACAGCTTTTTGTTTATTTTTTTTGTTTGTTTACTGTCAGTAAACAAACCCAAATGAGCACAAATGACATGCCAGAACCACATCTACTACATGCCAGAACCACATCTACATCTGCCAACATGGAGAGGAAACCCTTGTACAATGCAAGTTCTCCCGTGGGCACACATTACTCTTGTCTCACTCTCAAAAGGGAAAAAAAGAAAAAAAAAAATTAAAGGAACAAATGAACACACAGTTAAAAGCAGAGACCATATCTGAAATAAGAGAGAGACATACTCAAATACCATCATTCTTTCTGGCCCAAATAGTCAAGTTTTTCACCTTTAGAAGTAGTTAATAACCAGGTTTAGCTGTAATTCTAATTAGAGGGAATATATCCCTTTTTGTTTCCCATTCTCTCAGGAACAGATGCAATAGCAACCAGTTTCTTTAATCACAAATCAAAGTCTCTTTATAGCTAACACTCTGGACTTAAAAACTTCCTCTCTTGATTCCTTCTGAATGGGAAACTAAACACTTCTCTGTCTCTATGCTGCATTACTTGTGTGCTCAGCTGCAGGATCCCAGCCCCTCTTTCTCCACTGTCAGTATTTAATTAATGCTGCATTTTTGGAAGAAAGACAACCAGAAAGTGCATGTATCATCTTGATAATATATTGTCATTAACCTAACTTAACAGACTAAGAGAACTAGTGAATGAAATAAATATTTATCTAATGACAGGTAAATGGTTAAAAGCACCTAGTTTATAAACCATAATTATATTATCTTCTGTTATAAATTATGTGTTAGTACTATAACGGGGCATGTTTTTTTTCACCAATGTGAAAAATGTGTTGTGCTCAGACAGGGTACACACAGACTCTTCAGGTTTTGCCCAGTGATCAGCAGCCACCTGCAACTGCATCCCATCAAATAAGATCATGACTTACTTGCAGGAATGGACTTTCATAATTTCCACTGGAAATTTATAATCCAAGCTGTTTGACTGGAGACAGGGGTCCATGCTGAAAGGCAGCAGCCCAAGCCTGTCAGTTAGGGCTGTTGGCAGTCAAGCACATTGCACTGTACTGAAGCTTGGAAAACAAAGACAACATGCCTGAGATGTTATTGCCAATAAATCAGTGATAGCTGGCAGTCCTGTTACCTTCTGATGGAACATGGTACTGTCTCCTCCATCATGGTGCACTTCACCAGCAGTTCCCAGCACACGTAAAGTCTCAGGCTCTGGTCTGGTGCAGTATTGCACTGGACACCCACCAGTGTACATAGTGTAAAATGTAGGCCGCAGAACTGAAACAAAAGAAAAAAAAAACTTAGACATAATCTTTGCCTCTGCATAATTTACTTTGGAATGGGGAGCAGAGATTAAGATGCAAGGCTGGAAGTAGAAGCAAGTGCTTTTGAGACCCAAAGGTTATTATTCTAAGTTTGGATAAAGGAGTCAGTCACCCATTGGCAAGCCACTCATGAATGTTAACAGGATGAGGGTCAGAGTAAAATTTCTGGAATTTGTTGAAAGGCAAAGACTCTTCAGTGGTGCCACAAAACACTGACCTGTGCAGATGTTGTGGTTTAGCCCCAGTCAGCAATCAGGCATCACCCAGCCACTCACTCACCCCACAACCAGGAGGACTGGGGAGGGAATTGAAAGAGTAAAAGCCGGAGAACCAGTGGGTCAAGATAAAGAGAGTTTCATAGCGAAAGCAAAAGCAGCACACACAAGCAAACCAAAACAAGGAATTAATTCACTGCTTCCCACAGGCTGGCAGGTATTCAGCCATCTCCAGGAGAGCAGGGCCCCATCACATGTAGTGGTTACTTGGGAAGACAAATGCCATCACTCCAAATTTCCCCCCTTCCTCCTTCTTCACTTTACATAACTGAGCATGATGTTATAGATGATGTCTAGAATACCCCTTTAGTGTGTTGGGGTCACCTGTCCTGGCTGTGTCCCCTCCGAGCCTCTGAGGTCTTTACCATCGTGGCAGTACAAAAAGCAGGAAAGGTCATGGCTCTGTGTAAGCCCTGCTCAGCAATAACAAAAAACATCTCTATATTTTCAACCCTGTGTTCAGCACAAACCCAAAACACAGCCCTGTACTAGACACTGTGAAGAAATTTAACTCTACCCCAGCCAAAACCAGCATGGTGGAAGAAGGATTGAGCTCAGAAAGTTGGAAAGCATGCCATTTTCAGCTGAGAGGGTTTTTTACCCTCTCCCATAGATACATCTGCAAGACAGAATTCATTCTAAACTAGCACAGCCTTTCCCCACCACTTCCCTAAAGCACCATGTCAGTTGTCTAAGCTCCAAAATCCTTATTTTACGGAAAATCGAGTTGGTCCCATTTAAGTAGGTTTATCGCTAAAAGTTTTGATGTACTTTTCCATGGATTTAAATAACAGGATTCAGCATACTTACTAAGACAAAAAGGGACAGGGCATGGGTAAGTGGCACAGGCAGGCACACACAATTGTCCCCTCACAGTTGTACAATTTGCATCTCTTATGCGTCTCTGCTGTTCTAACACAGAGATTATCTTCAGCGACCAAAATGTACAACTGTTTGCACAGCAACAATATATACAGATTATTTTTAGTTCAAACATGTGGCACTACTCATTGTACAGCTGCTTTCATGCATTAATGCATTGGGATACAAAACCCTAATTGCAAGAGCCCAAATTAATTGCAAGCAATGAGACATTTTGGACTGAAAACGCCTTTTGGCTACACTGGAATCGAGTTGTTGACTTTTCAAGCTAAAAGAGATATGAATCATGGAAAATATTTCATTCTTAACCCCTCAAAGTACCCAATATTCTTAAACTAATGCAAAATACAGTTGTGTTGGCTTAGAAATTACAACTTCTCTGCCAAAGGTTAATTGAGACTATTCATCCAAGATTAGTTGCAAGTTTTTAAAACTGTAAATAAATTCTTGTTCCTAAACAGCACAGGTTTTCAAAGCAGGGAGTATAACCCACAGCCTATAAAAGGAAAAGATTTAAAGCAGAAATGGGACATCTGACTTCTGCATATTTGGAACATTTAATCACCCTCTTGGTTATATGGAATAAGTTAGACTGGTGGCTTTTTCTTCAGCTCCTTAGCAAAAGTACATTTATTTAATAGAGCCTTAATGTTTTTTAGGATGATTTAGAGTTGAGTCCTGCACCTTTTACAGGCAACTGCAGAACTCTGCTTCAGGAGGGATAAAGTCCAAAGATTGTAAGCACTTGAAGGCAGAGAGTCTTTTTCTCGTGTTTGAACAATGGTGGGCATCTTTCACATTCATAATACAATATATTAATGAACACATAATTGGAGAATTTTAGTCTCATTCTATAAGATAGAGAGAGCTCTGCAAAACTTAAGTTGTTTTTAGCTGTAAACTCAGGGGAAAAATATAAAAGCACTATCTCAGGACTTACAGAAAGTAATTAGTAATAATTATGGGACCTAGGTCTCAGACAGAGGTAATTTTGGCAGATTTGGCTATAACACTTCAAAACACCGATGCTATTGAATCACCTCATACCATCCCTTTGCTGCAGACAACTACCCACATAAAAACCAACCTCTGTCTTGCATGGTTTAATCTCAGCACACATTTACATTCACTGTCAGTTTAAGTCTATTATTTACATTGCCAATTACCATATTAAAATAAGCATGTGCAGTGTTGTCCTGGCGGGAAAAAAAAAAAAGATAATTCACGTCACTAAACTCTCACAAAAAGCCACACACACACATCTACTAGAGAACCTTGTGTAATTTCACACCTAATTTTCACATTTCCCTCCCAGCCCTGAAATTTCTGTGGCGATTTCATGAGGGAGAATAAAATTTTAATCCTAGTTAGATTGTAAGCAAGTTTGTTTTTAACAGGTTCACCTCTGACTCCAGTAGTCAGAAGCTTATTATTTACAATAGATTATTTAAAATCAGGGACAATATAATATTTAATAGAATTCTTGATGCCACTAGAGGAAAATTCTCAAAGCTGAGAATGAGAGCATTTTGAGGCATAGGTGAATCAAGGGCTGGTGAGTATACAAGCATTAAATAACCTATGCTGCCATTCAGTCTGTGGGCCAAGGCACTCCTGCAGCAGGGTGCATCCTTTGACTTGAATGATTTTCCAGTCAAAGAGTTTGGATAGGCCTGTGTGCTCCCTCAAAAAGCCAGGCTGCTTGCACCGCTACACGTGGTTGGGACCTTGAAGAGTCTCGTGCTGTGTTGCAAGCAGTCAGGAGCACATTTACAGCTTCAGAAGCCCCTCTGGCAGTAACTGTGCTTCCTGTTGACTCATTCAACCTCACTGCCCAGGAACTGAGCATTCACACTTAGTTCAAAAGGACAATTTCTCTGGTCTCTCACAGCTGGACTTTAGTCAGGAACACCTTGGTGAACATAAAGTCTGAACATTGCCGCTGATGGATTCATTACACAGTGTCCTCCTGAGAGGGGAAAGCTGTTGTTTCCATAGCAGAACCCAGTCCACAGATTTATCTTCTGTCCAGCTCCCAAAGAGTTATCCTGCATGACAAATGAAGCTCAAAATCTTAATACACCTGGTGGAGGGCCTGGTGCCAGACTACTGTTTTCTTGAAGTGCCTGTCAGTAATACTTTTTTTTTTTCCTGTGTCCTTTTCTCAGTAGGCATTCATTATTACTCAGCAAATACCAAAAAACCAAGCAGCTGTCAAACAAGGAGTTCAGTTCAGAGGGTCAAAAGACACTCTTTTTTGTGTCCTAATTTTCCATCTGACAGCCAAATTAAAAGCTGTCTGGATGAGAATAAATTTCTGTTCCAGCACCTGTAAATCAGAAATTGGAGTGGATAACCTATGTGTAGCTACAATCAAGAATTCTTAACTTGTCCATTTAGCTTTTTTAGACTACTTGGAGAGAATAAGTGACACTTGTGAATTTCAAAAATCCAAATGCTTATTTGAAGGTCACAGCAATCATGTACCTCACTGTACTGAACAGCATGAACAGGACTAGTTACAAGACAGACTCTTTGAGTTATCCTATGGAAAGTATCAGTCTGTTGAGCTTCATTTGGTACTCACATGAAGCAGTTCTGAAGTCCACTGCAAATTACTTAAACAGATTAGGATTTTCTGTGAGGCTGCAAAGAGCACAGCAATTTACCACATCCAATGCTTTTGTCAGATCAATGCAAGGAGAAGCGGAAAAAAATGCATTTCCAGCAGTCTTCTTACAAGACTTCTTATCCTAGGAAAATGTTCCTTTTTCTAGTGTTGTTTCTACAGTGTTGTTCTATAAGCTCTTATTAACATTAGTGAAATTTAGTTTTGAGCTGTCCTCAATGCACACTTATTCACATTTAATAGCACACACTGAAATTATATTCTGTTAGTTATTTGGTACTGACTGTATAAGCTTTTGGCACAAAACACAGCTAACAAGAGATCTGCTGGTACTCTAATCCATAAAAATGCTGTGAAATGGAAAACTATGAAAATCCTCTTTTCTCTCTTTGTATTACAGATATGATGGGACTATTTCACTTGGAGGGTATTCTCCCTTCTCCTCTTACGTGAAAGGGGTTGGAGCAGGGGAAGGAGGAAAAAAAAACCTGTTGGATTTTTTAAAATACTTCTTTACTTTAAAAGTTTTTGATGAATTTAACAACAATTAAGTAGCTGTCCTCACAGTTACCTTGTGAGGTCTACCTTAACCCATGCCTACCACTATTTATATAGAAATAATTAGCAGCTGTGGTTGTGTGCCTTAGATCCTGCTGTATCCCATGCTAATTTTCCTTGCCTGCTTTCCTTGGGTTATATAATTTAAGTAATAATTCATACTCCCCTCTATAAAAATGTGAGAGCTTGAATTAGAGGTAAGGTGATAATGTAAGCCATAATGGGGAAGCAGGGATCACAAGGAGAACTTTACAGTTGAATGATGTGATTTGTCAGCATTTCTTTGGTACATCCAGGATGTCCTAAAGCACAAGGCATACAGACACAGCTACACCAAGTGATATAAAAATCATAAGCAAAAGGAATTTTCATGACCAATTATTGTGTAAATGTTATATAAATATGCANTAAAAATCATAAGCAAAAGGAATTTTCATGACCAATTATTGTGTAAATGTTACATAAATATGCAGCAAATAATCAATTCCACGGTTAAATTTGTGTTTTATGAGTCAGCTAAGGCAGCTCAGGACAGGACTCAAACAGACAATGCTTATTCACATCTTTTGTAGTAATTACTTTTGCCAAATTCTAACTTTCTGACATGTTGTTACATAACAATAGGTTATTCTGTTGTTTTCTCTCCATTTTGAAGTAGATAGAAGTAGTGCAATCTCTTACACTTCTGACTATCTGATGATCACCCAAATATTAAGAATAGAATAAAATACTTTTCTAGACCTGGGTTATCTATATCTTTCATTTTGTTAAACATCTGCTCCTTGACAGATCTGCAATGTACTTCATGACTTAGAAACACCAAGTATGAGGTTGAACTGGTTACGTGTCTCAAGCAGAATTCAGGTGTGACTGAGCTGTGCAGCATAAGTGCTCTGGAGCATTTTTTGTATTCTACAAAAATTATTTTTATTTCTGGGAGTGGCTAAAGGTACAAAGCTTCTCAAATGATCTTTGCTCATAAAGCTTCTCCTTCAGTGCTATGTTGTGTCACTTGACACTTCCTATACATTTACAAGCTTCAACAATCACTTACCTTCCTGTATTCTTCATTATCCATTTATTCTTTCCAATTAACAGATTTCAGACACAATCACTTAGAAATTCCTTTTCTTTTGGCTACACATCCAGCAGCCAACTGCTATGGCTTTTCTGTTTCACTCCAGATGACAAGTACGCTCTAGAGAATGGGAAGCAGTAGGATTTGAGAAAAAACATCTCCCTGATATGTCCAAATTCAGTGGAAGTGGTTAAAGTTGTAACTCCAGCAGAGAAGCCTGTCCCAAGCAAGACTGGGACAGGTAGCTAGGCTCCAGGGAGGGGAGCAGGGGCATGAGCAAACTGACTTCAGAGATTGCAAAACTTAGATTTAACAAGCTGAGCAAGAACTGGCTACTGCTAATAAACATCTCTGATATATCCATTTCTTACGCAATTGTAAATTTAAATGCAGATTTAGACATTTTCTTCTACTACCTTCTTTACAGAAAAACATATTTGTGCACGTTGTAGGGGATGGAGTGCCATATGCAATATGGCACATAATATGCAATAATATGCACAAAATAGGCATATGCAATAATAGGCACAAAAAAGCCTGCCTCTTAGGCCTCTACCTTGCCTGAGGATCCTCATCCTCAACTACACATATCGATGCTGGTACACTGTGTTACTGAACTGACAAAAACAGACCCTGGGATAGTATATGATGTAACCATAATGTACTCAGATTATGAGCAAGGCAGACTTTCCAAATGAAGATGCTGAATCAGGCCTGGAAAAACTGAATTTGCCAGGTCCTGCTCTGATACAAAGCCAAAAGGTATAAGATTAAAAAATGTAGGTTTGTGTATTGGCTTGAGGAAATTGCAGCAGCATATGTCCAGAGCTAACTATGCAGAAGTACTGCAGTCCATCAGTTTTAATCTTCCTTTAAATCTTTTAACAGGAGGGACACCAAAGAAATGCTCTGTATTTGGGTTTTTGAAAGATGCATAACTTATGCTGCAGCATCTTGCAGAAATCTGCATCACTCACCATCATTTTCGTTTGTTTTCAAAATGTTTGGTAAATTAACTTTCCATTAATTTTCCTTGCTCATGTTCACAAACTTTAGCACTGCTAGGGTTATCTTTGCTGATAAAAGAATGGAATCTTGCAGTACATTACAAAGATATGTAAAAAATATTAGTTCTCCTATAGCAACCATATTTCCTTTAGAACTTGTCATGCTGCAAATCTGAATATATGACATAACACACTCAAATCCATCCATAACACCCTCTCCTAATGATAACCTGAACAGAAATGTCTACAAAACCACCCCTACAACCACTGTCCTACAAGACTGCAACAGCTGGCAGCTGTTGCTGCACAGAGCCTGCATTTCTCACCCTTACAGAACCTTAATGATTCTTTCTTTCATTTGTAGTACTGCATCTGCTACTTAATAACATGGGGCTTGGAAAGGTGGGGTGATGATTTAGGCAGCCCTCTGCAAGTACATTCAGTGTCACAGAACACAGTCTGTGGTCCAAAGCAAGGATTTTGCCAGTTCTCATTATTACTAGTATTCTGTGCTGTGCATTACATTATTTTATGGGACCCAAAATATTTAAATCCTACCCCTGACAAGGAAGTTTATCTGCACTAGAAACATTTTTTTTTTCTGAAAAGCGAGCATGAGACTTTTATAATAAAAGATATTTAAAAAATAATCACCATCTTCATTCATTCAAGGTTGCCTTAGAAACATAAAAACCAAAAAGATGATCCCCCCTTTCCCACCCCTTTCAGTTTCAGCTTTAGCTGGTTGATACATAGGATTCTGGATATACTTCCCAGGGCTAAAAACAGAGGAAAGAAAATGAGACTGTATTGCCAATCATTCAGATTAAAAGCTTTTTTTTTTGTCTTTAGTGAGACAAAAGGTGAGGGGCAACACATTTTTACCATAATTCCAGAAGTCTTTATGCAGTAGACTCCAAGCTTGTTGGCTTTTTCCAAGTGCAATATTGATGTCAGTTGTTCTCCCTTTACTGCTGAGATTTTTTTTTTTACAAGAAGCTTATTTTCCTGCCCTGTTCTTCCATATCTCATCCTCCTTTTCACAAACAGGCTTCCTATTACAGTGACTCCCAGAACCATGAGATATGGTCCATCCCCCTGAGAGGTGGAATCTTCCACCTTTCAAGCTTGCCCTTTTCCTCTCTCAGTTCCAGGGTCTATATAGCTCTTCACAGTCATAAGAAATTCTTACCACAGAGACTGTTAAAACGGGTCTTTTTTCTTACGCTTCTTTTTTGAAACAAAATCTAACTGGCTTTCCATTTCGAAAAACATTTTAACAACTTCAAAACTGTTGTGAAATCTTCAATTCAGTTTTGTGGTGAAAGACTCTAGCCACATTAGTCCAAAACCTAACTTACAGAATCCCATATTCTAAACACAAACTGAATTCTAGTGTCCTGATATATAGCAATACGTTTACTAAAGATCCTCAAAGCACTTATTTTGATTCTACTCAAAGTTAGCAATGGAGAACATGGCAGCAGTCCCACATCAGTTTCAACAGAAAGAGTTCTCAGTTCAGGTCAAGAACTAGATTTGAATTTTCTTGTTAGTCACCTGATGAAGAGTTCATGTTTATATAGATTATGTCTTTCAATATTCATTCACCCCTACGGGTTATCTTTTGGGAATTACTTCCTCACAAGGTAACATCAGTGGAAATCCAGATTGTAGTAACAAGAATAACTCAAAACTTCAAACGAGGAAGGAAATCTCACATGTCTTGGCGAGATTCATGAAGATTTTCCAATAGAACTGAAGCATGCAATGAAGCCACCCTAACATGTCTGTCAGAAGCCTTCAATCCATTTTATCACTTAATCCTTATCAGAATGCACATACAGCTTCCCCTGCCACAGCACTCTTCTTCAACAGATGTCAAGGTCCTCAGCAGATGCTGCCTGCTTCTGTCTCATGGGATCTGCTTCTACCGTGCAGTCACCACAGACCTTCAAGGAAGACCAGGGCACTTCCAAGATGCCATCTAAGCACAGAGCAGCTGACCAGGTACTGCTAGTGCCCCATAGTTCAGGACACCTTGAACACCCTTCAGGCCACATCTGTGAAAGTCCTGATGAGACTCGTGAGTGAGATGTGCTCCATGTGCTTTACCAGGATGTTCCTCATACCCAGACATATCAGAGCTGGAGTCCCATAAAAGAGAAAGGTAACAGAGAATGTATACAGCCTGGTACTTAAGGATCTAGCTGGAATATGACAATGTGAACTCATTTCCCTATTTCATATCGATCTAGATTCTCACTGCAAAGAACACATTTACCAAGTTAGAAAAAAAAAAAAAAAATGCATTCTGACATGCAAACTGGCTGAATTGACACTGTTACATTCAGAGACAGAAACAGGAAAATCATGGGAATATGCAGAGGAAAATGATCCCTCTTTCACCAGTTGCACAGTCTTAAGACTCCCTTTAGTACTATGTTCTTATGTAACAGTAAACAATACCCTTTTATATGAAAATACAGCAATAAAATCTCGTTTCTCTCTCTTCCCACCCTGCCTCGATTTTTGCACTGCTTAATACTGAATGCCTGATGTCCAAAAGACCTGATGTTAATATTCCTCTTCCGTGTATGTGTTTGGCCCTGTGGGGTCCTTTAAGCAGAAAAGTCCTGGATCCTCATCAAACCTTACAGAGCAATTCTTTAGACTGACTACAAAATATGCTCCAGCGCCCTCAAGATGAAGGATGAGCTTTCAACATTGTTCCTATGGGATGTGGTCCTTTTTTAATGCTGCAGAAGTCTGGCTCTGTGGATGTCAGTGCTGTGCTTGCCTATACTACAGCAGATCTGACTGTCTTTTACCAGTTATCAGACTAAAGCAAGCACAGACCATATATTTGGATGTATCAAAGTATTTGCCAAATCCTGTTGACACAATTCTACACACGTGAAATTGAGCTGTGAACTCTCACATTGTCATTTTATATAAAACCATTTATACAGAGAGAACAACTGAAGCAAAATCAGAATGCTTTTACATGAACATAAGTTTGGAGTTCTACATCTCTACAAAATTTGAATTCAAAACTTACAGGATTAAAAATTTTTCACCATAGAAATGATCATTCTTCCCTCCAAGAAATGAGGGCAGTTTTCTATTTAGGCTGTTTGGAACAGCTTGTCTATATAGCTTTTTCCAGGTTTCCTCGAAACTTAACCATGCAGATGGTCAGATCTCCTCTAGGTAAAAGGTCTAACTTTACTAAGGATGAGTGAAGACAAACAATTCTGGTGCAGTAACTCCCCAGATGACCCTAGTTTTAAGGCAATTTAAAAAGCAAAATCATTTACTACAACCACCACTCCTAGATTCTTTGCCAGCAACAGGTCAACATAGGTACCTCATCATCTATCAGAAATTCAGCTTCTTTCTGCTCTTTCTCTTCCATTTAATAAAATAAAATTTAAACAAACTAAGAGACAAACAAGCCACTGTCCCCCAAAACAGAGAGGTTTTTCCTGCTCATTTTGATAATGTGAGGTCCACTTTCTGTGGTGGTGTAATTACAAGGGAAGATGCAAAGCTTAGCTGTTTGTGCATTTAGTTTTGGTTCAATACAAACATTTGTAAACATTTCTATTTCCATGCTGTTTCAAAAAAGACACAGTTCTAAAGTCATCTTCCTAATCTGACAAAAGGTTTATGGTGACCCCAAAAAAATGGACGTGCAATGTTTTTAACACCCATCTTTACCTCAAACTGTTTGCCATCACTGTTGTCTTTTTTCACAGCTTCACCGCACAATATAATTGTGAAAGGTATGCTCACAATAAACCAGAGTTCTTATCCTGAACTGTAACTGATGCCCAAAGCATGGCATGAAGAAGAGAACTGCAAGATAGGAAGAAATACAAGTCAAAATCTAATATAAATGCTAATGTACTAAAAATCTAGCAAAAACTGAAATAAAAGTTGTGCCTTCATTTCTAGACCAGAAGTCCAAATAGTTGCTTATTGCTTTTAGACATGAAATGGCCTTACAAAATAAAAAAAGGATTTTATTCCCTGTGCCCCATTTCTCTTCATTTGCATAATTAACTTAGATACTAGACCGGGGTGATGCATGCAGAACTTTTAAAACCTGATATTTGCCAATATATTAGTTGTGTATAATTTAACTGTCAAAAAACTAGAATCAGGACATTATGTGCATACTTTTGGCAGCTTAGTCATCTGAGAGCTAAGAAAGAGAAAAGAAGCTGGTAAGTACATGAGAGAGAATGGAACCAATTACGACTTTGTTCAAGGTAAGAATTTGTAAAACAGCTCCATTTTTTAAAACAGTCATTTAAATATGCAATATTCAGTCTGGAAGGCAAAAAGTCCTCAAAAAGGAACACAAGTAGACAGCTGTTTAAGAACAGTCAGGAAATCTATTTTAGCTAAACTAAAGCAAACCTTTTAGTCTGCTTTCTCCATTAAACCCCATCAGACCACCATTTTCTCTCTTTTTTATTTCAGTTTAAATTATCATTATTTTACTTTCCTTCAGTTCAAATAAAAGATTGCCAAAGAAAATTTATGATTTCTTTAGGTTTTACAGACTGCAAAAAAATTCTAGGGTATTCTCCTGAGGAGGAACCTTTTCAAAATAAAGCAGTAGATATTCCTTTCCATGTCCATATTTTGCTAATCCTTAATAAAAAGAGAAAAAATTAGTAATGGTAAGAAGAAAGAAGGAGAAAAATTTTGATTTCTTTTAATACATCATATATAAAATCATATATTACAGTGAGAGGTCCTTTGATACAGTTGGATCTATAAAGTTCAAGAGCTCTGCATTGTCTCTTTCAGGGCAGAGTGGGCTTGGCAGCTGCAGTAGCCACTAGCCTGGATAATTTCTTGAGTGTAAAAACTGAAAAAAACCCTAAAAAATCCACCACAAATCAAAAAAAAAAAAAAAAAAAGGAAAAATCACAGATACTGTACTACATAGGCTGACAAAATATTCATTAGGGAGTAATAACCTTATTTTGGAACTACTTTCCAAAGTATGTACACTGCTCTTGGGCTCACCATTTACCTTAAAAGCAGAAAAATGTACAGTAAATCGTGGCAGATCTACAATTTGGGTACAGAGAAGCCCAAATACTGACTTTTCCTACTTGGATGCATCTGAAAGAAAGAACCAACAGTAGCTCCCACCTTAGAGTGTGTGCATTTAAGGTAATCATTATGCAGCTGCTTGAACTTCCTGACTACAGAGGAAAACCAAATTGTGCTGCTGGCAGAAATTCCTGTGTCAGGTGCAGGTTCCCTGCATCCAGAGCCAGGGCTCAGCTTTTTATTGGCTTGACTCTTATACCTAGCACTGTTATGAATACTTCTTTTTAACTATTATAGCAGCTCCTGCTGCTCTGCCCTCGCACAGAAACATTCCTTCTTCCCTCTTATAGCGATATAAATCCTGGGGTCCCAAATCCTAGTGGATGCACAGACTCATATCCTTCCCTCATTACTGTGGGAGTGTCTAGTAATTCATCTAAAGGGAGAAATTAATGCATTGCTCAGAGTGACAACAGAAATTACTCTGGAAGTCAAAGGAAAATCGGAATATAATGCACACATACAGCAAAGGCAGAGGGTGGATAGCACATTCTAAGCTTGCAATTATAGAATTATTTTCAGCTATTTCCCTGAGGAAATATACAATATGCACAGACCACACGATGCACCAAGGAGTAGTGTAGACATTGAGGTACATGGAAACAGCAGAGAGATAAGATATAGGTCTGTAAGATTCTTGCATGTAGCCCACTTTGTTCTTTAATACATATTTTGAAAATTCAGTCTAACTGTTTACCAGGGACTCAGACTGCATAGAGATAGATATCAAAACAATGTCCTAGTAGTACAAATACTTGGTACTTACAAAAAAAAACCATCAAATTAATTAACCTTTCTAGTCAGGACTCATTCATCAGCTTTGCCAGAGCACTTTTTCACATTCTAGTGTCACCAGAGATGATGACTGTTAAATAAACTTCAAAACAGCATTTATTTAATCTTATATGACTTGATTGAAAACATGCCTGTTTAAAGGTTTTTCCCTCTTCCTCTATCAGGTGGAATAGAACAAGCTACCCATAAGCAGGGCCATCAGAAGTGCTGTAACATTACAACTAGCATATTTATCATCTTGCTTTGAACAATGAAGCCTTCAATTATAATGGTAGCCTGTAAGGACAGAGTTGATACTACAGTTGTCAAAATGGTCTAGAGAAGGTGCTTGTTAAAGTAGCTTGCAGATGAGTGCTTTACTCCCTCTGGACTAGAATAAATGCAGCCTTAGAAGTGATCTAAACCTTAGATAAGTGATCAGCTGCAGTCTCTAGAAGGCTTGTGTGACAGCCCAATGCCTGGGCCGAGAAGAAATAAATCATAATTGTGCCTTCTGGAACTCAGGCTTATCTGTAAAGCAATAGTCTAGAAAAATAATAGTTTGGCTAAAGGTAAGAGTTGAAAACAAACAAAAAACCCCTCAAAAGATCTTTCTTTGTTCCTGCAATTCAGATGTGAAGAGTATTTTATTGTTGTTCTCATTTATGATTTTTATGCCAAATATATTTCTGATCACCACAAACATCTCAGATTTATTTATGAATGCCCATACCTGTATTTCCAGCTTCACAAAGGAACCTCTTCTGCATAACAACAAGAATTTTCTTAGATCTCTATAGAAGTTATACAACTATTCATTATTTCCCTTTTGTTTTGTTTTCTTGGGTGTTGGTTGGTTAGTTTGGGTTTTTTTTTATCATCTCATTGAGTAAAACAGAATTGTGTGTACTATTCTTACTCTGAAGAAAGGTTAAATAAAGGGATTGGGAAAAGAGTAAACTATTCATTAGCAATCCTAAACATACACAAGATGGTTCAAAGGCACATAAAGCAAGGGTAATAAATAAAATCAGCTAAGTTTTTTGAATCATATGCCATGGTCTCTCACTTTGTATACTGACCTGTAAAGCTGCTCTGATGTTTTTCAGTCATGTAAATCAATCCCATGTGTTGCAAGAGCTTTTTCTTCAATTTTGCTATCAGCAAGCAGAAGCACATTTTGTGCACAAACACTTCTTCCTCTCAAACTCCCCATTTCTTTTTTTTTTGTTGTTTTTTTTTTTCCTCCATTTAAAAAGCTCAAGTTCTTCCCAGGACTACATTAGGAAAGAGGGATACCTACCTAAACCTGGTACCAGTTCTTTATTCACAGAACAGCTTGAAAGTTTATATTCTTTTTTGGAATGTAAACTGCTTCCATCTCTTTAGAAATGCTAAATGTCCCATGGCTGGATGAACCATGGTCATCTGCTGTCCTCAAACAGATGTTTCTCTAGGTTCTAAATAAATGATTAGCCCACAGAGAGATAAAATGTTCTTTCCTGCATCACACAGCAGTGTTCAAATTTCAGGGTGAAGACTTTCCACACAATTAATTATGTATTTAGTGGGAGCATGCTCACTGAATCATATTTTGTACGAGTTGGTGAGCTGGATCAATGCACACAGCTTACTTACTACAGGATCCTGAGTGACCTTTCAAATTCAGTCACTGAGGGGCAGATTGGTCTTTGAAGGAAAAGTCACAAGTGACTTTTGGAATAATTGTCTAAGCATTAAATCCCACAATAAAGGCATATCTTAACCTTTCCCCTTTCCTGCCCATTGAAAAAAAAATCAGAAAATAGCTGAGCAAGATAAAGCTTATCCATATTTCTAAGCAAGAGGAAAACTGAAATTAGCAGGAAATATTGGGAGTTAATTGGGATATAGTAGAAACTTGGTAGTCATAATTCTCTTTATCACACTAACTATAGTTATGCTCCTAGACTTTTATCTGTTCATTGAGAGAGCAGTAAATTATGAAATAAGCTTGGTTCTTAATAAATATTCATGACCTCAGGGCATTGAACAGTACAGGCAGAATCCTGTGCTGACCATCCCTTCACGTCCAGGGTTATGAGTACTTCAGAATACAGAGTGAGCAGGGAGAGTTTATTTTAATTCCTCTGCAGTATTATATTTTGGTTTTGAAACAATATAAAGAGTTACAAGAATCAAAAATTACTACTGCTTTTATGTCAAAAACTGTAGAGTCTGATTTTAAGCAGCAGAGTTTATGGGGTGTGGCCCTGTCTGGCAGTGCTGAATAAGGCAGGTGCTTGCCCTCTTCTGAATAAATGTCCTGGCAGGTCTGTGGCAACTATGCAATATTTCAGACACCATCAATAATTCTTCATGTTCATTTACTGTTTTTTTTCCCAATTCTGCCAGGCCATAAATAGCTTCTGCCATTTTCTGACCTGATCAGAAGAAAGTAGAATGAAAGAAATCTGCCTTTTAATTTTCTCATACTCTTATCTCTCAGAGGGTTCAATGTTTACATTCTAATTACAAAATAAAGAGAGGCCAATTTGTTCCATCTTGGTGAACATTCAAGGATTTCAGTTTCCGATTTTAGCTGTTTTCTACCATAGAAAACACCATCATTTCCACCATCTGAAAAGATATACTGGCTTCTGGTTTAAAAAAAAAAAAAACTATTAAAGAACAGAAGTCATGAATAAGATTATACTGAGATACGCTTTTAAGGCAAGTTAGAGAAAGATAGAGGGTCTCAACGTGTTCCTGTAAATATTTTGGCCCATGTAAGTAATAAATATAGTCTAACTAAAAAGTAAATTGTATAATGTTCACCTTCCTCACAGCACTTTTGTGTCAAACTACCTCAGGACTCACCTTTTAAAGAATTTTCATAAGCTGAGACATATTGGGTTGAGCTAATCCTCGCATACATGCCCTATTTCCTACACTACTGAGGAAAAAAATCAAAATCTCTCACTTCATACCAACATTGGATCACTTCCTGTAATCTTGTCCTTGTAAAAGGACCAATTCCATCAAATTATGCAAATAAACATTATAGAAGGAAAAGGTTAATTAGTGTTCCACTACATTGCATCAGTGTTGCCTTTGTATCTCTCTCATTGCAAGAGAATTTAAGTGCTGGTTAGGAAGGCAATTGGAAATCTAACATCTTTCACAGCTGTATGTCTTTTGCATCCTCCAAACCTAGACCTGTGAACAATTCTGTTCTTACAAACAATTAGGAAAGGAAAAAAAAAAAAAAAAAGGATCATTTTTTTCCTAATGGGACCAAGTAGTAGAAGAGAATAGGAAACAAAGTCATTAAGGAAAAAAAAAGCAATAGTTTTGGCAAGTATATCAGATGACTAATTAAGTGTACTCTTTGTTCAACAGTGCAAAGAGAAGCTAATTCCTGAAAGTTTTTGCTAGGAGGCATTGTGTGGTATCTCCAAACTATGTGGGATAAGAGTGGGGGCTGAGGAATGGAAGTGATCCAAAGAGTTAGGGATTAGATTCCTGAGAGATTGCAGGAGTCATCTAGGGTTAATAAAAAGAACAAAGTGAGGGAAAACATTGCCTGTAATGAAGTCTATTGATTATGAAACTGCCTCCAAAGGGAAAAGTGTTTGCCTTTTAAGAACACAACCAATGAAAGCACTAAAGACAGCTTGTAAAAGGACACAGCTGAACTAACAGAGAATGGTACTTGACCTGGGGAGAGTTTTAGCTTTTTTAATTTTTTATGCATAGTATGGTATTTGTGTACGAGCACAAAATGTAATCAGTGTTATTACCTGTCCCTACACAAGTGTCAGTGCCATTCTCTGCAGGTGCCAGCTGGTACTGTGGTCTGCTGGAACGAGCTACCCATCCCATCAATTAAATGTTTGCAATAACTATAGACAAATTCAGTGTCCCACATTTGGGTTAGTGCCTTGAAATGAGGATTACTGTATAAAGCTGTATTTTACTTCAAAAGCTGTAAGTCACTGAACTCCAGATTCCCTATAACCAAAATTGTCATATCACAAGTTTCTTCAACCAATCATACAAATTACACCTATAGAAGATCAAGTCCCCACTGTCGACTAGGGGGAATGCATGGTTAAACTTCCATCTAAACCAAACCAGTTTTAATTCCAGTATACCCACAGAAGTTTTATCTGCAGAATTATCTATTTAGTTCCTGGAAAAGAAACAAAATAAGACTTTGGCATCATTAGGAAGTTACAAAAATTAGTGTTAAAAGACAACTATGTGGGTTTCTATTTTATATTACTAAAACACATACATAGGAAGTCAAAGCATGCATCATGCTATTTGAAAATTTAATAGCTTTCGAGAAAGAAAGGGTAATAATTCTGTTCCCTCACTGCTTCTACCCTCTCCCCCCAACAAGACTCTTTATGTCTGCCCACTTCTTTATCCTTATTTTCCCAAAACATTGATTTTGGGATTTCCTCAGCAAAGACTTAGAATTTTAGCAGCCCTATGATCTACACCAGAAAAAGATGTTATATAGAGATGCAAATTACATGGAAGAAAGCAATGCCTAGCTTACTATTGTTTTAATAAAATTATCAGTGATGTTAATGAACACGTTTTGTCTCAGTCACAAGTGATCACAGCAAGGAAAACAAGCAAACAAAAACACCAACCAAAAACTAAACAAATCAGATGTGTGTGGTTCCAACTCAAGTCTCAGAGAATTTCACAAAATGGCAGTGCATACAAAAACCTACAGGCCCAAATCCTTTCCTAATATTCCAGGGGTGACTTTAATTAAAAAAAACCCAAATAGGTTCAAGAAATAAATCTTGATCAACCCTATTTTATAGTGTATTTGGTTTGCTATTTTCAATGTCATAAACTGCAGCTACCTTTCTATGTAGGTTTTGATCAAGTTCTCCTTACCCTCACTCTGATACACATGACTTTACTGCTTTGTACCTAAAGTTTAAAAATCAGTGGTCTGCTAAAACAGTGTGGAAACAACATCTGGTTCTAGAATCAGATTTAGGTCCTCCACACCTCAGATGCACAAATTACGATGACTTGCCACTACAGCCTCTAAAATCAAGTCTTCAAACATTTGGTAAGAAGATGTGGTATTTTTTTGTAGACTTCTACAACACAATTTCAAGAAATATTTCAGGCCTCATTTCCAAAGTATTATAACTTGTGACAAGTATTATGACCTTGTGGATGTGCCATGATTGTTGTAAACACTATCAAAGCTAAGAGAATTCATATGATTTTTACAGATATTTGAGAAAAGTCAGTCAGTGAAACTAATATGAAACTCCATGCTTGTAAGTATAATGAAGTAGTGTAATTGTTCCAATAGAAACAGAAAAAGGTGGTGGTACAAAATGATTAGGAATCTGTAATCTTCTAGAAGAAAAACAATAAAATGAGTGCTACTCAGAATTTCTATATTGCTAGACAATTAACCCTCAAAGGAGATCTGTACTACCCTCAATAAAGTTTCACTTAGTATCTCCAGAAAACTAAATCAATTCCAAAAATGGAGCTACAAGTAACTGAGCTTGTGGCCTTCCAGTCACTCAGTAACTCCTTACAAATGTTGCACAGCACTTAGCTGGATTAGGGCAAAATCAACCATGAAAGGCATGAATTGCACAACCCTGAAGCACACGGATTGCTTATGATTGCTATAATCATATCAGACCAGCAGTAAATTTCTGTGTTGGAAGTGCAGATCCAGTGATATTAGAGTGCATATTGATTCTGGCTGTTTGCTGGAGATAGAAAGCCTGGGAGAGAGCAAACTAAGACCATACAAAGTAATATTTAAACTAAAGAGATTTTCATATCTTAGTTAATTGTTGGGAATATTTATACTGTATTAATTATTACTAAATGCAGCTATTTTATATACTATCTGAATGAAACTTTATTGCATAGGTTCATTAGCTAACTTAGTTAATTTATACCTGAAGGAAGAGAAAGACTTTCACCAAACACTGTTTTCCCAACAAGCACAAACCTCCATGCTTTAGTCTTTAGTTACATGACCTGAGTATTGTCTTATGAACTAAAGGAAGGAGAAATAATTTTGTTTTACCTTCTCTCAAGTACCAGATCTTACTATAAGAGCTATCAGTTTCTCATTTGTGCCTGACACTGAAACAGGGCAGAAGGACAGAGCTAATCTGGTATTTATTATTCTTATTTTTCCAAACAGAGACAGGTGGCCACCACTGGATTCAAGCATTTTCGTGCTTTAACTTACATGTGGATATACACTCTCTTTTTCAAATGTATTTGAGGAGAATTAAAGATGGTCAATACTCGAAACACTGCACCACACTGGATTACCAGGAACATCCCATCCCATGTAACAATTAAAAACTATAAATAGAGTGTTCTCCTGTTGAGGAAACCCCACAAACTTCTGTCTTTTAAGCAGAGACCAGGTCATGCATGCACAGATGAAGGGTCTCAATTTAGAATCATATTAACAGAAAGAAACAAGAAAGTTTTTTTGAGCTAGAAGGTAAGACTCATTTTCCAGTGCTCCTGAGTAAAAAAACAGTGCCTACACATGGCAATTAAGTCTTAACAGGGCATGCCTAAACTCCCTCCCATATTCTGTGGTCCTTGAGGTCCATAATTATTCAAGAAAAGGATATCCCTGTGGAAGCAGCAGATGTTTCTCTCCGTGCCTCTATGCAGGCAGACATTTGTGGAGAATATTCTCTTCTGGTAAAAGTAAGATTTCCCACCCCCCTCCCCCCTGCCTTCAAAAGGTGTTCCACATTGAAAAATATGGATAGAGGGATGATGAAATTCAGCTTCGGCAGTACCCAGCTCAAGATAACATAAACCCTGTAGTTCTTAGATTTTCAACAATATTATTCCTCTAAAAAGAAGGAAAAAAACAACCAACCAACCAAACAAAAAAAAAAAAAAAGACAAGACTGAAAGTAAGCCTCAAAAAATGGTGGTATTTTTTCTCTGTTTTTTTGTTCAACATCATAAGCAAGACAACCACTAGTTAAGTCAGACTTGGTAACTAGATGTATTGTGTATGAATATATACCCAACCTAACATTAAAACCAAACTCTGCAGCAGCTACAATATTTTAAGCTGTTACCAGTGGATCTTTTTTCAAATATATCTTCTATGTCTTCCAGTAATTACTACTTGTATGGAACATACAATTTTTCTGTCTCGTTAAGAATACAATAGTATAATTAGATCTGTTGCAACCCCCCAAACTGTTTAGCATAACTTGTTATAAAAGAGGTAAAAAAAAAAAAATAAAACCTTTTTCTCCAATACAGGATTAGGAAGACACACTGGGAACACGCTTTAAAACAAGACCAGATCTCATAGATACATCTAAGCCAACAATATGTGGCTACATCAGTTATCTGTATCAATAAGATGTTATGTACTCACAAGATAAATTTGGTATTTGTTTGAAAATCACAAACTTCATAGAATATGTGTTATATGTGTTATATTTAATATAAATGAAACTACTAAGTCAAAGTGAACAGCTGCTGTGCAATCCCTTGAACTGGCTAAAACATGATTAGCTCTTCAGTAACTATCCAGTCAAAAGTGCTTCACTTAAGGCCCAGTAACTGCCTATCAGTTGAGGTAGCTGAATTCACTGCAAAGTATCCAGCTTTTCTCTTTCTAGCTGACATTTTTTTTCATGGCAATTCGTCCATTTCCTAAAATTTACCACTAAGGCAGAAAGAGGCACTGGAAGAAAATTCAGAAGCAACTGCAACCATTGTGAAGTAAGGTGTCACAGCACCCTGAATTCCTAGCACTGATGCTGGGGTAGAAAGAAGATTAAGCAAGCAAGGCAGCTACCAATATGAACTATAAAACAAAATTTTAGTTTAAAGATTTTCACAAATATCTTTACATTCAATCTGTAACCTAAAATCCTGTTTGTAAACATTGATATATAGATCCTTCTGTTTTATTGCTGAGCCTGTCTAGAGCTGAGGCAGGGAGGAGAAGGAAGATGAGAGGTGAATTAGAAGAAAAGTGAAGTCCTTAACAGCATCCAGGGGCTAAGGAGTGTTTCCTGTCAATGATCAGCCCGCAAAGAGCACGGGTGGGAAATGTACTGCCCATGACAGCTTCTGGGAAGAAGCTCCCTCAGGCAAGTATAAGTCAATAAATACTCTGTTGCAAAGGAAAGGTGGTTGAGAGACACACCAACAGTTCTGGGTGAACTATGTATTATTATAACCCCTGGCAAAATGAAGCTGACAAATGCTTTCGCTCCCAAACAGGGGGCATGCATCCAGCAGAAAACACTAAAAATGTTAAAAACCCTGGAAGGAACAGGAACACCAACACGCATTTTAAAATCTGAAATCCACCTCCAGTCTCTTATCTGCAGCCATTGAATGGACGTGGCTTGTATTTTCTTGATGGCATTATTCCAGCAAGCAACTTCATTGGCAACAGAAGTGGCAATCTTTAAAGCAGTGATTAGAAATGACACAAAGTAATTTTTAATAGAGCGCTAAAACCTGGAAAATAGCAGCAGTAAGATCATTCACAATCACTGATCATATTGCTTTTGCCAAAGAAATACTTAAATGACTTCATACCTTAATTAAAATGAGCTAGTTGAAGCAGAGGAATATACTATCATGCACAGGAAAGATTCTGGAGCAGCTGGTAGCACTGTGCCACTGAGTTTTGAACTGCTCAGCCACACCTGGCTGATTCACCCTCGTGTCCCTCAGGTTCCACTGACATTACGCTCCTGCCTGACTCTGTGTTTATCAGTTTTGCTACTTTCAGCTGTTGAGAGGTGACAAGTTGTTTCAGCTGCCATCCAGCTGGTTTTGAGTCCCCTGACTTTTTCCATCAAATCATCAAAAGCCTGACACATAAGATGTCCTAACTCCCCAGAAAGCAGATTCTGGTCTGAGTTCAAATCAGCATTACCTCACATCAGCAACTATTGCAAGGGATATCTCTTCTGAATCAAACTCACATGCCACTTGGCTTTGCCATCTCTAACACCTGCACATGCACACCTGTAGCATGTGTATGTAAGACCTTTCAAACATACGTGCAGAATATAATATACACCATTTTCTTCCTGGAGAGACATTTGGTAGGCAAGAAGGAAGAGAAAGAAAAGCACCACATGAGAGAGCAGTCATCTTGATTAACCCAGTATGAGCTGATGCTCAGCGCAGTACAGACAATAATGGTGCAAAGCACAAAGAATAGGGTCACAAACCTGTTTTGAAATGTGGATTTTAAGAACTACTAATTTTCTAATGTAAAAACAGCTCAAATGAAACCAAGTTCTTTGAGAGCTTTACTCCATATTCTTTGTGGTAGTACCTTCAGAGGAAAACTTACTGGCTGTAGATGTGAAAGTCTTTAAAACAGCTATTGGTTCAAAAGGAGGCAAGTTTTCAAGATCTGACACTAATAGAAATGCAACCATAGTGAAATGACAAAATATTTAGTGCTCCTTTGTCTGATCCAACCAAAACTCAAACTTTGTATTTCACTTAACTCACAAGTTGCTGGACAATCACAAGTCATCCAACTGCTTCAGAAAAAATCTTTACATCAAGCCAGCTGCATTTGGGAATTCTAAGTATGAGAACGAAAACTATTTCAGCTCAAGATGGCAGGAGGAGCGTCAGCCTCCACAGGGCTGCCACAAATGTCTCTGCCCTTCTCCAACCAACATCCCAAAATCCCCTGCATCATATAAACTCGTAATAAAACTTATTCTCAACTTCTCAAGACCAAAAATATCTGCTTCCCGACAGCCTCTGGCATTCATTGAATCATCGTATGGCTTGGGTTGGACAAGACTCTTAAAGATCACCTGGTTCCAGCCCACCCCCATCCATTACTAAATCAGGTTGCTCAAGGCCCCAACCCGGCCTGGAACATTTCCAGGGATGGGGCAAGCAAAATTTCCCTGGGCAACCTGTTCCAGTGTCTCACCATCTTCACAGTAAAGATTTTCTTCTAATATCTCATCTAAACCTGTCCTCTTTCAGTTTGAAACCATTGCCACAATGCAGCCTTCCAGCACCTAAAAGGGTTTTATGAAAAGGAGAGGCAATTTTGTATGGGCAGACAGTGACAGGACAAGGGGCAATGGCTTTAATTCTGTAGGTCAAGGCAGAATTGACAGATCTCTGTGTGCCATCTAGGAAAAAAAAATATATATATATGATATTTTATATAATTATATACAAATATATTTAAAATTTAAACACCGAGTGTCTTTGTTGAGGTATAAGTGCCAAATGGAATAAATGGGAACTAATATTTCATGGGGGGCAGAAGGTTTGGGGGTTTTTTTAAGGATCATATGCAACATGGAGGAATAATTTCAGTACTGCCTTAGATTCTGGTACATGTTACTTGAAAAGCCTCACTATGAATCCATTCCCAGTTTTCCTGAAAAACTTCTCAACAATTTAGTAGCATTTTACATGGGTCTCCAGATTTATTTATTAGGATTTACACTAATGCTTTCAACTTCATTGTATTTTATCACTTAAAGAAGAAAATACGCTAAGCTGAAGATAAACAAGGATACACAGGACAAAACAATCCCTTTTTTCCCTCTAATATCCTAACTCCTACTCCTGCTTGCAACTCAGTTTTCTTCCAGTGTACTTCTGCTTTAAGTTCAGGTTTCACCTTTTCACTTTTAAAGCACCATAACTCTCTGTCCTTATTGTTTTATGTACCATGGACCTTACTCCACTTCATTAAACCTTTCATGTCCTTTTCTTCACATGCTCTTTTCATGCTACCATTTCTGTTCTTGAAGACATCCAGTGCACCCTCTTGCTCATTCTTCCAGATGAACCCCTCCTACAAATGATTTAAAACAAGCCCAAAAATATGTTAAACTCTGAATTCAGCATGCTTTCTTCAGTGTAACACCCACCTAAGCCCATACTAGTGTCTTACATCGTGCTATGGACCTTTTCTAGGATTTGCCTCTCTATTGGACATGGGGAAAAAAAACAAAAACAAAAACTGTAAAGAGATTTTTTTGTGTGTCTAAAAGTCATTCTGCCTCCTCATTCCTCCTGCACTTTAATTGTAAAATGTCAGTTATGTCAGATTCAAAAGAGCTGCCCACAAAATAGTCATTGAAAATAGATATTAACATCTTCACAAATGCTGTATTAAAGCTCATGCAAATTTGATGGGTAGATGCAGAATTATCCCTAGCTGCTTGTGTAGCATTTACAGAACATCTTAACACAAATGCCTTTGATTGTCTCAGTATTTTTTGTTCCATCCCAGCGTTTCACATTCTGAATGCAGAGATGGAAGTTAACAACACCGTTTATACTTTAGAATAATTATTAAAAAAAAAAAAATAGATACAGAAGGTAAATAGCTGGTTACTTTAGAGGCTGATTTGGTGCAAAGCAACTTACACAGTGTGAAGCCTCCAGCTGCTGCCATAGTCGTGCTCCAGGGCTGGCCAAAGCCTGCTCCTAGAATGACACCCGGTGGCCACCAAAGCGAACAGCACGGTGTGATCCCTGCCCTCCAGCCTCCCTGCTGTGCTCAGGGACACGAGCCACCCACGTGTGACAGCCAGGCACCAGCTGGAAATTCTCCACAGAATCTGCAAAACGCAGGGAAGCCCTGTGTGGATTTCAAATTGAGATGCATACAATTCTGAGTAACACATAATGTTTTGGTTAATTATACTTTTAAAATTCGGTTAATTATATATTTTTTTTCTTTTTTTTACAGTTGCATGAGATGACTTGCTAATGGTTTCAGAAATCTCAGAGTGAAATTTCTTATTTCATTCTGGAAAGAGCTAGCAGTGGGTGAGTGGTATTTCCAAAGCGTGACTGTGCGTGTTCAGGATTAAACGAAAACCTGCTATTCTGAGGTAGGGAAGATTAGTTTATCTATTCTTAAATGTTAGACATGCGTTTATTTAGTGTTAAGTTATTGGAGAAGAAATCCAAATTAGAGGGAGGCATTGTCAGGCTTAAAATAAATTTGAACAAAGTAAAACTAACAGTGCTTCAAGAAGTCATCAAGTTCAAAGCAAGGAATCATGGTCTAGAAAAACAATTGGCAACATCAGCAAGAGTTAAGAGCTTCTTGACACATTTCATTCTGATTAAGTACCATATGAGTCAGAGCAGAGCTCTCCTTCAGTAACAGCCTATTCAAAATTATTTTATAATATTCAGTACAGTTTTTACAGTGTTACGTTCGTAGGATTTCTGGAAAGTGAAACGGAAGCAGAATATTTATTACTAGTCAATTCTTATCTATTTTATTTTATTTCTTAGATCAGAGTCAAAATTCCTTACACGTCTCTTAATAGCAGCTAGAGGTATCACAGAAGATATTTTCCCTTTTTCCCTTTGGACAAATACCTGCTTTTTCTCTAGTAAGTACAAAGCCAAGTAAATAAAATTTCACAGACATCCTTGCAAAATGGAAATTTTTAAGAATATCACCTCTGAGCTTCCTTAGGTGACTCTTGTACCATTATCCTCACTGGGCACGGGTGTGAGGGAGGTGGTGGGCACATACCCACACTCGACAGCTCTGAGCCCTGAAACTGGATTACCACTTTCTCAGCTGTGCCTTAACGTCTCTACTTAGAAAGATAAGTGTTAAAACAACAAAGATAATTGTTTATATAAGCATAATGAAATTATTCAGGTACTTTGTCTGAAGCAACAGTTTATTAAGACACGTTAGCATCCAACAGCTGAAAGAGATTACCACAGAACACAAAACGGCAGGCGTAACAAACTACACCAGTCTGGAAACAATGACAAAAATGTGTCACTTATCAGTAAGTTATACACGTGCTCTCGCTGACCAACCAATCGTGCAAGAATTTAAAGCTTGTGGCAGATCCAGTGACCGCATGAAATCTAAACAAATAAGAAGCATAGCAATGGGAAGAATGACCTCCTACTGTATTAAGTTTAAAGCCGGATATTGCCAAGAGACATGCAAAGCTGTTGGAGTATGCACACAGCTAATCCTTGAGATACCATGGAACTGGACCAAAGATAGCATTGGGAAGGCAGATGGAGGGTTAAAACTCAGCCTTATAAACTGCTGCAGATGCCAGAACTGAGCAGGGTTTCAAAGCTCTGTGTTCCACTAGCAAGGCTGTGACCGAGCAGCCTTCAGAGAGAGACTGTTCAAGCATCTCCTTTGATCTTATTATTCAGTGGATGCAGCCATGTTTTTCAACAGTTGAAAAGTTTTTAATTTTTAAGTTCACTTGCTCTCTGTTCACTGAAGAATGAAAGCTCATTATTAGCTGGGAAGTAGATAAATTAATTACCAATGTGCTACTATATTTTGTACACCCTCTTCCATCTACTCCCTCATGCTAGATTTGCATGTAAAGCCAAATTATAGTCTAAGTGTACTAGAATCAGGTGTGGGAAAATAACAAATTTACAGTATCAGTGTAAAGTAGCTAGAAGGTACCAAAAGGCACAGCACAGTATTTCAGACTGTTGTATTTACACCCAGACCAACTACCATTACGCATGTGTTACCATCTTCATAAAACTTCACATATATTCTGCATTAGGGCCAAGAGAGCTATGATTGTGCACCAACAGTTTGAATTGAGGAGGTTGATCAATCACATCAAGAATCAAGAACAATCTCAATAATAGTATTTTTCAGTGGTGGTTTCTTTCATGTATTACATTAAATATCCTGTGGGGTATAATTTGTTCCACCTGACAGAAATTCTACCTGCATGTTATTTCAAGTTTTACTTTCCAAATTCCCTGTCCTTCTCCTCTGTGAATTTCTAAAGTCATGTCTGTCTTTTAGGGGAGAAAAATTAAACACAGCCATGTACAACCGTCCTGCCCTCCTCCCTAAATCCTAAAATAATCTTCCAGGTTCCAGCAGTGAAAGTATAAAAGCAGAGAAGCAGATGCAAGCACCATCCCCAAACCCACAAGAGGCAGACAAATGCAAAACTCGTATCAGTCACATCCCTGCTGTCTTCCTAGCTCATTATTAACTCCTAGCTATCTGGGAAATCAACCATAAAAAGTCACTTCATGTCAAATATACAAGGTAAAATCTTTTCTGATGATCAGTTTCTTGGTCATTAGATTGCCTTTAGTGAAAGAATTCTTTTCAGATGATCATTTTTCTACAGCAGTTTGAACAGTTACAACTCTCACATTTTCTAAACTCTCACCATGAATTACCCTGGTGAGATTTTGCAAAGCATCTAAATGAACTCCTGTGTAGTTCTGTCAACAGTGAAATTTCTTACTTCTTTGTGAAGGTTTCTTTCATTTTTGGCATGACATTTACATTCCCAAATTTGACAGACATAGCAATAGTTAGTCTTGGCACTCACTGTTGTGCAACTCTGGCTCAAATGTTCATTCGTGTACGTTGTTTCAAAGAATTCCTGCTGGCTGTCTCCTTTCAGCACAATTTTGCTTTTAATTATTGTTCCATGACAAAATACAAAATATTTTTTTACAGAGGCACAAGATCAATGTATTTTGATACCTTACAGGATAATCCAGAATAATTTGTGACGATGAAAACTGAGTGGGAGAAGCTGATACACTCAAAGGCAGTGCTGCCATTCAGCAGGACCTTGGTAGGCTGGAGAGCTGCATGGAGAGAAACCTAATGAGGCTCAACAAGGGCAAGAGTAGGGTCCCACACCTGGGGACGAATAACGCCGAGTACCAGCACAGGCTGGTGCTGGTACTGGGGGCTGACCTACTAGAGAGCAGCTCTGTGGAAAAGGAGCTGGGAGTCTTGGTGGGCAACAAGCTGTCCATGAGCCAGCAGTGCCCTTGGGGCCAGGGGGGCCAATGGGATCCTTGGCTACATCGGGAAGAGTGTGGCAAGCACGTTGAGAGAATTGATCCTGCCACTCTACTTAGCCGCAGCGAGGCCACATCTGGAGTGGTGTGTCTAATTCTACTCCCCGCAGTGCAAGGAAGGTGAGGAGGTCTGAGGCATCTTTCTTATGAGGAGAGACTGCAGGAGATGGGCCTGTTCAGAAAAAACTAGACTGAGAGAGGACTCAATGCACTTAAATATCTCAAAGGTGGGTGTCAAGAGACTGGTGTCAGACTCTTCTCAGTGGTGCCCAGAGACTGGACAAGGAGTGATGACCACAAGAAGTTCCACTTCAACATGAGGAAGAACTTCTTTACTTTGAGGGTGGCAGAGCACTGGAACAGGCTGCCCAGGAGGTTGTGGACTCTCCCTCTCTGGAGGTGTTTAAAACCCAACTGGAAGAGTTCCTGTTTCACCTGCTGGAGGTGACCCTGTCTTGGCAGGGGATTTGAACTAGAAGAGCTCCAGAGGCCCCTTCTGATCCTAACTATTCTGTAATTCAGCATCAGTTCTTTAGATTTATAAATATATATAAAAAAAAAAACTACACATTTTCTTCACTTAGTTTTCTTGTTGTCCTCTCATATTTGCTTCCATCTTTTCTTACAGGATCACCATTGGCTAAGAACCCTTTTTAAAAAAAAATTGTATATTATCTCCCGTTCTTTAAAATACTTGACTGTATTAAAGAGATGCATAAACTCATTTGTAATTCCAAGCCACATAAACCCCCCCCTCATAACTAATAATGTGCAGTAGAGATCTGCCTCTGTTTTGTCCACCAGGATATGCTTTTCTTTTTATTCTAAGCTGAGTTGATGACAATGCACTTATAATTAATTAAAATAAACAAACTCTTTTAATGGGAGGGAGAGGAGAGAAAAAAGACAAATGAGTCAATTAGGGATGAAAAAGTTCTCAGGGACTGAGAAACAGTTGTATTAAATCCCCAGCAGACACCCCACCCTTACTCCACATGGCTGCCATACAAAGTTTCTGTAAACATTGCAGGAAGATATTTATACACATAAAAGTGAAGAGTCCGAGGGCAAAAGACATCTAAGCTCTGCAGTGCAGAAACTCAAGTAAATAGATATCAAGAATTAAAATCCCTCCAGGATGACACCTTATACAATTTGAAAAACTCACATTCATTTGTGGAGATGACAAGAATATTAATTCTGCGTTCTACATTCTTGTTGTACATAATTTTCCAGCATCACCCATCCCTAAAAGTAAACTAGAAAATAATACCATATCTTTTGTTTGATGGAAAAACTCAAGTAATTTTTTAATAAAGTTTACAATTAAAATAATTAATAGCTAAAATTTTTTACTACTGAGTAAGCATGCAGTTGACACTACACTGCAAGTTCTTTAAGGTTGTACACACGTAAAAATGTGCATGTAAAAGGTGAAAGAGACACTGCCTCTTGTGTGACAGAAACAGAACAGACTCTTCTTACAGTCATTTAAACTGCTCGTGCTCTGGAAACAAGGATGCACAAGTTAAAAACCAGGATTTTATACAGTTAGTAGGATAAATCAAATGAAAAATTATGAAAGTTAAGGAATGTTAGTTATATAGGAAATAGGGTTTTATTGATCAGCTGGATTGTGCAAATAAGGTTTTATTTAGTGAAGGCACTTGTTTCCCCTCTGCTAGCAGGTCAATGACTGTATAAATAGCTACTATTAGTAAATGCAACTATCACTTTTAAAAAGACAAGTGTTACCATGATGACTCTACAGGGAAAAATCATGTAAAGTCATGATTAAAAAGGTCAGGAAAGCCAGCCTTACATTATGCTCATTTTCCCACCGTAGAAGTGCTACAGCTGCCTGTAAAATTAATGTAGAACACTTGATATATACGTATATATATCACAAAAAAAATAAAACAAAACCTAGAGGAGATGCACTGTGAAGTCCAGGGACTGATCACCAGCTTGCCAAGGTAGTAGTACTGATATACAAAAATTAAAACATGCTTACATTTACTCTTTTCTATAGCCTGCCCCCAGAGTAGACAACAGCCTTATTTTTACAAAGCTCCCGAGGTGGGACGTTGATGTCCTAAAACACTGGCAAATACCCCAATCAGGTGTTCCACAGGAGGTCAAACTCTCCCTTTCTCTCTTAATCCATCCAAAGGATTGTACTGCCCACTGTAAGCTTCACCTGTCCTGAAGTATGAGGCAGTGAAAGCTCCCCTTCCCAAAGCTATGAGGCAAAGGTGTCACTTCAACATTGTCCCTTGGCTATTAGCAGGCCACAGTGAAGGCACAGAGGTTCATGGACAGCAGCACTAGACTGATATCTCTGCAACTGTTTGGAGGCAGCTGGTGATATTTAAATGGTGGCTGCTGTCATTCAGGTTCCTTTGACAACCTCATGAGTGATCAAATTGACCCTTAAGGCACTTATATACAACTTCAGAACACATAACAGGTTGGAGTAAATGTGATCCATGTCTGTGCTGCTTCTCCAGACAGAAATCACTGAGATTTGCTCCAAGTGACTGATGCTAGACTTTAATGCAATTTTGAGAAGACACAATATTCTCATTGAATACAGAGAAATTGAAGAAATTCATACCTTAGATGTCTCAGCACAGCAAATATTCACATAAGCCAAACAAAACCACCGCCACACACAAAAGAAAAGCAAAACAAAACAAAAACAGCAAGCAAACAAAAAACCCCACAAAAACACATCAATGAAAAACTAGTCTTCCAGAATAAATACCCAGTGCTGAGTCATCACAATTCTCAGGCAAAAGCCTCTCTCCTTCAACAAGGACAACACTATTACAGGTATGACACTGATCTTTTCAGCCTTCATTTACCTTAATATATTAGAGAGAAGAATTAGGCATGGTGTCTAGAAGGGATCACTCTGGGGAAGAAATAAAGTAAAAGAAATTAAAACCACACTGGATTTTTTTTCCCCAGGTAGTTTTGGTGACAAAGGTCTAAGGCACATACGACAAGTCTACAAGCTTTGCTGCAGTAATGTCATTATATGTCATGGCATTCTACATCTGACATATATTGAAGTTGTCTTCCTGGAAATAAAGCAAAAAGATTGCAACAGCTCACAAGAAATTGCAACCCTTCAATGGAAAATAAAATTAACTTTATTTTTACTTTTAAAATTAAGTAAGGTAGCCTTTAAAATAAATTAAAAGAAAATAAACTGCTCAATAAATGGAAATACATATAGCTCACTGATTAAAAGAGACTATGGGCTTAAAAAGCCTACAGCTTTGGTGAATTTTTAATGTAAGCTGTAGTATAAATCCACTAACATCCCAAGCATGGTTTAAAAATGTATTATATTAAGCAAGTATGTAGGTAGATGCAAGGAGAATGAATTTTATGCATTCTCAGAGCATGACGGAATTGAAAGATTAACAGTATTTCTCCTTAAATAAATGACCAACTGGTCACAGCTTCACTTTAAGGAAATGAGTCATGAAGAAATGATAATGATAATAATGATAATGGCTGCCTATCATTCAGATTATTTAGGATACAGAATGCTGCAATACATATGGAAACATTACACTTAAGTATTTTGTAGTAAAATAAAATTAGGGAATATTCCAGAGTCTTTTGTAGCCTTCCAATCCCTTAACTGAAATACAGACAATGCCTATGAAAGTACAGGTTAAAAATATGGTGATGATCAAGTAAATCAGATGTACATAAGGAAACACAGAGGAAAAGAGGTAAAATTTGTTAAGAATATTGCACCCCCTTACTAAAATCAGTGTCTGAAACTCGTGATCTACTTTCCAGATTTTAAATTATCAAATAAGTGTTTTGTTACTCGTTATAAAGTTGACATTCAATCAAAATCTTTAGAGGAGGAAAAACGAATCTATTGTGAATTCATCTTTGGGTGAAACATTTAGCTATAATAGCACAATACATTATTCAAAGCTACTGTTATATATACATGCTAAATATATCTCGCTACATTTAGCATTAAAAGTACTGCACTGTAAACCCACGGCCAAGACAAGAATCACCACTTCTTTGGCTATGGCCACACAAGACTTTTATAGGATGAGCTCAGCCAAATTGTTTTTCGAAAAAATTTTTTCAGCCTTGTAATTTTTTTTCAAGATATCAATTCATTCTGCTTTCCAGGACTTCATTAGTCTTCCATATCCCTTTTTATACCCAGTGCCACTGCCCTCAGTTCAATTATTCTCCATTCACTGCTAAACATCAAGCCTCAAGTCACTGTAAGTCAGATCAATGACTCAACCATGTAAATCACTCCAAGTTACACTGCAGATTGAGTAAGAGATCTGCCTTCCACACTTCAGTGGAGCTATGGAAACAATCTGAAGGAGAGGAGGACAGCTACAGTAGGACACCTATGACTTCCACCAAAACCAGTCCTGATACTGACTCTACTGGGAGATGATACACAACATGATGCAAACTAGGGTGTCCTGATGTCCTAGCTAGGGCAAACCCACCCAGCTTCACTGGCTCCCAGCTCAGGGTTTGGTAAGTTCTAACTCACACTTGAAGCAAAGGTAGTTTGGTTTGATATGAAGGGATTCGATTACCACGTAAGATCTTTCAACCAAAGAGTTAATTTAGCATTTCTTTTCCTACACCAACATTACATTCAGCCAGGAATGAAGCCTCTGCAAACTGCATTCACGGGAATTAGCCAATGAGCATTGATCTCTGTACAATTTTTATCAAAACAGAAAAAAATATATTAGAAATAGCTCCCAATATCCATTGTTGTTCATATAAGTACACACATAAAAAAACACATACACACCCATGCCCTTCCAACTGTTTAGCACACAGCTTAGGAAAGACTGACTGAGGAATCTTCACCAATAGAGATTACAGAAATATTACATTCCTGCTTGCCTTTATCCTGGAAAATAAACTTTAGAAGTTCAGCTTTCTTGCCTACTGAGCTCTTCATCTCTTTTTCAAGTTGATAAGAGAAACTGCAGTACCCAGGCAAACACAAAAGGGCAGAATAGGATCTTACTCATTTCTTAGTCTTTGAAACAAAAATGAACTCATGAGTAACACATGGGCTCAAGATTGCCTATATGCCCAGATTAATTTCTGTCATGTAAATGGCCACATATAGACACAGCCTTGACAACAACTACATGGGGTAAGAATCACATGCAGTTACAAAGTCATCCCTTACAGATAAGTGCAGGACCCCACCCAAAAATTCTGAATGGTGTTGTAGAAGACCAACGATTATGATTAGATAAAATAACAGTGTATCACAGAATGGTCCACTGGTAGCAGCAGCCTTTCATATTGTGACTGTAGAAAATTGTTCACATTATGCTCACATTTCTTATGGCATATCTGAAAACTGTCTGTTTGTAGCTGTTCCATTCATTTTACAGTTGGGGAAATGATTACTGGTGTAATATTATTCATGTATAAATGCTCATATATTACCTGGTCCTGAGATGCCAAAAATATCTCTTCAGTTTCTAAAAGGAAGTGATATCAGAAAGGCATCTGCAGTAAGTGCTGGAAATAAACGATTTGCCATAGAGAGCATGGAAAATTCCACCACCTTCCTCTGAATACTGGTAATATTGCTTAATAGGAAGCACTGAGTCACTGAAATTTATTTCATATCCAGGAATGAGTCTGGTAAACAGGTAGGTCATCTGTTTATGTAGCAAGACACTTTGGGGAGAAAAAATTCTTTAGAACTTGTGTGGTGAGGGCAAGGAGGTCAGTGTGCTCCCAGCATCCAACCTGCTTTTCCCAAAATTCATTTTGAAAGAGATAAACAGAGTACTCCTCTTCTGAGTGGCCTCACATAAAAAACCTCTACCAAAAAAAAGGAGCCAAAGTTCAGGCTAATTTTTTTTGCTGAAAGAACTGTATTCACAGCTCTACAATGGCCCTTAAACTACTAAGAATGAATGGAATAAAAATGATGCAGCCTAAACTGAAAATGAAAGAGGATGAGACATGAATATTTCTGTCTTATGTATAACCTCTTTTGATAGTAAAGCAAATTAAAGGACATTCAAACCCAAGAATGCTAACAGATCTATTCAGGATAGATGTAAATTTCTGAAAACCAATAATAAATTAAAGGATAAATACAATCATGAGGAATTGATCCTGACAAACAGATAAATAAAATGAAGCACATATATCCTAACTACATAATCAACCATATACATGTGTGTTCACAGAATCCAAAAGGTACAATCAAGACTGACAGAGCAGCATGCTTCACTCACAAAAATAAAATAATAAAATAATATTTAATTAAAATAATATTTTAAAATAAAATAACATTTTAACTTTGCTGCACAGTTACCTTTAGGTAAGTGTAACAGCTACATAGCATTTATAGGTCACTAATGATATTGCTGTACAACATCTCCTGCTGCTCCATCTCAAGTGGACCCTCAGTTCCACATGGTAATTTACAGGAAGGGGAATGTTTTCTACCTATTGAGGAAAGAACCAGTGACATGGGTACACAATGTGAATAGTTGCTTTGCATAAGTGTGCGAGCCCATAAAGGTTTTTTTTTTTTTTTTTTTTTTTGTGGTTTTTTTGTTAATTTTTNTTTTTGGTAGATTTTGATGTAATTTAGATAGGAAGGAAGCCTTCTTGTCTCCTTATGCTCATTTTTTCTACACACCAGATCTGTCACATTTACCAGTGACATGGGAGAATGCCTGGGGACAGCTTTAAGAGCTTTGATAAATGTGGACAGGCCTCCATTTCCACACAGAAATGGTAAAATATNTTTTTTGGTAGATTTTGATGTAATTTAGATAGGAAGGAAGCCTTCTTGTCTCCTTATGCTCATTTTTTCTACACACCAGATCTGTCACATTTACCAGTGACATGGGAGAATGCCTGGGGACAGCTTTAAGAGCTTTGATAAATGTGGACAGGCCTCCATTTCCACACAGAAATGGTAAAATATCTGAGTCCTAGGCAGAGGAGTAAAGAGAAATTTAGTACAGGGAAAAGTACAACCAACTCATTCCTCACATCATGATGTACATCTGTCATAAAACATTACCACGGATACATCAAGGTTTCTTGATACTGTTCCAGAAGAGAGTCCTGATTAATGTTCAAACAATCCAGGGGGAAAAAAAAAAAATGGGGTCACTTTAGCAAGGTAAGACCCAAATATTTTATTTTCACTTGTTGACAATGGCAGGAGGCTTACTAACTCTTTGAAGAAGAAAAACAAGACAAACCCTTTCATCTTTGAAAAAATATCCATTTTTCTTCTCCTAGTTACATAACAACAGAAAATTCTAGAGAATTGCATCCTGCCTTCCTTCCTTTTTGGGTCTTAAATTCAAGCTCTCCTTTTAATTAAGTCTTCTGACACAGAGGTACAGAACAAAGCAAAACCAGAACAATAACAAAGAAATTAAAGGAAAAAAAAAAGAAAATATACCACCCTCCAAACTTTCCTGTATTTTTCTGCCCCTCTGTGTGCAGAGGAGCTCCTTCAACTTGACTTCTAAATTGTTTCATAATACTTAACCAAAGTTCAGATTTAGCCACCTAAAAAAAAAGATGCCATTTACACCCTCGAATAGTTTCCTGAGGTTTACAATAGCTGCTGAGTGAGTTTGACTAACATAATGAATTCAGATCAAATATACCTGGCCATACCATGACTATTTATTAACATTCACAGTATTACAGAAAACACGACCTGGATCTCATTTAGTCAAGGTAAACCTGCTGATAAATAAGTCAGAATAATTTTACAGAACAAACCTGGACAACAAAGAAATTCATATAACCCAGTGAGGATTTTCCTTGCAACAAAGTAGACTGCTCCTGCTAAACAGATACTAAAGACAAAATACATAGCCATACCCTCTCACCTTCCCTCACATTTTCCTTCCATTTAGACTACAAATAGGATTTTAGATATTTATCTCGCAAGGATTAATACACTTGCACTATAAATCTAGCTCCTGTACTGCTATGTAAGTTACTCGAGTACTCCATAATCAAAACAGAAGTATAAATTGCAACTGATTAATTCAAGGTGCAGAACTGGAGAATGGACTGCAAAATCTTTCCACAGATTTCAAAGTTATAGCTTTTCAGATACACCCTGCTGTACAGTAAGTCACATTGCAGAGTTCAGATCCAGATTTATTACGTGCTTATGTGCACTGAAAATACTTAATCATCAGCTTTTCCTCATAAAAGCCTTACAGTCCCAGCTTCATTTAGATGCAGAGAAGACAGATTTTTCAGCAAGACATTTGCCTTTTTCCTGATCCATCCATCCAAGATTCTGTCTGTTCAGGAAAGGCTCCCTATTCCAAAAAGCACTTCAACCATCACATAGTTTCGTCAGTTATCATATCTATATGTCAGATGGTGAAAGCCATACTAGAGAACAGACAGAAAGATTTTATGGTCATCATCTTTATTCAGAATTTATCCATTCCATGCCAGGGATTATTCTCTTCCCCTTCTCCTAAATTACAGAGCAATTTATTAAAATGTTGTACAGAACTAACCAAAAAGAGATCACTCACAGACATGAAATTAGCTCTGCTGTTTTAATTTTTTTTTTTAAATAACAAGAATGTTGGTTTCTAAATCTTTGTCTTTCAAAGCCATTAAGAATTTCAACAGCATTTGTAATTTCAAATTTTTTTCAGCAGAAAGTCCACAAGTTTTAACTAGTACAGGGTCAAGCCCAGAATTTGCGACTACTCAGTTGCCTCTTTGCAGAAGCAGTGAATTGATTCCGCCCAAAATCTGCCTAGACCTTATCCTTCACCAGAGTTTTCCTCTGGCCTTTGCAGGAAGCTGTTCCTTAAGACAGAAGCAGTAGTCCTGATGCAGCAGCATCAGCCTGACCCATCAGTCCGTGCTGTCACAGCTTGGACCAGCAGCTCATCCCTCTGCTCTGCAGCTCAACTGCGCTGCGGGCAGTCCCCTTCTGCAAACCTTTCTCCCTCCCTTCCCAGAAGTATTACCAAGTCATCAGTGTCCCTTCTGGAACACCACTGAAGACAGCCATGCTGTCCCAGGGATGTATCTTTTGTGTGCAGCACAACCTGCCCCATGAAAGGAAAGCACGGCAGTTGTTGCAAGACCACCTATGCCACAAGACTGAGACGATGTGAATATTAAATAATGTCCTATGATAACTGAAAATGGAAGATTTTGCACTGAGTTCAGCAAGGCTGAAAAAGCATAGTCCTTCAAGAAAGGAATAAAGGTAAAAAAAATTAGTAAACTTATTTTTTCTTTCATGGAGGTGATTTTTACACACAAATGGTCAGTTTTCCAGATTTGAAAGTTTATGACCATTAGCAAAGTGGCAATATAAACCCCAAAACAACCCTTCGCACACACCCTCCACAGCATGAAAATCCTGGTAGTTTGTATTGCCACGTGCCAAATAAACAGTACATTTAATAAAATAGCTCAGTAAAGTGCTGGCTTTGGGTGATCACCCTTTAGCCTCCCTTCTACAAGCTAAACATCATGCTCTTCTACATTGACAAAACACAGAGATTAGTTTTCTTTTAACTCTCAGTCTTGGTTTCTCTTACAAAAGATAAATCTCAAAGGAGAGAATATTTCTTATATCCTCCAATGTATTTGTTTTGACATGTGCTTTTAGTTCTCCCTTCCCTGCCACTTCCTGCTTCCAAGCACAGGCTTGGATTGTCCTGCACAGTCTCTTTTTCCTCTCCTTAGATGCTGCACAGACTTATTTTTAATTTTTTTTTTTTTTTTTTTTACATCATCCTGTATGCACTGAAGCCCTTTCATCATTGGATATTTTTTTGGAGAATGCTGCAGTGTGAACACTGCAACTGTGACCACACGCAGACACCGTAGCATAAGCAGCATGTGGCAGCCTCAGCTACTGTACACAAAATATTTCAGCAAGTCTTTCTAGCACAGTGCATGCACTTTGTCTGCAGCTTCCAGACAACCTATCATATAGCACTCAAGGCAGCCAGGGCTTTTATGGGAAACACATGGTAAGCAAAAGTCATGACCTACTTAGTCACTAGAATTAAAAGAAACTTTGAAAACATGAGTCCAGCTACTTTTTCTGTTCCCCTGAGAAGCAGAAGTCATGCTGTTGAAGTCAATGGAACTACAGCAGTGAAATCCTAATAGTAGCCCCAAATTAGGACTGCTGCATAGCCTTGATAATGGTTACTGAATAAGGAAAACTTGTACTTGGATTCATTGATAATTCATTTGAATAGATACGTCAAAACCTCCCCACCTGCAAGACAGACAATATTTGTTCCTCCTTTAACTGATCCAAGCCATTTTTTGGGTAATTTAGAGAGGTTTGGGGTGATTCAGGGAGGTGTTACAGAACTGTATCTGCCCTCAGGCTGGATTCTCTGGCATTCAGTGGTGTCACAGCTCCCAGCAACACTGCCCTCTCTTGCTGCCTGTCCCTGCCCTGTCCCAGGACTCCAGTTCAAGGACCCGTAGTGGCACTGGGGGCAGAAACAGAGAGTACTGGAGGCTGATTTACTCAGCCTTACTGTTAAAGGAATTCACTGGACAGCCAGTCCCAGGTTAAGGGAACACAGAAGCAACACTTGAAATACTTTCTCTCCAACTGCAGCAGCAATCTTGACCTAACCATTAAGAGTTTTTCCTAAAGCATGTAAATTGTAAGCCTTTCAGGGAGAAGGCAGCTTTCAAATCATCAAGCAGACATCTTTTTGCAAGTAACAGTCATCTTTTAGTTTCAACTTTTGATTAAACATCCGCTGAACATAGTTTGGTTCCCAAATTATAGGCTTCTGCACGTCCTTGCAGGAAAGGTGCTGAACACTTTGCAGGCTTTTGAGGAAATAAATACTTTGGGAATGTTGGAAGAATGTACTTTGCAATTAGCGCCTCAGCACTGATGACAAGTTGCAGAACAAAGTATTTCTGTGAGTCAAAAAAGGATATCTAAAATTAATTCTCTGCAATCCAATTAGGCAATGATGAAACCATAAGGTAGGGGCTGTCACAGGCAGAGGAAAAGAAGGGAACAAGGACAATGGTAACTCCCTGAGCCCAATTAGAAGAGAGCTACAAATTGACACTGGCAGAATTCCTTCAATGCCACATCCTGTGCTTCTATTTACTTGTGGGGGAAAAAACCAAAACCCTACATAAAAACCAACCAACAAACAGAAAAAACCCACAATGTGCATTACTGGAAAAGGTCGAAAATTGCACATGATCATTTCTGGGGGAGCAGGAAGCTTTCTACTTCCCCATCGTTGCAGAGAGGAGAATACAGACTCCCACCAAAACCACCTACTTCCTGCACACAGAGAAGAAAAATCACTCCCAAACGTCAGACTGATTTTAGCATAGCAGAGCTTATGCAAGGTAATGCTCTGCAAAAATGAAAAAATAAAGGTTAAAAAAGGGCACCAGTAGCACAAGCAATTTGAAAATGCCTGAAACTTAATACAGATTTATTCTCCTTCCCATCTTTATTCCCTCTACTAAGGCTGCACACTGAAGATTTCCATTTGAAAAGGACTTGCTCATCCTCTCGAGGGAATCAAAGCAGAAGGAAATCTTACTGTTGACTTTAGAACTCCATTAGTTCCCACAGCAACAGGCCCATCACAGACACACACCCCTGGGCAGACCCGGGAACAGCCCTGCAAGAAATCCAGACCTTGTTTGGAGCAACTGCAGGTTTCAGAGACCTGTGCACTACACACTGAGCTGCAGCACAAGAACGATGCCCCTGGACAGCCTGGGGCTTCACCAAACCTCTCACCAGTCTGCTTCACCTTACTCAGGTGCTGCGTTTTGGAATCCATCAGCAGTGCTTTGCAAGCAATAGAGTCTGACAGAATGAGTCTCCCAAATACCAAATAAACAAAGCAAGACAAAAACAGGGGCTTTAGGATATTCCCTCTAAAAACTGTTTCTCAACAAATATCATGAGCCCATCTTCTCCAGTCTCTGGAACTGTTGGCTCTCATTTTTTTCACCCTATATCCCTACTACCCTCAATGCCTTGGCTGACACGAAGGAATCTGGTGAGACTGAGATGACACATGAGAAAGTGAATTTATAGACATATTTTCCCAAAGATAAATGCTTATTTCTGTAGGCAAAACCAGGATATACCACCCTGACTTTTAGCAACGTTGCAGAAAATCTGATAGCTTCTGGCATCTGGTGCCCTTTTACTTTTTTATCTAATTATTTTTCTGTGAAGAAAAATAATAAAGTATTTACAAAAATAAGGCTTTGTGGTAATTAATTTAAATGGCCTCAAGCGGGAAATACTTTTGTCCCAGATCATCCACAAAACTTACATTTTAAGTGAGAAAAATATGAAGACAAAGGAAAAACAAATTTTCTTTGGCCTTACATGTATCATTTCTACTGATTAACAACATCCTTTGGAATTTAATATCTTGGGCAATCATATTTACTGAAGACAGCATAGAAATACCTTGAAATTTTCATAATACTGCCCCGGGAGACAGTTTGAAAACACAGGAGAGAAAAAAGAAGGCATATTTACTCCAGTATAACTTCTCAAAGACAGACACATTGGCTTATTTTTTTTTTCCCTAGGAAGTCACTGAATACTTGTTCCTCTCAGCAGAATGGTCTCTGGGGATGTTGCATCTGAAGGATTTCAAGGAAACAATCATCAAAAAACATTCAATGCCATTTCCTCTCCCACCTCACGCATGGAAAGACTGCCTTTTCCAGCTGGAAACAGACTTCACTATTTTGTACTTATGGGTCACGTAAATTTTTCTGAAGTCACATCAAGACATACTTACACTGCCAATTTAACCTTTTTTGTTCTTTTAAAACCATTCCGTTGCTGGGTGGTGGTGTGTTTGTGGAGGCTAGATTAGATCTACTCTGAGACAAAGCAACCTGCAGGAAAATAAAGAAAGCATATTAGACTCATTATGAATTACAAAAAAAATTACTCTGTCCTACTTTCTGATCTGTGTCGAGCTAGCTACTACAGAGGAAAAAAGATGACAGGTATTATTTTACTGAAGGAGCTCAGCCTGTGACAAAAGTCCTGTATGGAATAGTATCATAATTCAGGTCACATGAAGACAAGCAAATACAGAAAGTAGTGAGGAGGAAGAAGTGAGGGGGAAGGCAACGTGCAGGGAGATGGAACATGCTTCAATTTTAATTTTAATGCCAAAGTATTTATTGAAGGATTTTTACATGCAAAGTTCATTTCTTTCACACGTCCTTCAAATAGATCTTCCCTTGTGTCCTGACCAAAAAATAGAATGAAAAATGTCATGTTTTCCAGCAACTTAAAAAGGGGGGAAAAAAAGAAGAAAAAGGTATTTAGCATGCTCTGTTCTTAGCATGAAATTAATGTTTATTACCATAGCCACAGTGCACAGCATTGAGATGTGCTGCTCTTACTACCAGGCTAGGCTGTTATCCACACCAGGCACTTCTGTATCACACTCTAAAATGTTGACACAGAGAACACAGGGATGTACAAATTTTTACAGAAAGTCTACAGGAATAACTTTTATTAACAATGGAAGGAACAAACTTGTCAAATAAGGGAAATCTATATTTCTGTATCTCTTCAGTTTCTCCAAGCTCCTGGATGTGGTACAATTGCCCAAAGCAGCTAATCTGGGAAAAAAAATAACATCTTAATGGGATTTCTTTCTGCATCAGATGAAGGGTCAGATTTTATAGATATGCTTCTTCCAACTGATCCTTAGCCCAGATAGCATGAGCATAAATACACTACACTTGAGGCTATGCCTTGAGTTATTCAAGACACACATTGTCCTACATGGAACCTTCCAGACTCAAAAAAGCCATTTTCACATTTTGATGTGTGCAAAAGCACCAAATCATTTTAAAGCCACCAGTTGATTCTCTTTTTTTTCCCCTTTTTGGTGTTATTCTACACAGACTTTTGAGGTCTCTGCATTACCCATTCACACCCAGGAAGTCACTTGGATTAAATCACAGATCACTTCTTTCCCACCATCTCTTGGCTGTCTGAAACACAGACTTTCTTTCTAGCACTTAATCATGGCTTTGCAGAGAGTGGGGAGGAGTAGAAGGGCAACAACTTAGTGTGAGTCAGAGCAAACACAGCTACTGGCTCCAGTACTGGTAACTCTACAAAAGGATCTGCCATTATTTTCCATTTTCCTTTCAGAGCAATTTGGCTCTGTTTACTTCATAAAAGGTGATCTAAGTTTACTGGGTGATGGAGCTTATGTCTTCGCTGACGAGCTCAGAACTGAAAGGGACATTTCTTCAGTATTACAGGAAGCAGAGTACTCCCCAAACCAAGGATTTTTACTTTAAATCACATTAGGTCTCCTAAGCTAGAAAGCATCTTGATGGCTATGATGGGACTTTGCACTTCCCTCTCTTTTAACCGCTAACAGTAATGTAATAATAGCTCCAGTCTTTTTTTCTACTAGGTCACTTAAAATTGTCCACACACAGTAGCAATACTGCTCTCCAAAACTTAGAATACACTCACAAACCCAAATCCAGCAACAGCTGAAGTGATTTCACCACTTTTCTCCAAAAGACTTTATAGGTCCCAGACCAAGTTATGTGAAATACAGCATTAGATTCTGTGAGGAGAGTGGGGTGACAGCAATCAGAGCTCTGTGAGAAACGTGCAGAATATTTTTTGCCAGCCCTCCCCAGGCAAATAGATTCAGATGAAATGAGAACCCTACTTCCTCTACTGTAGTTTAATATGCACAAGCAAATTCAGTTGCATTTCAAATGTTCCTACTGCCTTCCTTTCGTTGTGGGGTTTTTTTGGTTGGTTTTTGGGGGGGTTTTTTGGCTTTTTTTTTTTCCCCAGACTCATTCCCTTATAAATTTCATTGTCAGTCACTTTTGCTGGAGAACACAAGGTTTACTTACCACAAGGGGAACCCTCATCCCTTAATGCCAGTAATGAAAATGTCTTAGGTTCTGCCAAAATATTCAGCCTGCCTTTTCTTCTCAGAGAATCATTTTAATTATTTTCTTCCTGTCACAGACCCAAACTTCTGAACAAAGTCTGATTTGTAGCTCAGATGTTTATAGGGCTACAAAATTTTACTGAACTTTCAAGAAAGAATTTATAGGTTCTATGGAAACTAAAGTATTTCAAATAAGACAGGCCAATGAGTAAAGCAGTGTAAAAAATTTCTTGGTCTTCTTTCAGAAATTTTTGCTTACCCTTCTTATATCCTCCCCAGACTGTGGGCATACCTCATCTAAAAGTAAAAGGCTTCTCTTTATAAATGTCTAGCAAATGGAATTTTGCCAGGCCTATATTGGCTTCTTTGCATCATATATAGCCTGTAGATAGCCCACAAGAAAATGAATGCTTATATGAATGTTCTATTGGTTTTGCTTACGTCTATCATTTAAAACTGTATATGAGAAATAGTTTTCATTATGTTCCTTCAATAAAAAGTTATATCACTTTTTCTACAACATTAAATCTTCAGATAAATTTTTATGGCAACTGCAATCATGTTTGTTGATTGGTTTGCAATCATGAAATTCAAAGTCACTTACCTGTAAAGAACCCTGTCTGAAAACTACATCCATTTCCAAGTGATTTGCAAGATTTTGACAATACAGATTCAAAGTTGACAAACAGAATAAGAGGGCTGTTAAAAGCCTTACTGGCCAAGATACTTAAGCTTCTCTGAATATTCAGCTGAAGGCTATTATTTTGCCTTATAGTCAGTCAGTTCTACCCTGTTTATGTCTGCATTTTGATCAAAATTTAGAGGCCTCTTACAACATCTCCAGGGGCAACAGGTATTTTTCTTGGTCTTGGAGTGGGTTACCAGTGAATCTGTTTGGAAGTCTAGCCTTGTCCTAAAAATTCAAACTGGAAGGCCTGCAACATTAAATCTGCTCTCAATTCTGCACAGAAATTACTAGGACTCAGATCAGTGAAGCCTGTACTCAGAGACGCGCTTAATTTTTTTCTCCATTTTTGTCTAATTTATTAGGCTATGTAACTCCTAACAAAATAGAGGCTACAATGCCTGTGACACTTAGACCAGTTAAATTAGTTCAGTTTGAAAGCCCTCTGTATTGTTTTGATGGAAATCTCAGTTATCACTGCCATAATAACTAGTAATTCTGAAATGAAGTGATCCAGCTCTCCCCCCTCTCTCCCTGTGCTCTGGTTATTTATCATAACTGCTTTTCTGAGGCATGAACCATGACACGGCTCCACTTAGCAATCACCAAAGGTGTTGCATGTTCAGCATTACACATAAGAATTTTATAATGTAGAGTGCTACAAGAGTTAATATTATTTCTGTGTTCTGATTTGACGGCTCTGGAATTTAGTTTTCGTGATGTTCCATTTTTACTCACTGAGCCTGCTGAGGTTCACCATGTCCAATGTCGTAAAAGTACAAAGGGAAAATTACTGCAAAGTTCAATTCTGTGAGAACATCTACCACTGTTGTGACAGTTCAATTCATGCTGTTGAAATTCCTTTAGAAACTTGAAAAGAAAATGTGTGACTGGTTGGTCCATACATGCTGCTACAATTATTTAAACAGCATGACAATTCTTAAGACCGTTCCATACCAAAGCCTACATATGCAGCATTTCACCAAAAGTCGTCATTTGAAAAAGTTCCTAGAAGTTTCTAAATAAGTCCTATGGTGCACTTGTATTTTGGGTGCTACTTCTGCCAAGGACCAAAAAAAGTACCACCAACCCTTGACAACCTGGTAAAATTCATTATATGTACATATTCATGTAAGTGTGTAGGTATAGATAAGCAGATATACACACACACAACTATACTTCTCTAGAAGTTTCGTATACTTTAACAAGGCAAAGAAAATCAGAAGAACTTACTGTTTTCCATTTTTGCTCTCTGTTGAGAAGCTACTTTCCCATTAAAAGTTTTTTAATTCTCTAAATTGAAACAACTCAAAGCAGGCTTGGTGAGCTATTTTGAGTATAATGTGCTTCCCTGTCACTATTAAAAAAGCACAGTATTTAAGTCCAATGTGATTTAAACACATTCCCTACTGTCTGAAACTTCATTATTGTTCTTCCCAAACAGATATTGATTATATTTTTCCTTCTGTAACCTAAAGCACCAACACTAATTAATATTTAATGCATCATAAAATGATAACAAATCCCAGTTGTCCAGTCTTTTAACATGTACCCACATCAAGTAGTCAGGCAGTCTAGAAAAACAAACAACTGAAATAAACAGGCACCAAAAGCAAAAACCACTAAACCATGGCCATTCTCACTCACAAATGACACGGTATCTCCAAGAACAGTACATACTCACCACAGAACCCTCAGATTACTTTACACAACTGAAAACCACCAAATCATGAAAGATGTCTGAAACTACTTTCAAATGCCATCCCAAATTCTTGGGCTACAATGTGCTCTCCCCTCAGCCAGCATTAATGACTGGGGCCTCAAGCTGTTTTCAGTGAGCAGTCTGAAGCCACATCACCTCAACCTGAAAAATGCGTGATATAAACATGTCTGGTCTCAACTGAACGAAAACAGACTGACTGAGAAAGCTCCCTGGAAGAGAACCAAAGAGCAGCTTTGGAAAAAAAAAAAATTACATTAAGGAGGGAATTTGTGGCAGGTGCCTTCACTTACCAGCTACTCAGATCCTGCCAGGTTACCATGGCCCACAGAAACAAAGAAGCTACAAGACACCATTCCCTGTGCTTTTTAACTTCACATTGCTTCCCATGAATATGATAATTCTGTTTTTAATGCCTCTTAAAAGACATAAAAGGAAATCTATTTATATCAGAAGGCTCAAGACAACTGTGATTACATCTTGAGGAGAAGTTTTGCAGTGTTTTTGGCTAGATGTACCAAGTGAGAAGATATATTCTTTATAGATTAAAAAAAGCCAAATTTAACAAGCAAACTACTTGCTTATTTCAGAGACTCATGAATTAGGAAGGGTATTTTTCATCTCTGGTTTTTAATATGGGTAAGGATTTATTTAAAGGTTTACCAAGAATCAAAATTCCCAATGAAGCATATGATTTACACTTGAGAAGAGAAGGAGACTAAAATAATAATGATTTTCTGCTGTAGAGTTTTCAATATAACAGACTTTCTTTAGCTGCAACTTTGCCTATTGCTTCATCCTTTCTAAATTAGATTCTCCAAGTGAAAACAATTTTTTAAAAAAGAGTGGTGTAACACTCTTCTAAGGTCACATGTACAGTTCCATTTGTGAATGAAAGTTCAATATTCAATAAAGCAAGGGAGGGGATCAATATTTATACTATGTAAAATTATTTGGTTCTGGGACAAACAAGGCAAAACCTTCACTAATTATATAACTATAGGACACTTATTAGCAGCAGTGACACAGCTTATACAGGAACAAAGAAATGGCTCTGTGTCAAAACAAGCAGTACCTAGTATGGGGAAGGTCCTTCACAATTGGCATTCTTTACCCTTAATGATATTGACTGAAAGCAATATTTGGATCAGAACAACTCCACATATGAAAGTTCTTCCAAGCCAGAAGACGACACACACAAAAGCCAGGATTCCACTCTCCCAGACAATTCCACATTCCAGCACTTTACAGTATTGCCAACACACGAGCACTACACACACCAAATAGAAAGTCACCCTCCTCCAGAACATACATGCTGAGCATAACCTAGATATACCTTTCTTCTCACCTGTGGTATGTTTATTATGAGTCTCAGGATGTCTCTCCAACACTCACTTCCTTTTTACCATTTCTTCCTAGGAATAACACAAGCTGCCACCACCACCACCAAATACAAGTAAATAAATCAAACTTACGACTTTTCAACAGCAAACATTTTGATACTGCAAGTCTTCACTCCTGCTAATCCAAAAAACAACATAGAAGAGGAGACTGAGAAGAAAAACCTTTCCCAGATCTAAGCTGGAAAAAACTACCCCACCCTGCAGCCTTAATCAGCAGTAATCACCAGTAACCTCTGACACCTGAGCTTAGACCAAATGAGAAATGAAAAATAATGTAAACCTTCACATCTTTTTAAACTGTGGCATTTTTTCTACACCATTTCTGGTTCCTAACTATTCCTAAAAATGAAGCTAAGCAGTTTCAGGGAGATAAAAACAACTCTCATATACCCATTGAGACTTTACACCAAAAAAAAGTTTCAATTTTACTTTTGTGAGGAATATGATTAATAATAAAATGAAAGAGATTGTAGTGAGTGTTTTGTTAGTTTAAAAATAAACATGGAATATGAATCAGCAGATGTTTGGGCAAAGGAAACAGCTAAGGTAATGCAACAGTTTCAAGTAAGGCTAAGACTATGGTCAGGCTGCGGTGATTACCAAATTATTATAAAAATATATCACTAATATTCAGGATTTCTCTTTCATATCAATTCAATACCATACATTCTAAGAGAACATTTGATCCACTATTGCTTACTTAGGAGTAAATTACATTACTAATATTTTATCAATACATTGCCTTACATTATAATCATATATACATTTTTTTCTCTTTATTTTAGAATACATCAAAAAATCACAGATAATAGTTGTATCTACTAAAAGCAAAAAGGAAGCAAGATTGTAATTAAGAGCAACAGCAACAAGAGAAGGAACATGCAGCAGCAATTTAATAATGATATTTAGAGACAAGCTTATTCACTGCAAATCTTTACTACTATGGATTTAAAAGGACAAGCAGACAACAGAAGTGATTACAACATACTGCCTTCAGCAGAAAAATTACTTTCTAGAGATCCAAGTTGGAATATTTATTATTTGGAAATCTCAGAACAAGGCCCAGCAGCACCACTTCCCAGAAGAACTTTAAGAAGTGGTTTAATCTGGTAAACTAATCACAGTTTTCAAATTATCTTCTCCATAGGCATGCAAAGAAGGGTCAGCATGCAAGCAAGAAACCTTCCTTTCTTTCTGCCTCTCAGAGAGAGAAGTTGGTGGAGCAGAGCTCCTTCAGCTGCTATGGATACATATGGATACATGTAAAATGACCCTGAATATCTTATCGTACAGAGCTCAACTCAGCATCTTTAGCATATACAAGATTCACTTACAGCAAAGAATAACTGCATTGTCTGGTTAAATGTTAATAAAATATGATTTGCTATGATAATTTAGGAACTCTCTTACTCCTCACTGTTAAAACCAACATACAATCACCTCCTTTATTTGGTTTCTGGTTGCGTATCCGGGGCGCTTTGCAAACACCAGCTTGAGTAGCAACTGGGACACCTAAGATACAGGCAAAACCAGTAATTTATAGATTAAACTCATTTGTATAAACCCTGAGGTTTGCATGCTATTAATGAGCATTAGCAGCTCTGTAGCCCACACTACCTGATTATGACACATTTTTTCTGTAATCTGTTCCCTAAGCAAGGTCTCTCCTTATCACATCATTAGACCTGCAAGATTCAATAGAAGATGTCTGCATTGTGCCTGGAGAGCTGAGCTCTCCAAAGCCTTTATTGCAGCTTTGCCTCAGAATGTCCTGTAAGGTACAGGAGTGCTGCTGAGCCAAGCCAAAGTGCAACAGAGACCAAGCAATGTATTCAGGAACGTACTGGAAGTATTCAGTAGCACAGAAAATCTGGTTTGTGTCTTGAATTCTAGACAGCGTCCTTCCCGTGGAATTTGCTTTTTCTTCTCTGATTTTTCTGACTGGTGAAATACTGAGTAATCCTTTTAACTCTCTCTTTAGCAAAAGAAAAAAAAAAACCACACACAAAAACCCCACCCCTCCCCCCCCAAAAAAAACCCCCAAACTAAACCAACCAACCAAACAAAAAAAACCCAAAATAAACCCCAACAAACCACCTCTGTGCTTGCAACATGTCTAGAATGCAAAAAAGACGAAATTTTTAAAAAATTCTAAAATAATAGTGATTTAACTATTTTAGGAAGCATACAAAATTAAGGACAGAAAAAAGTATTATTTGACAAAAAATACTTCTCCCAGTTTTTACAGCTTTTCAATTTCATATAAATGTGGCTCCTATTAATGTTTAAAGCCTGTTGTGTTATATACTGGCTCTCTTCTGTTAAGAAAATAACTGAATTTCACACCTTATGCACCATCATATCACAGTGAATCAAGCTAGAATTTAAAAAAAAAATTGAAATTACTGCCCTATTAAGTTTTTGGGAGTCTCTGTCTTTCCAGTTTTTTTTAATGAAGTGTCATGGATCATATCAGACATAAACCCATTATTTCTTTGAAGTCACAGAACAACAACCTACCTCCAACCTTCCACTTTAGCAGAGGCTCAGCAGTGTCTTTGTGGTAGGTAAACATACCTGAAACATGAAAGCTGAAATGTGATTGTGTCCTGTAAAGAGTGAACATGAAGAGAAATGTAGCTCTCTGTGACGGAACTATTTTCATGGAGGGAAAATAAATTTTGTCTTTTCCATAGGACTCCTTTGTTTTATCCAACCTATGAGTGGCTGTGCTGAGGGAAGTCTCGTCTTCGGGCCATTGCTGATGGCTCCTATTCAGTGATCACAGTACCACTGGGAGAGAGCACCTCAGCAGGCCTGGTGGGAGGAATTAACATCAGTGCATTTTGATTCAGTTGGGAAGGTCAGAATTAGAAAAACAGGCTCACAACCATAAAAATGTCACTCATGTTGCTGCTTGGCAGCTGCACTCATTTACTTGATCTCATTGCTTTTTGGCAATAGACTTCTTATGCTACAGCTTTCCTTTTTCCTTTTGGGACTTTCATGGCAGGCCAGTATTTTCCCCTGGCATCAATATTTTACTACCAATCCATTATCCATTACCTTCCTGGCACGTGCAGTCTTCAGAAAAATCTTGTCTGGGATTTGGCACTCTATCCAGTGCCTGATACATGCTATAAACTTTATTTCTTCTCTTGTGGTGCAAATTGGAAAAATACGGCATGCAGTTATACAAACGTGACACTGTCCTCAGCAGACAAAATCCTCCAGAAAGAACTGAAATAATTTAGTGTCTCTAAAAGTAACACTAAAAGAAAGGGGGGAAAAAAGAAAAAGTGGCAGTTTTCCTGGAGAAGTTTGATTCTCTGAACACAACACAAAAGCTTATATTTTGAAAATAAAACTTCTCTTTATAAAAACTTTGAAACTCTGCCTTTGAATCAGTAATGCGTCATCCATTTCTGAGTGGACTGAACTTCAAAACAAAAAAGGTTCCTTTGAAGACACAAACCTTGCTGCAACTTTGTCATGAGTACAGAAAAGTAAAAGAAACAAAGGTTAAAAGATAAAAGCTCAGAAAATCTGGATTACAGAAAGAAGAGTTGCTGTCATCATCTGACTAGATGTGTATGTGCTCATTGTAGAAAATATTTTACTCCCATTAGTTTGCAAATTAGGGTGTTCTGGATACCAACTAAAAACCATATTTATGCATGAATAACAGCAGAGAAAAAATGAAATTATTGCAATAATAAGACCTCTATCTTAAAGAAAAAAAAAATCCTAATGAATAGCTGAGAAATCTCCCTGATGTTAATAAAAAGTTTAAGTATTTTGAAACCTGCATCTTGCATTTTAAGGGCTCTTTCCTGTAATACATGTGCCACATTCTCTTTCCTTACCAATTACCATATTGTATTGCTTTATGCAGTTATACTGGAGAAAATAACACAACATGAAATAGTCCAAAGTTAGCCACGTACTGTGACTAAAACAGTTACCAGTAAACTAACAGCAGTGCATCTGTGAAGAAGGCAGTGAAAAAGCTATCCCCTCTGACTTAAAAATTGCATTATTGTTAGAAGGTTTGAAGTACAGGTATTCTGGAGAATACATACTTTTGTTCCCTGAGATCCAAAATGGGTGTACTTGTCTAGTATTTACTTTGTCTAGTAAATAGTATTTGCTCCCTGTCATCATATATTTAAAATTCTCAAAACCTGATGTTGCTTGTGTGAATCACCCCAAAAGATTTTGTAATCATCTGTTCTTTGGAGTCCTTAGGATGCTCTGAAAGCATACTCATTGGTGAGACCTCCATAAAGAGGCTTGGGATGATACCAGATTTAGGAGAGGCTTTGCTTCTTATTTTACACAAAAATACAGTGGCTTAGTGCTCATCCAACACTTTCTGTTTCTCCTCTACCCACACTAAAACAGTCATTGAATGATGGCAGGAGACAGACATGTACAGAGAGAAACACCCATACCATCAAACATGAGAAAGTGGTTCTTTATTTTCCTAACCATGATACTTAATAATGTCAAGGAAAAGAGAGTTTTAAGTGACTCCTGAAATTAGCATTTATTTCTACAAAATCTAGCAATTCCAATCTGAGAGACTGTGAAATAATGCTCCCAGACTGCCCACTTTGCCTGACATTCCTTGAGACATGAGAAATAACTTCAAGCCCTTCTAAGCCATTCTAAGTCAAACAGAAGGTAATTGAAACAACATCCCTTTCATTCTAGTAAATATCACCACTGCTGAACTTCTGTGGAAAAAAAAATAAAAAATAAAAAATAGAAAAAAAACTGTTCACCTAAGTGTATAGCTCCAAAGTGCTGTAATAGATTGGCATTTCCTTCAAAATCAACAGCTACATGTCAAGCAACCAGGGTGCAGAAATCTCTTCTTACTTCCAGTTTAGCTACTAGACTACATCCATTCAACTTACTGGTTGCTACAAATATCATTCTGAGGCACTTTACTTAATCCGGGATGCTAGTTTTTTTGAAAATAACAAAAGCATACACGAAGGAATATTTTTATAAAAAGTCTTGTACCCTAAGATAAATGCTACACAGCCAAGACCCTGGCAAGATTCTTAGGGAGATGATGCTTCATTCTGAAGTATTCTGCTTCACCCTTGACACTCACTTTGCATCTCTGACATTCCAAACAGGGAATCTTTCCTCTCTCTAAGCGTGGATATCCATCAATGCCCTGATCACCAGCAGAGCTCTAGCTGCTCTAGAATGCTGTAGCATGGCACACGCTCTGTGATTTGGAGCATGCTACCTCTCCTCCTAAAACGTGGGCTTATGCCCATCTAAATACTAACTCAGCAGATGTTCAACTTTCTGCTAAGTGATGTGAGTTCTTTGGTCACTCTATGGATATCTCATATTCTATGACAGTTACAGTGGCAGAGTATGATTGGTTTTGCATATTATTTGAACAAAACTATTTGATTGCAAAGCTAAAAAAAATGCACAACATTAGCAGACTTAAGGAAAAAAAATCACCATAACACACAAACCTGTATACCAATCCTATTTCTGAGATTTATTAGAGAAAATAACAGGGAAGTGAATAATTTGACTGGGATTAAAAGCAAGATAGTAAATTCACAACTAAATAAATCATGCCAGTAGCTGCCAAACATTCTAGCATAAGAGATAGGAGTTTCTAAGTAAATCTAAAAAGAGGCATTCCATTAAAAAGCATGAAGAAATCAGGAAAGGGTTATCCTAATACAGCAAGCTTAGTCTCTCTGGCACCCCAGATTCAAATGCTCTCACTGATTCAGCCACTCCAAACACTAATCAGGGGAATAAATTCAATTTTGTGAATGCAATTGTGACTAAATCTTGCAGAATGACAGCATCATAAGAAAAAGGTAACAAAATAAATATATTTTGTAAATTTTTGCATGAGTATTAACAGTCCAGTGACAATTTTTTTTTAACAATAACAGTTTCTTCTTTGCTACTGTCTAGGATTTTTATCATTATACCTGTTCTCATTCCCAGAAGTGTCTGCTTTTGAAAAGTGTCTCATTTCTATGAAGTAAAGTATTCTGGATGAAATTGCAATTGAAAGTAAAATACTGTCATTGTTACAAAATTTATCAGTCTGAACAAGATATTCATATGAAAATTTACAGGGAACATTACAAAAGTGAGAAAATCAGAAATAACTGAAAATTAAAAAAAGCAAGAAAGAGGCCCTACACATGCAGGAAACAAGAACAGGAGAAAATCACAAGTAATATCAGGCATGGAAGTGAATAGATTAGATTTTTGTCCCAGGATGTTCTCACTATCTAAGATCTAGTTACACTTACAATTCTCAACATTCAATTTATTCCCTTTTTTCACAGGATTAATTGTATGGCCATAGTAAACCAGTCAGCTAATACAATAACTTGAAGTTTTATTTTCCTTTCTGTCTCAAACAAGTTGCAGGTTGAACCCTTTCAATCTTTCTTTTACGTATTAGCACCTATACAGTTTGGGACAAAACTGTGGAAGACTCTAAACTCGTGACTCAAAATAGGACATCAAAGTGGACAAGGAAATGTAAGCTGGTAATAGAGGGACTCACTAAGGAAAGAAGACAAATATACTGAAACTGCTATTCTGATACCTGTTTTCAAGAGCAGCACGTCACATTCAGGATGTTAGCAGAAGAGCTGTATACAGAATTTAGAAGGACAGCAGAAAGCAAAAGATTTGTTGAAGCAGTCTTCCCCTCCATAATTGTATAGTGATATAAATTTAACAATTCGTTCTTTTGAGTATAAAGCCAACCATATTGCAAGTCACAGATTCTCACATATTAGATATGTCAACTATATCCTAGAAAATGCCACAATCTAGAATTAACTCTTTCATTTAAATTGTTGTTCTATGACTTGTGACTTTATTGAAGCTTTTGACTGGTACATGAGCATACCATTAGTGTACAAAAAAGTGTATGTTGTTTTTATTTTTCCCATGCTCATAAGTCTGTTAAGCTGGCCTGTCCTAAGTTTGCTGATTAGACTCAAATATCTACAAATCAAATCTCCATCTTCACATAATAGAAACAGAAGTATGTGGTATGCCATAATGAGCCAGAGTTACTTTCCAGAGGAGAATAACTCTTGTCAACTACTTAATAAGTGTCTCACTGACAACTCAGTGCCTTCCTGGTGCAGTGCAGCATGAAGACTTTCTTGGTGTGGTTTAACCAATCTGACTCACCTGTGGTTTTGCCAATTGTGAGCAATGTAAGGTAATCCTAAATGAGTGCTAATAAAACCTTGCAACACCTCACATTCACATGAATTCTCTACACAACACGTAGCATATTGGAGAAGTAATTTCTCAATGTTTAAGTAATTTTTGGAAGAAATGATGCAGTTCTCTGTTTCGGCTGAGATCTATTTTATGGAAGACAGGACTAGGAGAGGTGGTAAAATGGTTGTGTTATACATGTTTGTGCCTTCAGTCTTGGGACTGGTGGGTGCAACCCTGGTTTGTGCCAGGTGCTAATAATTGTGCCAAACCAGATCTGCTTTTATGCAGTGGACAGGAAATTGCTGTCAAAGGAATTTTTATAGTATTCCGTTTGCATAATGGGATCTCGTAAACATCAAGGAATGCCTTTGAGCCTGAATAAACATGGTGAAATCTTGTCTTCATTGGGATTTTTGCCACAGATATCAGAGGAGGCAGGATTTGAAACTGCTGTGTTTAAGACTGCTTTGCTTCAGAGGCTCTGATGCCTGTCCAGAGATTGTGAAGGTATAGCAGGAATGCCAGGTCAAAAAATAACACTCCTTTTAGTGTGAGGAGGGATCGTTTTGATTCACAGAGGTGTGTCATTCTGGAAGCTTTTATTTACTGCCTGCAGCTAACACTGCTCAGGTAAAGGGAAGCCAGCTTCCTCTGGACTCTGGAATGCATCTCATTGGATCCCATAGACTTATGTATGTTCAGCTTTCTCAGGTGGTCATGAACCTGATCTTTTCTTACAGTGGGAGGGACATTGCTTCCCCATCCTGCCATCCATCCACTTGAAAGGCATGGGAAGAGAAGCTGCCACTGAAGACTCAGTCAAAAAAGTTGTTGAGTACCTCAACCTTCTCCATTTTTACCAGTTTGCCAGTATCATTTATCAGGAGGGCACACCTCCTTTGATCTTCTTCTTCTGGTTTACATACCTGTAGAATACAGAAATACATACCTTCCTGCTATTTTTTGCCAAGTACAGAACCATATTTCAACTGTATGCCCTTCCCAGGTCACCTGTCCACTGCTTGTGCATTTGCTTCTTTCCCTTCAGTCTGACCAGCAGTTCCCTCCTCTGCCATTCCAGTCTCTTGCCTTCCTTACCCAATTTCTTTGTCCAGGGAATTGCAAGTTCTTGCACTTTATGGAAGACTACCTTAGATATCTGCCAGCTCCATTTCACTCCCCTGTCCCTGAAGCAGCCTCTCAGGGGATCCAATTGACTATCTCCTTAAAGAGCTACAAGTTTACTTTCCTAAAGTTCAGGCACCAAACTTTAATCCTTACCTGACTCATATCCTTTAGGACTGAAAACTCCACTAACTCCACCGGGCTGCCTCCAATCTTCAAGTCCCTGATTTGCTCCCTTATGTTGGTGACCATCAGATCCAGCATTGCATCCCCTCTGGTAGAAGTCTCCTGGATTGCATGGAATTATTTTTCAATAATTTTTCTTCTGCCTTATAGAACTGTAAAAGATTAAATAAATGTAAGAATTCAAGAAAGAACATTTAAAAGCCCAGATACAAGGTCTGAAACTTTGGGAAATATATTTTGTTCTGCAGCATGAATATTACTGTAAGATAATATATGTGCCAAAATTTCCTTTAATTCAACTCAATATAAATCAGGAATATTTAAAAGTATCAGTACACTTCTTAATTTATACGCAGTCAGCCGTAAAGAAAAAACAGCCAGTATATTTAACAAATGTTTTCATATCATTGTGGAAGAAATATTCAAATGTCTCTTTGCCAGATAAACACTTTAAAATTAGACATAGGCATTGTATTTTAAGTCTTTCAAGAGGAAACTGCACTCATCAGTTATCATAGATATATAGCACATTACTGGCAGCAGTGGCATGTCCTAAGAGTCCTTGCTAATGAACAGAATTTACACACTCCGGTGGGCCACACTTGATGATATGTCACTAAACTGTTAAAAACACTCAGCAAGACACAACTGAAAGCAATTATTTCACTTAATTAGCGAGCCTGGTGAGAGGAACCTTACATGGATTTTCTTTAGCAGGATTATTTTTAAAAGGTGAACTGGGTTGACAAAGACTTACAGCAGTAAAACAATAGCGCATATTCTAGAAGAACAATCAAGATGAACAAGAGAAATGGCAATTCATTTCTATTCTGCTATGAGAGACATTAAGGTCACGCACGCACGCTTCCATCGATCCTTAAAACAACCCATCTAATCCCACACCAGCAATATTGAATCATTCAAATAATGTACTGATCTATCAGAAGTTTCCGTAGACTATGTAATCTGAAACCTTGCTTTAGTTGATGAAATTAACAGGGGGGAAAGAGGAGTTGCACATATCAGTGGCATGCAACAGTCTAGGGAAAGAACAGCTTTTCTGAGTCACAGAAAATGTGCATCTAGTCCTGTATCTTCAACCCCCAGCAAAGGCATAAGGGAGGTGTGAGTATGTAGAAACACTTTATTGGCACATCCATCCAGTTCCTCAAGAATTTCTCTAAGCCAGAAGACTACTTCATTACAGAATGATCTTACAGAAATATTTTTAGACTTCAGTCTAAACAGTCAATCATAATGCTGACGCACATATTTTGGTTTACTTTGCATTAACTCTGCAATATTTATTTTCAAATTATTTACACAGTTATAAAAACCACCACATTAACTGGAAATCTGATTAAGCAAGGGATACCAGCACGTCATGCTGTGGTTGAAGGATCTGGGATTACTAAAACAACAGCATTAAAACATGAATACAGGTGTTGGTATTTTGGGTGTATACAAAGTGGAGCCCAAATGTCCTAGTTTATTTTAGGTTCAGTGAACTTGCAAAAGATCACATACTTACCTGAACATTGATTTAGGGTTTGAGCTTACTCTTTAATTCCACTCCCATCACTTTCATGGAAGTTCATTTTTATTTCCCTAAATTGATTATTAAATCCCCTACGGTTTAATATTAGAAGGAGAAAATAATGTATTATATGTTATTAACCACGTTATTGTTATTTTTCCAGGGCAGAACCAAAAGGTGGCAAAGGTTAATGTACCATTATGCTGGGCATAGTGAAAAAATATACATTCACAGTCCCTGAGCTTAGGCTTCACTATTGTAATGGAATGTAATTCAAGTGACAGAAAAAAGGCAGAAAGTACTTACAAGAACATGAGTCACACCAAAGGTCTGCCTAGTCCATAATTTGCGCCTGACAGTGATCAAAAGTGGATGTCCAGGAAGAGCAGAAGAACAGAGCAAGTACACACAATACTTCCCCTGACTTTTCTTCCAGCCCTAAATCACAGATGTCACAGTTCCTGGGTTTCTAAATACTCTGATTACTGTACAAAGAGAACACAGATAAATTCAAAATCCCAATGTTTTCAAAACACCAAGCTAAAATCNCACAGATGTCACAGTTCCTGGGTTCAAAATCCCAGTGTTTTCAAAACACGACGCTAAAATTTAGTCTTACTTTTGGAAAACATTGATTAAAAGTACCAACTCAGTTTTTTTCCAAACAGAAGCACATTGCAGTCATTGTTGACATAGGAATGTAATATCACATGTTATTCAGACTATATTTCAGGTGTTGATTAATGAAATTATTCATAGAGTCATAGAATGTTTTGGGTTTGTCATAGACCTTGTAAAGCTCATCTAGTTCAACTCCCCCGCAGTGAGCAGGGACATCTTCAACTAGATCAGAGCCCAGAGCCATGGACAACCTGACCTTGAACATTTCCAGGGACCCTCTTTCATTTTGGCATAAGGTCATTCCCCCAGGTCCTCTCACTACATGTCCTTGTAAAAAGGCAGTCTCCAGCTCTCTTGAGTACCCTTTAGGTACTCAAAAGTGCTCTAAGGTCACCCTGGAACGTTTTCTTCTCCAGGCTGAACAACTCTGACTCCCTCATCCTGTCTCCAGAGGAGAGATGTTCCAACCCCCTGATCATCTTGTTTTGTTTTGTTTCTACAGGTCTTTCTCATATACACCCTTAGGAAATTGAATTTATTTAGATAACTTTTTCAAAACTATTTAAAGGGCTCAACAATCTAAGTAAATGAGATATTTTTGCAAATCGTATCACTCAGAAGAGACAATAACATGCGAATTGAGAGGGTTTTTAGACAAGAGGAGCAGGACCTTGAGGTAGCATAGAAAATGTATTTTTGACAACTCTAAAGGAAATCAGAAGAAGTCATCACTTTACAACTTCACTGTTCAGATATATTTTACAGTTTTTTTATCTGGACATGCTTAAAGAACTTCAAAGGGTTCTTTTGTACCTTGATATAGACTAACAAAGCACCTTATCTGTGATTATCGGTCTAGCATCATCCATTTCAAATACTCCAGTAAGACCTGAAAATTCCAAGAAGAAAAAGTTACTGATAGAGCTTGTGGATGCATCTGAGACTGCACAGGTTTGTGTAGCTTTCCAGAAGTACCCTATGGCACAGAAAATTGATTTCTATGTGTACCTCAGTACCCTCTACTGTTCATCAAGGCCACAAGATAATACTGTCCATAGCTGGAAGTTAGAACAGATGTAGCATACTAATCTGGAAATCACTAGTTTCTGATTATAAGTTTTAACAGGTTTCTTTTACACTCCTGAATTTTAATAGTTATTAGATTGTAAGCCTTGGAATATAGCTCAGATGAACATTGAGATCAAATCAGAAGGGCGAGGACGTCAGAAATTAAAACAGATATAATACGTGCTGCAAAAGAAAAAAAACACAGACATAAATAACACTTCTTTCTTATCAAAAATACCACTTTTTTTCTATTGCTGCTGGCAATCAGAGTACATATTCCCTTTCTCCCTTCAGAAACTCCCACTTCGCTGTTCTACACCTCAGGAGTATGGTAAATGGGTTGCAAATATCTCAGTATTAGGTTCAGCTGTAAAAACAGCCATTTAATTCACAAATGCAGAGGCTACTCAGTTTAAAATATGATCTTTTTGCTTCTAGGATGCAGATTCAAAGTTACTGTTCCTCTGTGTATATGCATGTGTAAGTAAGTACATGTGTAAGTGCCTGTTTGCTGTCCAGTGAACGAACGTGCGTTGAATTGGCAAATGCAAAGAGGGTTCCTAATGAGTTAACTCCCCAGAGAAATAAAAATAATGCCTCAGAACTCAGCTCTGTCTTGGCAGATTTCTCCATAAATCTGCAGAAATCAGAGGAGCAGCATCACGAGACAACATCATCAGGGAGAAAGGGCAGTTGTGTGGTCACATCTAAAGCAGAGGGAAAGTGAGCTGTGTTAGACATGAGCAGCTGTGAAGAGGCAGTAAGATGAAGGTAAGCAGTGCCATTTCCATGGGCTCATGCTCCAGACTTCTCCATGTTTTGCACAGGTCATAGCTGGTCTGATTTTTCCAGTCTTACACAGATGAATGCAATAATTTCTTATGAGAACTTTGCATAAACTGAGGCTCAAATTTCATTGAAACTGATGGCTGCCAAGAATAATATTTTTCTGGTGCTAAAGGCTCTGATAACTTATATTTTTCAAACCATAATTTAGATGCATCACAGACGTATATTATCTCAGAGAAAAACTAGGTTTTCTGTTTTCATCAGTACTAAATCAATGTCATAAACACAATCAGAAATACTTACTGCTTTTCACTAAAAAGTTTCTTCTTTGAGCTTTAAAGGTTAGCCAAGGTATCTGGATTTACTTTGTAAGGTTTAAAAGTCTCAAAAACTATAAACTATTAAGAACTGACTTCAAAATTATTGTTTGAAAGAAGAGACAAGTTTACTGTAAAAGAAAGGCAAAGCATTTCTTATGAACTTCAGGCAATTGGGTTGTAGGTTAGTGCCAAATTGAAGCTTCAAAACCAATCGAAATTTCACAAGTCTATAGTCTTGTAATCTCCTGCTTTATTGTCCATCATCCTATTTCTGAGTCTTGAAAGTTCCAAGACAGCTAGCTCATTTTTCATTATTTCCTAAGGCACAAATCAAGATTTAGTCCAAACTTGTCAAAGCAGAAATTTTTAAGACGACGATTTTCCCCTACAGACATCCAGAATTATGAAAAATGTACTCTAACTTTTCACTAATGACAGTTGAGAAAAATACAGTGCTGTTTCTGCCATAGTTTGCTCTGCTGTCAAACATTGTCTGACATCTCCATACATATCCATGTGTGCTTCCTAAATAGCTTTGGAACTCACAGTCTGATTTCAGGAGAAATGAAACAAAAGGACATTGATCTCAAAGATTATTATGTTTCCATACATTCTGTAGAAATATAAACTGAGGACTGAGATCAGATCCTGCAAGTTTGTGGCTGAAGGAAAGGCTGCAGGAGGAGTGCACAATTTTTATGATACCTAAGAATCTGCATGACAGCACTTACAAATATTCAATTGTAAGAAAAGCCACAGGATTTTCATACCTTAACCATCAAGGCCTAACAACCACAAGACACCATAGGAAATGGGACTTCATTCATGCTGCAGCTCTACATGCCACTTGTTAGTTATATTACTTTTTCATTAGTCAAACTTGGATTTATAGTCGGGGGGGCTGGATCCAGTATGTAAGAAATCCGAGCCTCCATTATTAACATAACAATGTGCTGTGCATTTGTCTGACATTTCTGATATCTGAGATCCAGCCTAAGTGCCATGATGAATGGACATTGTAGCCAGTATCTGCACAATCCAGTCTCATAACCCCTCATGTTTTGGGTTTACTGTAGATGTTTTGTGTAATTACCCTGTACAGGAGCATACCTCTCCTTAACTACCAGCTAAGATCTGTGGGGATAGAATTAGTTTAAACAAATTCAAGTAATGAAAACAATCACTCATTTCCAGTGTTCCACATACAGATTCACATACAGATAAGAGAGAACATCATTCTCCACCAGTTTGGTGACTGCTTGGAATGGATGGAAAAAGGGGCCATTCTGAAGGTATGTTCTCTGGGAGGAGCAGACTTCATAAACAGAGGATGCTGAACACATGTAAAATTATCACGTTCTACACGGTGTTGTGAACACAGTGAGCTAACAGTGAGTTCTCAGCTGGTTAGATTAGGCTGTGTGAAAGTGCTGCACTAAGGTAGCTGGAATTTGATTGAACATGCATAGATGTCTCTGCCCAGTCTTTCCTTGGCTTTTGCAGGCTAACACAACCAAAGGGAGCTCAGACCTGCCTCCATGTGCCAGCGCAGGCATGTCCTCCTTCACATATTTGTAGTGTGATTTTAGGCAAGCTACAATCAGTAGAAAATGGGTGGGTCCGGAAAAAGGTTAGAACTTGCCTGGAATCTTTGGTGAAACATCAAGAAATTCTAATTCTTCAAAACACAGCGTTTTTGTGGAAACATACTGATTTTGAAAGGGAAATCACAGGAGGATAATTCACATTGAGAGGCAAGTGTATGGCCAAAGGTGAAGACCTAAAAACATAGATAATCATGAAACCAACAGTTTTCATCTAGGGCTTAGGCAGCCGGGTTCAGAAGTCTTTGGGTTGTAATCAGATATAGCAGAGATATAAGAGCCAAATGACAGTTAGGAAAGCAGAAATTGTAATTTTGGACTTTTGCAACACTTTAGTAGAACATCAGAATATATGTCATAGCCCTGCTTAGGCTATGTAGGGTTTGGAAATTCCATTTGCAACTATCTGAATTCACAGATCAACTTTACTAAAAAGATATGTAAGGATTTAGCTCTGACCTCTGCTGTAAGAAACTGTTCAAGAACAGAGCTCTTCTCTCATGACATATTCAAGCACCTTTGATTTTGCATGAGTTGTTAGACAATAGGAATATTTTTCTATGGGTATGCCCATGCAAAATATACACCTAGACTATTATCATCAGAATCTTATTCTTCACAATCATTCTATAAAAATTCCTAAAATCCTCCAACCAAAGCAGCCAACCAAAAAAAACTAAAGGATTTACATGTAAGTGTAAGGAAAAAATTGTTCTAAATTTATGAATTGCTCTAAATTTATTAATGTGTTCCAGCTCCCAACTACATCTTTTAGAGGTAACTTCCTCCCTAATTTACAACATTCCCCTATTAATTATGCAATTGATATTTCAGTAAGGCTATCAATATTTAACTTGTATCAATGAGCAGACTGATTGAAAACAGATGTCATAGCTATAACCCTAAATAACTCACAAAATACTTTTCTCTAGGCCAGCTTTATACAACTCTAGATAATGTCCAGCAGTCTAGCGTGAGCTATTAAGTTCCTCTGTTGTTCAAGCACTGTGATATTCCTAGGAACCCATGCACAGCAATACACAAACAGATGAGAACCAGGATTTAAATGAAACATTAAAAAACAGGATTTTTAAACTTACTAAATGAAATAAACAAGAAAGAAACTCATTACATCCTTTGTTTCCTTATCAATCCAGATGTTTTTGTTAATATGCCTTTACATTTAATATTTTCATTCTGCAATATTTTTAGATTGTCATGTTTCTAGCTCTTGACTTTATTACCTCTTTAAATTAACCTGCAATAGCTAATTTCATATTAACAAATAGAGTAGAAATAAAAGGTAAGGTCTAATAGGCTAAAAAGTACATACACATTCATTAGCAAGCTTCAGATTTCTGAGCCCTACTTGTTGTACAGTATCATATAATTTTAGAGAAATTTAGGAAGGGAAATAATGTAGATTCAAATTCAGGATACAAATATGAAATGTCTGGGAATGGCCTGAACAATGTCAGCAAGTACTAGCTTTTAATCAGAAAAAAAGCCCCCAACATTTTGCATAGAGTTAAGCACAAGCCTAAAGACTTTACCGTAAAAACTGAATATAGTATAGAGCTTTTTCAGATATTTTTCAAAGAAGAGAAAGCTACTACAGAAAGTTTCTGTCCAGAATTATACTAGAAGGCTAAGCTTACTGACAAGATCTACCACTCTAAACGCAAAGGTAGAAAACCAGTGTTCTACAGATCCGCTCTAGCCTGAGTGTTTTTGCTGAATTGAGTTCTAAGTAGGCAATCTTTGGTGCCTATTTTCAAATTTCTGCCCAAATGACCTAGAACTATACACAAGAGTATGTTTTGGCAAAAGAGAATACATCAAAGCACAAACATACCTCTGTGTGTGTACTGAAGTCTGGATTCTTCCTCCATTTTAAAACTGATCCGACTTACAAAAAACATTTAAATAGTCTCCTTGAATTTCTAAGAAAAATAATTTTCTTAAAATATAGGTCCACTCTTCAATAATGCCTTGATTTGGAAACCAAAATATTAACAAGAATAAGCAATGTATGATGGTATAATGGCACTGACAGCATGAAAGCATACCAAGTATAATATTTTCATATTTTATACTATATAAATTTCTTCTGCAGCTTACTGTTCCACTAAAACCCAGTGTAAATGAGGTTCAGCCTTATAACTCTTTTTAAAAGTACATGCTGGTAATTTTGTAAATGTCCAGTAAAACTGTATGCAATCTTAAAGATCCGTTACATAAATTATTGTTTTAATGGTGTTTTTGCTATCACAGCACACTGAAAATAGATTTTCTCATAGACAGAGGTCAATTCAAACTTACAGAGGTCAATTTGAAATTTTCTGACAAAATATCTTATTCTATATTGGAATAATGTGCTGCTAATAATTTTCAGAGCATTGAAAGCAAATTGGAAAATATTAATTAGGCCTTTCCCTAAAGCTGGAGCCAAAGTACTTTGCCCAATTTAATTAACTACTGTGTACATTGGTTCTTTTGCTTCAACTTCTGCTGAAAACTTTAAAAGCCCTTTGCCAAGTGGCTAATGGTAAAAAACAAAGGGCCAGATACAACACATCAAGGGCCCCTCACAAAAAATAAATAAACCTAGCTCATATGCATGCTAAAACCCCAGGCTGGCATTCAGCACCAGCATTTTATCTGTCTTTTCCCTTTACTCACTGACAGAAGAAGACAACTTCCCACCCCTCAAGTCACGCTGAAACTCTTCCTGGAGTTTCTCAGTGTTCCTTGAGGAACTGTGAGGAGGCAGCCTACGTAAATGAAAACTATTGCTGCAATTTTGCCTCCCCATTAATACAAGTGGTGATTTCAACAAAACAGCTTGCATGAGTATACGAAAATGGAGGAACCAATATTACACTAGGTTACTGCAGATTGACCAACAATTTCCACTGGTGAGTTTCACCTTTAATCATTTAAAATTAGCATCAGATAATCATCATTACACTTAATCAATCATTATGTTAATCAAACATGTATATGTCAAAGCAGAACAGGACACTCTCAATAAAACTATAGAAATGCTGATGAGTAACATCTTCTTCCCACATTTTTGACTCAAGGTACTGTATTGAATTTTTTTAGGAAAACACGTGCTGTCTTCCATTTTGTCCTGTTGTTTCTCAAAAGAAATAGAAACAGTGTTACTTCTGTCTACCTTCTGTCAAAGTATGATTACTCATAATTCCAGTATTTTTTCCCAGTGTATTCTGAACTTACTTCAGCGAGGGCGCTCCTTCCAGCAGAAATCACCCCACTGCTTGAACACTCCTCCACTTCACAGTGCCTTTACACATTTCAGTTGAATCTTAATATTCTCAGTTATTTTATTTCTGTTTGTATCACCATATATACGGTCTTCATGCTCTGTTCCTTTTTCATAATTACATTTCTCATGCACACATTACCATATTCTGTACAAGTACAGCTCAGGAAAGCTATGTTTGTTTATTGTTTTGCTGATTTCCTAAATCACCTCCTAAATTTCTTATATGGGTCTGGATGCATTTGCATGTAAATACATACTGCAATATAAAGATATGTTGTGTGTGTGAAAGAGAGAAAACGTGCCTGAGAGATCTGTTCTTCCAGTTCTATGCCAATGTTTTTTCTAGGCAGAAGTCCCTGGACATAACAACATTTCCATCACTGGAAATATCCTAAATTTATTTAAAGAAATGGAGCATTATTAGGAGACTGACTTCCAAAATAGATGGCAGACAATAAGCTTAACCAAAAATAATTACACTTTAATATGAAGTATACACAGATCATTAAGGTTCAGAATCAAAAGTCCATGGCATTAAATTAATTCTTGGTCAGGGTTTTTCAGGTATATCCAGCCTGCTGCCTTCTCTATCCAAGGAGGACTGCTCTCCAACCCCCTGCCAGCTCAGATTTTAGGTGCCTTAACATCACAGTCCTGATATTTCATATCAGGTTTGTGGCAGTTTCTCATCATCACTTTTCACTTGTGTCTTTCTAAATTAGCATCCTTTGTCATCTTTTTTCTCCACTTTGGAGACACATAACAAACTATACAGCCTTAATTTAGATTTTTACTCAAAAAAGGCAAAAACAGGCAAAAATAAAGAGGCGGAAAAAAATTGGCAGAAGTTCACATCATGTTGAAATAGTTCAGAGGAAACAAAAGGTCACAGCCCACCTACTCAACAGTACATCGTGCACCCTTTGTACTTTCTGTCTTTAGAGGACCTCTAGCAGCACATAGCAGAGCACCTCAAAAAAGAAAAGTATGACTCACATAAATTGCTGAAGAGGGCCTTATTCCTTCCATGTGTACCACTCAGAGTTTTACTTGGTTGTCTGCAAGATTAAGTGTTGGCTCTTGGGATCCCAGTGTTCCTGAGTAGGTGCTGTAGCACAATGAGTTGGGAAGAGCATTTTGTTGAACTGGGGCAGCTGATGATGCTGATGCTTCTGACAAGCACTGAGGCTCCTGGGCTGACACGCTAGAGCATGGGGAAGGAGGTAAGATATTGGACTTCTTTTTTAACCAGTGCTCTTTTAGAGATCCCTGCCCACATCTCAGGAGAAGTCCTATAGACACAATGTTCTGCTTCTGTTATGAAAAGTAAAATTAGAACTAACATGGTGTGCTCACAGCTCAGATATTCTCACACATAATACTTCCTCCGGATGTACATTTCAAATTCCGATCCTCTTGCTGAGTTAAAAACCTAGGATTTAATGTAAAGAATTAATTGTTATGCTTTTGAAATAGAATAAATTGTCTCCGTGTCTCCTCAGAAGAAATCTTCTCTTGTACAGTAAGAAATGGAACCATAAAGACCTGTATCAAAAGGAAAATGTCTTTATTCATGATTTGCTCAAATTGCTTTCAAGAGCTTGTTTTCTTATTAGATTTTTTTTCTGGAAGAAAATATACTATTATATGTAACTACTTGGATCTTGTCCTAAATGCTTATTGCTTCACAAAAAAATACCTTTTATATTTTACATACAGAAGTTTCACAATAGACAATTTCTAAACATTTAGAAACTTCAAAGGATCTCTCTTTTTATTCCTACTTTGATATTAATTTTGCTTTTTTCCCCTAATAGTTATTAATGTGTGAAATATGAGTACTGCAAAATGAGAACTGCTGTTTATTCTTCCAAAGTGGCACAAGCTGTTTTCCTCATTCTTACTGTGAACTGCTTTGAACATCATTTCCATTGAGTATGCCAACTTTTCCTATTTTGTGAGCCAAGGCCTCCTAATTTCATAGCCAGCTTGCATCACCATACAAGTTCAATTTCTATTTCATACCTTAAGGCTTACAATGATGAAATCTGACCCAGTTACCTTAGGGCTAAGAAGACTGAAGTTTTGATCAGTCATCACTGTCAGCTTTAGCACACATTTCCTTTAATCCTTCTTAGCGTGCTGGAGCCATTAGGACTGTTTTTGCTGGGCTTTGGACTGGAAACAATCCTTAATTTAATCATAAACATTTGCTCACGTTAACCAAATTTTTGGGTCTGTTAAAGTTTCATTAAACATGTTGTGTGTTCAGCCGTGCTTAGAGACTTAGGTGACTGACATTCACAGAGAAATTATTCATGACAGCCAATTTTCTGTCAAGGTCCTCATAAAATATACCTTTGAATATATGAAATGCAAGGTATGTATTTCAAACAGAAATAAGCCAAATGACAATACCACAGGAAATAATAAGATGTGGAACTACACGTAGTGGAAAATAGAGAAACCATCTCTGATTCCCAATTTATGCACCTCCCCTACTGCATTCCCCATGCTCTCAAATACATGACTATATACACAAGGAGAAATCTAATGTGATCAGTCTTTGTTTTTAATGAAGAAAAAGAAAACTGGAATATACTTGGAGTTTACTCTGTGCTAGCACCATTTTTAACAGAGCTATTTCAACCTGAAATTGAAACATATTGTAAATCAACACTTCCACCAACTTTTTGATAAACAATTAAGGGCTTTAGTAATGCAAAGCAAAATATTTTTAGGATCTGATTCCTGCAATGAGGATTTTATTTGACTTAAAAGGGAGATCAGCTCACACCACAGAGATCTAATTTCATCAAACTTAAAGTCCATATTCAGCAGGTTGAGAGATTCAATTACTTATTAAACAAGAACCCTGACACAGGGCTAATTATTTGTTAGTATTTCTTAACATACTGAGGTTTCCACTGTGTTTACAAGGACTGCACTCTTAGTCACTTCAAAATAGGTGTGTTCCCCTGAAGGGACAATGCCCCATCATTATCTTACCAGCTACTGCACATAATTTTTCTAGTCAGAGTTAACCTTTATTAAGTGAGTCCATGGAGAATCTCCACACTGCACAAGGCTGGCAATGGATTGATCTAATGGACACTGAAGCCAGGTACATTTCTCGTGTTTGCAGTTCACATACTGTAGCTTTAGTTCTGCCACAGTAGAAAGGAGTGTTGAAGAAAGACTTAAAAACAAAAAAACAAATGCAGGTATAAAATGGATCTGTTTCTCCAATGATCCATGAAATTAGCATAGAAGAGAAACAAGTTTTTCTAAAAGGGAGATACTCAGGATGCTACAGTAGCCTTGGACATGATTCCTAATTCAGGAATTGCTGTCTTCCTTCTAGTGATTTCTACCATCTCCCACTTTATAAATCACAATTTCTCCAAAGCTACTCCTTAGTCATATTTGCCTATATGCATAGGTAGTTTACTCAAGATAGCTGCAGAAAGTAATTCACATCTGATTGTCTTTTCTTCACCTGTCATCCATTATTTCTGTCCTTTTTGATATCTAAATCTCCTTCTGATTTTCTACTCCTTACAGGCCTTCACCTGCAGGGTACAGCATGTCATATTGCAATAACTTCCTGGGTTTTTTACACACTTAACTCTTTCTATTGTTCCAAGATTGACTCAGTATATAATACAGAAGGATAACACGTGTTGGAACCTACACCAGCTCTGCATGTTGATCTATTTTATGGTAGTCCTGTATCAGAATTTATCCTGACATCGAGGCAAAGATCAAGACAGCCTTACACACACATGCATAAGAATACACATACAAATTTAGGACAACATGCTCTCTGTGACTATATTTAAGTGTTTATACATATGCAGATAGAAAAGTCACGTGGCTGTAGATCAAGTGGTCCTGAGCTTGCACTCACTTCCAAGCATTAGCCTACACACTGAAGATAAAAAGGACTTTTCTGTACCATTCTGGCTGCTTTCACCAAAAGCCTCTCTGCCTTGAAGGTAGTTGGCAATGCCAGATTGAATCACAGCGTTACAGTGTCCTGTAACTAATGCCCTATTTTCCAAGGGAAAGGTTGGTTAGGGAAAATGAACATAACTGTGTGGATCAGGGAAGAGGGAGTAGTAAGAGAGAGAAGGCAAGGTCTGGAAAAATAGAAAGAAAGAATGACTGTGTAAGAAATGCAAGAGGAAGGGAGAAAAGGTTTGACAGAAAAGCAGAGGTACAAATGCTATGAGGTGAACTATTGTGGAAAACTACAGCAAGAGGGAAAAGAAGATGGAAAAATTAAAGTCCAGGAAGGAAGTGAAACTAGTGCTGAAAGAAGAGCGGGCTACATATATTTCAAAAATCCCGTATTATTTCTTTTTCTAAAAATACTTTGGGATCACAACTGCATACTTACTCCCTGAGGTGTTAAATCCCTGAACATAACAACAAAAATTCAATAAAACAAATACTCTGTCAGAGTATTGATTGCATAAAGCCACAGGTTAATGAGCATCTAACTGGTGAGTCCTGCATATAAATGAGGAACATGGATCTCAAAAGCTTACAATTCTGGTCCAGCTAAATACTGAGCTATTTACCAGTAGATTGTAAGATACTACAATGGACAAAAAATCATTTTCCTGCTCAAAGAACACTATTCTAAATAAGAAATACTATTTTACTAATAAAATAGCAAAGATCGAGGCTACAGAATTAATCCTCTTTAGGAAAACAATATTAGCTAGCTGTATTGCTGTGGGTTGAAGCTCCATCCTTACACAGGCATAAAATTTTCATTTTCAGAAGCAGTTGCTAGGATCCTCTTCTGTTTCCTAGCAACATATTTTTAACCTACTTTCCTAGTGCATCACTTACCACGAACAAAAAGTCTTTGTAGAAGCAAATCTTTAGCTCTTCTTTCAATACAAGCATATGCATGTAATAGTAAATTGAATATCTATCTGGAGGAGTTATTGAAAATTCACATTTTTCCTGCGATTAAGTGCAATGAATGAAAAAATGATAATGAAGTATCCCTGAAAAACTGCAGATTTTCAATTTCTAGTGTCCTTGTAATTCTTACAAATTCTTACAAAACTTACTATTATCTCTTGGAGAAAAAAAAAAAAAAGCCTAATGGAAAAATGTATTGTTTCAGGGGAAAGTTTACTGCAGAGTTTGAGAGAACAACCTAATGAAGGCATAGCTGTCTAAAATAGAGAGTACTCCCTTTTTGACTGCATTGGGATCCTTGGAGTGAAATATACTGGATATTAAAGAATCTAACATGAGGGCATATTTTCAAGTCTTATTTAGTAGCAACAACTGAATAAAGGTATTTTTTAAAAAATTAACAGAAATGACGTGCAAAGGGAACAAGGTATTTCCAAACAAGGCTCCCCATTTCCAGTGCCATCTCATAACCATTGTTTAGATATCATTTTAGCAAAATTAAAATCCTCTGGGACTTTTTTCAAAAGCAGACTGGTTTTGCCCTGCAGCTAATTAAGCAAGAATTACAAAACACTGTAAGTACAACATTATTTGCATGTTCCTGGTATTTCACTTTCACTTCTCATCAAACACACTAAATTGTCCAATAACATAACCAAATCATATCCAATAGGAGCATCACGGAGTTCTTTTGCTATCAGTCTGCAGTGAGAAAACCACAGTGTCTTCCTTCTGAGAGTTTGCAAACAAAGCTTGCATGCTCCATGTAATTTAGAGCAATCAGTCTATGCAATGTCATTGTGTTTCCTTTCCAGCAGGCATTCCCATAACTGGTCAGCCAGACACTTCACATTCCAAATAACTAAGAAGGTTTAATCAATATGGGATTCAAAAGGAACACCAGATCACTTGAAACATATATCAACACAAATCTTTTCAAGCTAATATTCAGCTACCAAAGAAGGCACAGGGAAGGCCAAATGAGTGGCACAGAGAAGCCATGCTGACATATCGAAATTCTAAAGCATTTTTCCTACTGCTAAACAAACAAACAAAAAATCCACATGTAAATCAATCAATATACATGATCTCAGCCCCGTTCCTATTTAATCAGTTCTTACTACAAAAATTACTATTGATTTATTAGTAAAAATATAAAGCTCTATTAAAGTACAAAGATATTATCCAAAATTGATGTGTTCTATGCCACTGGTATTTTTTATTCCTGTTATTTAAACAATAAAAATGGAAAGGCTAACACATGATACATGACATCCTATACAGAAAGAAAAGTGTACAGCTTATCAGCAACACAAAAACTGATCTTTTTTATAAAGTATTGATTGAAATATTTGTAATTTCTAACACCGCTCTGATACATTGGTAATTTAATTGCAAATAATGATAAATGATTAGCTCTGATATTTATAGATAATTTCCTGATTAATATAAAATTTGTTTCAATTGGGAAAATGTTCTTTGTATAATTACACAGGTGATAGATTACTTCAGTAACATTTCTAAAGACATCCGTAAGTTTATCATAGTGATGGTGCACCTGTGCTGAATAAGAAGCTAGTAAATACTTGCAAATTATACATTACTGGCAAATAGAAGAACTCATGATTGTAACCCAGATATCTGACAATTTATTTCTTTTGAAGGCACTGCATGGTATTAAATACATTATGATATCTTTCCTGGACATAAACTCTGATTCCTGAGATACGACTGTGATGAGAGGCAACATCATGGTATACAACTACAGATGTGTAATTCCTACTGAAGCATTGTTCCAGAAGCCAATATTGATATTTCAACATACTGACTTTCAGACTTACCCCTGACTAAGCAATGGGACTTCAGCAGATGTTTAAGGCTTTGCCAATTGCCACAGTGGAAGGAACAGTGGCACAGACAATTCAGTTATGTTCTTTCAGGAAAAGATATACCAATATTATGGTCATTTAACAAAGGTTAATATAGTAAATAATTCTAATAAACTCTATAAACACCTATCCCACAAGGAAGTACTAAACAGCAGTGTAACTGCATACAAAAAAAAAAGTGTTTAGTTTCACTCTCAGACTCTATTAGATTAATCATTTATATTTGATAAATTATCACAAATCCACAGGGATGTGAGAAGCCACTACCTTTTCAATATTGATCTTTATGTTATGAAACACATTTAAAAAACCAAAAAAGCAAGGACACAGATGGGGATATTAATGTATGGGAAACTTCAAAAGAATAGAGATGCCTAATTGCCTTCCAAAGCAAGCACCTGCAGATTAAATGAAATGGGTCTCTAAGTCATGCCAAGTCCTGTCATCTTTCATCCTTAATTTTGTCCACAGGAAAAGAGTAAAGTACCTGCGATATGCATTATGAATGAAACCACAACATTGCTTTCACAGTCGTGTTACGAAGCACCTGAGGAAACATGAAAAGAGGTTGACTTACAAAAACCACTTGGAGACAGAAGGGCATGGGGAAAGAAGAGATCTGAGGAAGCTGATTTTTCCTTAACATGATGTTAAACATTAAAACATTTACATTTCATTGTAGAAAAGGCAACTTGGCTTTCAAGGGAAGAAAAACAGTGGGCAGTCTCAGAAACCTCACTATTTGGAGATCTATGCACGAGTTCAAAATATTCTGAGCAAACTGAAAATTTTTCAGTATACAGCATCTAAAGTAAAAAAAAAAAAAAAAAAAACAAAAAGTAAAACAATTTTTTTTCTTACTGTAATATGACATTTTTTACTACAGCATAACATTCANTATACAGCATCTAAAAGAAAAAAAAAAAAAAAAAAGAAATCAGAACGTAAATCAATTTTTTTCCTACTGTGAATATGACATTTTTTACTACAGCATAACATTCATCTCATGTACAGTTATTTCTACACAACATCTAATACCTCAAATCAAATTTGAGCATATGCAGGTTGACTTGGAGCACTAGGAGTCCTTTAATTATATTTTGATACAAAATTTAGTTCACAAATTTCGAATGTCGAGTCCAACATCTGGAAATAAGTTTTTGAAACAAGGGGTTGATTTATCAAAAGAAGGTATATCATTTTGCACAACAGACTTTTGGCACACTGAAACATCCTATCACTATTAATGCTAAGGAATCAGATATATACATGTGTGATATCTACAGTGTTGCAAACCCCTTCTTATCTAATATCAATGGTTGAATGGTCAAATTGTTTTGTCCAAAGCTTCCTATTTGAGTATATCCAATATTGGAAGATTTTAATTAATATTATAATAATTCTGTACACTTACAACTGGCATGCAGGGGTCATAAGATTTTGCTAACATTCTCCTTTCTCTTCTACTCATTTAACACCTACACAACTAATTTGGCCTTCACATATTTATTCTTAGATTCCTGTAGCATAAATTAGAAAACTGCCACATCCAGTATCTTTCCTGCGGCTTGGAATGATGCCTTTTTTTATTCTCACAACTGTTCACTCTCATGTGAAGTACCTTTGCTAATGGACATGTCCTTTTCATATATGGCTACCATACGATGTCACACTCATTCCATATTTCAAAGAAAAACCAGAAAATTGACTGAGTAAAAAACAATGATGCTGGAACCAACCAGCAGGGTTACCAACCCTACAGTGGGATTTAACAAGATACTATTTTTGATACTCTAAGATCTTTATTGCTATGGTAACACTTGCAACATTTTATTGCTTCAAAATCTTTCACTGAAGAAATGAGACTGCACAAATACAATTTAAGGAAAATACATGCATACACACCCACACAAATGAAAAAGAAATGCAGACTGAATAAAGACTCTTTGGGCTTTAATTAAGAGAAAACTTGGAGATATACCCTCATAAACATGTGCAATTTCAAACATATTTAGGGAGAATTTCACTGTCATTTAGCATCAAATAAACTAGGCACAAAGAAAAAGCTTCTAAAATACCATTTGTAAGTGTAAACTATATTGAAAAAAACCCCCACAGCCATTTTTCCCATTACTAGGCTCAGGGTTTGCACTAACATGACTCAGTTTAGTAGGATGGCTCTTGGAGACTGCCGGATTCCCCGATGGCAGAGTAGACACTGTGGGCTGTTTGTCCACCCAGATTCAGAACTGCTGCTGCCACCCTGCTGCCGAGGTATGACTGCACTGTGGGCAGGGACTGGAATGTCAGCAGGGACAGACCGACCTGTTCGAGCCACACTGTGGGACGGCCAAGAGAAGCGTGTGGAAACAAACATTCTCCTTTCCAGCCCACACCAAAATTTCTGCTGATGCTTCCATTACCTATCCCTGCTGGTTTAATTAAAGATGTAATTCAAGTTTCTCACTGCACTGTAGACTTCCCTTGACTTCAGAACCAAAATGAGTTTTTAACTCGGCCTAGAAATTAGGGGAAGGATCAGAAGGTGCCATACCCCCTGAAATATCTGGAATACAATGTCTGCTACGTTGCCAATTTTTCGCTTTGGTTCAGAAATAACTAAAAATACCACCACATAGAAAGGAAGTCCCAGCTCACAGAATACTAAATTTCTTTCTCTGGAAATTTCCAAGAACCATCTGGACACAATCTCATGCCATGTGCTCTAGGAAGACCCTGACTGAGAAGAGAGGTTGGACCAGATCACCCTGCTGTGGTCTCTTCCAACCTGACCAATTCTGTGACTGTTGAATACTATGATTTCTTGACCAGTCTCTGTTTCTAGTAATTCTTAATAACTGTGATGGCAACAGTTTCATAATTGTGCAAATAAGCTAAAGATATGGCACAGAAAACAAAAATTAAGAAGATGGAATTTTTTTTTTCCTATATGCATTATTTTGAGTGTCTTGAAAAGCTATTTTGGTTAGCAATAATACCTATTCCCCCTTAACTCCTTTAACTACCATATCACATACATATTTTGTTCATAGTCTTACAAATACACATGCTTTGGACTCAAGCAATCACAAAGTTGCAGATTACTTTTTCACAGCTTTTACCAACCTGAACCTAAAGGATGTAAATTGACAGCTGCACTTTACTCTTACTTTAACACAGCAAAAATGCTATCACAGTAAAGCTCCATCTTTACATGAAATTCTAGTTTATAATAAAATAACAGTAATACCACTGCAAAAGAAAATTGCTAAAATGTCTGGATGCAAAGTGTCAAAAACTGCAATTCAACTTTAAAAATTGCTTAAGAATTCCAATTCCTTATCAAAGTTTGTGGATAGACCTTAATAACTCCTCATTTCTCATACCACAGCTCATACATTCACTTTGTATACTGATCTTCAAAAATGTTTTTTTTTTAATTTTAATTAGGGCACAGTGACTTGTTAAGCAATGGGGTTTTTTTCTTAGTGGCAACATTTTAACTTTCCAGAAGCTGAAATATTCTATTTACCTGGTGATTTATGAAATACTGCTAATGTACTAAAGATTTCTGCACTGATACTTTTTTCTCAGTAACAGCTAAGGTTATCGATTTTATATAAATAACAGAATTTTCCTCTGAACTGAAACATTTGGTTTCTTACAGTTACTGATCTGGAGAGGGTATAGTTTACACTTTTCAAATTTATCTTGTAATGTCCTCAAAAGGGACTATAAAACTATAAATCTACCTTATTTGCTCAGTACATATCCTTTGGCCTTAAAAGACCATACACATTACGTATTAGTCATAACAGTCTCCTCATTAGAGTATAAATGTATGTGATGTATTGCACAAATACCTTTCACTAGAACATATCTATCATGTGTTTGCCATTGAGACATAGATTATTTTAGTCTCAGGGTTGGCAACAGTCACTGCATGCTATTCTTCTGGTTTTCCCTGGCCGTGTTTTGTTCAGCTTCTTACTTCCAGGCAAAAATTTTGTATGCGGGTGTCAACTTGATATGGCAAATTTGGGGGAGAATGTTGGCCCTTCTGGTACAGGGAGCTTAGAGGAAAGTGGTTGGGTTCCTCATAAGCTGTGATTTAAGGAAGCATACAAACTACCTTCAATTCATGTAAGTCAGATTTGAATCTAGCTCTTATCACAGACAGCTAAGAGGCACAGCTCTCCTTCTGTAAGAATTCTCTGGGAAACTCACAGCCTGAAGGTTCCCCTTCCCAGCACCACACAGGTTATATCACACCAGAGCAGCTCTGACTTCTAAGCACCTTCTTTTCAGGATAGTCTCTGATCTCACAATAATGACCCGGGGCTTGAAGCAAGTGCACTTCACCACTGAGATACTGGTGCCAACACCTCCTCAACATGGCTTTTTGCAGAGCTCCTCCCTGCAGCACAAGTAGCCAAGAAGCTCTGCAAGAGCACAGCCAAGCCTGGTCTGGCTGTAATTCCATCTGTACCGCAGCCTTGTGTATTGGAAGAGAGACAGCTGGAGAAGAAAATGCCCCGAGTTCTTACAGCAGCTACAACATTACTGTAACTATTCCAAATGTGTTAGGATTAATTGAATTTCCATATTGATAACAGCTGGTGATATATTGTGCATCTGGTTATTAAAAACCTACTCCTGAATTCAATATACATTTAAAAAAAAAACTGTTATCAAAATTCTCCCAGAACTGGGTTAGGGCTTCTCCATGCTGAGTTAGGTCACCTGTTATCAATTACTTACAGCCTTAACCACAGCTGAAAAAAGCTCCTATAAAGCACAGTGTGTTTCCATCGTTCCTGTCCTCCATCTAGCAAAAAGTTACAGTTCTTCATATCTATTATTCATAAGTTTCATTTTGTCTTCAAACTGAACATTCAGAGTGCAGCCCCGCATCTGAGATTGAAGCCAATTACAATATCTTAGGATTCCCTCATTTCCAGTTTAATTTACTGCACCTGCTATCATTTGAAATTGCCATTCCCTATCTTACCATTTCATCACAGTTGTCTGTTACTGATGACTTCCAAAATTATTTATTTTGATGTGACTCATGCTGTAACACACTTTTGGCTGTCTTGCACTGTGTGTTCACAGTTTGCTACTGGTGGACTTGCTTTGAAAATGTATATTCTGTCTTACACTTGCTACTGACTTGCTGTTTTCTACAAAGGCTTTCAGAGTTGCTGGCAGCACTGAATTCAGCAGCCATGACAGCAGCAGTATTTCTTCCTTTCTCAGAAACACAGCTCAGAAGGGAAATTGTGTTGCTAAGGCAGTTCTATAACCTTGAAGGACCTTAATCTAATTCATAAGATGATCTGCAGTCTATAAATACTACCAGTTACACAAATAAAATAAGTTTTTTAAAAAAGCTGTAAACAAATCAGGAAAAAACCTGATCATAAAACCTCAGAATAGTAGAAACTCTGTTATGATATTCTGACTTTCCCTGGAAACAAATCAGGTCTGAAGGATAGACAGCATTCTTCATTTTAAATACAGATGATTAAGGAAAGCACCACCACTTACAACTTACTCCATGTTTTCCACCCTAAGACTGAAAAATCATGATTTAACAGAGGTCTCCATTTTTTTTTTTTTTTAATTTTTTCAAAGTAGAAAACTTAGTAACCTGAATGAAGAGTGGACTTGAGTTGACTGACATGAAACTTGTGACATGATAAGGCACATGTACATTTTGTGAGTTTTAATCACTAGATACACACTGCACCAAAAAAAAAGGAAGAAAAGAAAATAGAATACTTAAAGAAGGTCATTAAGTTAATAAATGGAATCATTCTAATACTTTAGGCACACATGCTATTCAGTAAAAAAATTCTTTTCAGTGGATCTGCTTTGAAGTTGAGTCAAACCCCTTTACTTTTGGTTCTTCCATTGTTCCAGTTGACAATAAGAATTCTCTGTTCCTAGCTGCCTCTTGTCACCTTTGATTCACTTTTCAAACTATCCCTTTATTTTGCTACCTTTTATAGCACTGTAATGACTACAGCTATTTTTTTTAAAAGAGAAAAGTGGTAAAATGGCAGTACTTTTCTAGTCTACAAGACATTATTTACTTTCTTCCTTCCTATCCCTTTAAGAATTAAAAGCAAATTCTCCCATAAGAAAGTTGAAAGCTTATCCCCTCACCTCCAAATCCTCTTCTCCAGTCTCAAGCATTTCCTAATTCTTCCTTCATTCGTATGTTCTGTTTTTCTTCTTCATCTTCTTCTCTCTATCCATTTTTTGTCAAATTAAGGATGCAAATAAATCTCTTATGTTTACAAACCTCATTTCTTGCCTATTTCCCTCGCAGTTACCAGCCCATCTTCATGCCTAGACCCAAAAAACCAGCTACAATTTGAATATTTATTGAATAACACCTGGGTGTTAGTGAAAGACTTTTTTACTTAGGCTGCGACGATGTCATGGACCACAGAAAGAACTGTCTGGACAATGATTTAAGAGTGATTAAAGAGATATATAAGCCTAAACTTAGCATAAGCACATATAAACTTAGCTATTCTATTTGTGAGACATATACTTCCCTGTTTATCAGCCTATCTGAAGCCTTTGGTAATTAATTGCACTGATCCCATTGAATAAACATTGGAGAGAAAGAGAATAACACTTTACCGAGTTGCTTCTTTCATTGCCAGGCAGCTTTTCCCCACGTGAGCAGGATTTTGTTATAACCTTGTTTATAAAAAATCTTATATATCAATTCCACTTTTTAATATATCTATTAATAACGATAATGATAAATCATTAATTAGGTATGAATACATGTTTATACATGGAAGCAGGAGCATCTGCCTTCTAAGTGGGTTTATTTGGGAGACAAGTACCAAATGACTTAAGCCAAAGCAATTTGAGAGTTTCACAAAAGCAGCAAGATATCTAGAGGCTTTTATTGCTAAAAATTATGCACTTCTAGTGTTCAGTCACTGCAAAGAAGTAGTAGTAGACAGAGTGGTTGGGGAATTTTTTTTAACTGTGTCTTCAGTGTATTCAACTTTACCCAGCCTCATCTCTGTGAGGTACTTAAATTGTTAAATAAGTCTAACAATTACAACTTCTCTGCCTGCTGAAATAGAGAGCAGTGAGGAATGAATGACAGTATGAGTAAGACTTCAAGTCTTCTGTTCAATGTCTCTAATTCTACACACTTTAAATTTCAGTTGACATAAAATACACGATAAAAAAATATATAGCCTGACTGGTTCATGAGTAATGGTAAAAAAATTTGCAAAACAAAGGGAAATGAAATTACTTAATCTAATACTGCTTCCAATTCACACTTCCAAAGGGCATTGTTCACCCTTACTATGCAACAAGGGATTGTTTCAGCTCACATAGAGTGGTATGTTGCACCATTACAACTGAGACTGGTGGTTAGGTTGTTACAGCTGCAAAAATCAAAATACAGTCAGCTCTGAAATATTCCTGAGTAGTTTATCCAACCTGCACGTGTTAAGACTTCCAACTTGGCTCTGTACAGTGGCACTTTCGGTCCAGTTTGTTTTACAAGCCCTTAAGGTTGCTGCTGTAGTTTCCAGAAGATTTATTAGTGAGGCTGTAGTGCAGTGCAAAGTCACATAGCCAGCCCAGGTTTCCTACTTTCTATAGGAAAATCATTTGCATCACTGGTAGAGAAGGAAGGAAGAAAAAGAGATGGAAAATTTTGAGTCACTCTAACTACTAAAATACGCCAAACACAGATGAGATTATTATGGTTAAGGAGAAATTCAGCACATAACTACAAAAGACACAGACATACTCAAGCTTCCACCTATTGAGCAGAGAGAATAGCAATGAAGACAGAGTGGCAACAGTGCTCCAGAGACCCTACATTTGCTAGCACAAGCAATCCTCAGCTACCTTCACTGCTATTTCTGCCCAAAAAAGTATTAAATAAGCCTTGCAAGCCCATGCTGATCTGTGGTAGCAAAGTAATCATCAGCACCTCTTCTGAAATGTAGCTATGGAAAGGGAAGTATTAAAAGGCTGCTAAGGGTAAAGGCTTCTTTATCACAGCACAACATCCAGCTCATCAGGGGTCCCGTTCCAGCACCTCACACTCCTGTGATCTTCATCCTGATCACTCCTGTGTGATCTTCATGTGGAGGTTTTCTGTCCATGGAAAGCAATCTCTGATGATGGTAGCAATCAGTCCCACTTATCCAAATACGGAGGCAGGACAAAACTGGGCCCGTGTTCTGTGGTGCATCTGGGCCCTCTGGTTTCTATATAATGCAACAAATATAAAAGAACAAAGAAAGTGACTCAGGTAATAGGGAGATTAAAGTTGACCTGACCTAGAACTAAATGGAAATTTCCTGCAAAAAGTATTTCTTTTCCAGGGGAATTTTTATTTCAGCAAAACACCACTGGCAGGACAATGTTTCATATGCAAACTGTATAATCAGCCTATGTGAAAAAAGCCATTTTACAGAGGCACGAACACTTAAGAAACAGATTCATTTGACACACCACATTCTTGTCTGCCTTTGTTCACATTATATTTTTTCAACACTGCAGAAAGAGAGACTCACACGATTTGTAAGAATTCTCTCTTAAAGTAAAACCTGTTGAAGGAATTAAATGAAACTTTCTTTAGGGTTTGCTCTACATGACAAATCTAAGGGCTTTAATTGAATAGAAATTTAAAAAAACTGACAAAAAAAGCTTTTAATTCTTTTTAACTGGCCACCATTAATTGTTTTTTTTATTAATAGCTTGATATTTTTAATAAAAAATAATCCATCCATCTCTATTCCCTGTTTCAAAAAATATCATTCTTTTTGCTTCAATTTCACACTTTTTCATTCCATTTTTATAGGAGTATTTTTGAAATGAATTAAATTGACTTTGCCTCATCCTTTAGTCAGTATTCCCTAATGCAGAGAGTAGATAACTAGATGGATTGCTGATGGATGTTTTAATTATTTGGTTTTCTTCCAGAAGTTTTTGGTAGTGATAGCAATAATGAGCCTGACTCCTGAGATTCCTTCACAAGGAGGAATATATTTATATTTCTATAAAAATATACAGCAACTATCAGATTAGTGGTCTCTCTGCAGTACTGTTTCTCCCTATATATAGGAAATCATTCTCTAACTTGAGAAGAATAATTTTCTCATCCACTGCAACCTTGTTATCCAAGGACTACAATCTCAGGAATGCAAAGGCTACATATTGCCAGGCATAAAAATAAAATAGTTGTTCTGTGTAGTTATCACTCAACAGAAGCAGCATCCCTAAGCTGATGGGGACCCCACTGATGAACTCCAGAGAGAGAAGACGACTAATTATTAGCCACAGAGTATAAATTAGGGTTTGCATGTTAAAAATTAAGCCATTTACTTCAATAAAACCTGAAATTCACTCTACGTTTCATTGAAGATGTGGTATATTTCACATTTTACTTTTTAGTATATCTACATTACTGCCATTTATCCCCTGATTGAGCTATAAAAGGATATAAAATGGTGCCATCTAAAATCACATGTACATTAAATTATCCAGATTCATGATGTAGATAACTACTGCTCAGGGGGTATCTAACTGTCTAATTGATTAACCTTAAAACCTAAATAAAATTACTAAGGTGGGATACTTATCTCCACATAAAATTAATGGAGAAAGTTAAGATCCTAGATGAGCTGAAGCGTATTTTAAGTACTTTGATTTTGCCACAGAAATCAGATCACTGAAATGGAGTTTGAATCTAGTGATGACATACACCAGATCAGCTCCCAGGTCCTAAACTACAACTTCAAATAAATTTTTTTCTCATTCACAGGAAGATAAGTTTCTGTGTGAGCCATTTTTGTTGGATGAATAAAATCAAGCCGTATGAATGTCTCCTCAGAAAAAATATTCTTTATGACTCAACAGCTACTTTGGTGTTTTTTTAATAAACTTGTGGAGTTCAGTATTGAATGTTTTCCACTCTGGCTAGAAAGCTCCAAGAGGGCATGTGACAAACACTGAAAGACAAATATGCACAAGTACATACTGTCCCCAACATCTTATCCACCATGATATAATAATCATAATTATTCTTTAGAGCTGCCTAAAAAGAAAAGAAACACAGCAATCCATGATACATGAAGAGTTGTTCTGCTCAGATCTGCATTTTTTCTGAACTTTGTCATGACCTTGCATGCAAATGAGTCTGGGATGTATGTGTCCTAGAGATTTATTGCTGTGGTTTGTTCCAATCTTTTCTTAATAAACTGAGTCAAAAATAACTCAGACAGCTCATTAGTTATAGCGTGATGCATTTTCCCCTTAATTTTGGAGATGGCAAATATCTTCATTATTCTGAGAGCAACATGTGCTGTGTGATACCTACTGTGCCACAAAAACCAGTCCAGTCCTCTATGCACCATCTGCTTAAAGAATAATCACCCTGTGAAGTATTTGTCTTTGGCAAAAATCCTGCCTCACACTATTTTCTGCCTTGAATGTCTTTCACTGCATTAATGTTTGCTTAGCCCTGAGATTTATCTTTCTTGTTCTCTGAGTATTATTTAGAGTTATTAATAAAATTGAAATAATTTCCTCTGCCATATTTGGGTTGTCTGCAATGTAACTGAAATGAAACATTTTAGAGAGTTACCTCAATGGAAACTCCGTAGCTAAGAAAATTCTTGTGGCATTAGCATCAAATGTTCTGTGCAAAGGAATTGTTTTTCTTCAAGGAATTTTCCAGTAAATCACTATAAAAATAGCATTTCTCTTGATGTTTCCATTCTATACTAGTGTATTTTTGCCAGCTTTTTTCATTTAAAAGACATTTTGTAACATAAAGAGTATTTGCCTTCGTTTTTAATCCTCCATTTGTTCGGTGCTTTGTACCTAGTCAGAGCCAACAATGACTGTTTCATTTACATTTTAGTCATAAATCTGCATTTCCAGGGGCAGCATTAGACTCACTAAGCAGCAGTGGAATTGGCTCCTTTATCACTATGGTCCCTTTATCACCATGCTGTCTGTTTTCTCTGGAAATTGTTAACTCTGCACTGTTCATTATTCACTCTTCTCCCTTACCCAGCATTTTGTGGGCAGTAAGATATATAAGCATTTGTTATATGTACATAGATGTACATATAACAAATTTTGTATATGTACATAGACTTATCTAATGAGTTGCACCTTGTTGAACATGGCAAGGCAGTGGTGTGTCACCTTCTGGACTAACACTCATGTTAACATTTCCTGCTTCCAAAATTAAAATAGATCCACAAAAACATAAGAAATTTGCTTTATCTAAGATCAATATGTAATTATTTATTCTGTCATACATTAGTCCTGACTTTAATGGCAGTTGTTACTTTTTTAACAGTCAATTGATTATTAAAAATTTTCTTGGTTGCATATCCCTGGACAGGGATCTTGCCTCACTTGTGCCTTATTCCAGAACTAAAAGTAAAATGTTGTCTAGACATTTTGCTTTGATTTGTTTGAAATACATACAGAATAAGGGAAAAAAATTGTCAGAGTATAACTGAAACTATACTAACCACAACTTCATAAAAAGCAATGAAGATCTTGTCTCCTTAATTCATTTGGACACAATACCTCTACCATTCCATTCCATATCCAACTCTTTAATTGATCCCAGCAATGAAGATTTAAATTACTTGGATCCTGTATTTTCTTTTCAGCATGCAATAATTCCCACTGATTTCAAATTAATTATTCAGTTCTTTCACTTTAGGACAAACAGAGAAATCACACTTTGGCACAATCATCCATATGGAATCTTCAAGAATTTCCATCACAGAAAAAACACAGTCATACTCAAATATGTTAATAAATAAAATCCTAAGGAGTTAGTATGAAACATGTCAGTCCATCAGAGTAGTTTGAGATAACACACAACCAGTATGATACTACCAGTAGGCAGAAAACACATATTTTAACTAGGAATTCCACAAAGAATGGCTTTGGGTATTAATGGAAAATGGTGACATTCTTCATGAAGGACATTAGCTTTTGTCCTTTCATGTTGCTAGACCCATGTCCTTTTCATGGGCTTTTATCCAAAATATAGTGTCTTCATGTTTTTGACAAGTGGCATCAGAACATCTGTTTCCTTAGCCTTTTTATCACTGCCAGGAATTAGCCATACTTTTGGACTTTTTAACTGCCTCTGAGACTGGATATTTGAGGCACATAAAACAGACAGACATCCTCATGGAGCAAAATTTCATTTCCCTATTTTTATTCCATTTATGTATTTTATTTTTAACCAGTATTACAACTGAAATATTGGAAGAGGTCTAGCTTATGGCTTTTACTGTGAGTTTTTTTAACTAACTATTGACACAAACTTGAGTTTTCAAGTGTTTCATATGCACAGCATATAGAGAAAAAAGTCCTACAATATTGTTTCAAATATTAAATATTAAATAATATCCTGCTCACAGGATAGAGGCTCTAGAGAAATAGAGAATACAGATATGTTTTAAGTTACATTATTAATTCTAATTTTTGCATCAAAGTGACGGGATGAGTAGAATCATAGAATATGCTGAGTTGGAAGGGATCCACAAGGATCACTGTGTACAACTCTGGCCCCTGCAGAGGACGGCCCCAAGAGTGACATCATGAGCTTGAGAGCATTGTCCAAAAGCTTCTTGAACTCTGGCAGTGGTCACTTACATGCTGTGCCCACTTCCCTGGGGAGCTGCTCCAGTTCCCAAACACCCTTTGGGTGAAGAAGCTTTTCCTAATATCCAACCCAAACCTACCCTGACACAACTTCTGGCTATTCCCTTGGGTCCTGTCACTGGGCAGCACAGAGAAGAGATCAGTGCCTGTTCTTTTGCCCTTCTTTGTGAGGATGCTGAAGACCTCAATGAGGTGTCCCCTCAGTCTCCCCTTCTCCAGGATGAACAGGCCAAGTGATCTCAGCTTGTCCTCATACAACAAAGGAAGGGTTGGTTTCTGATGGCACATTTTTTTGCCTTACATGCTGGAAGTTACTGTTCTGAAGTGGTTAATTTTTTAGAAAGAATATTTTTCATTTAACTTTTCCATACGCTACTGTATCAAGATGGACAAAATGAGAATCAAAGATGGGATCCAAAAGCAAAGGGAAAAAACCAAAAGTGCCTATGGCAATATAAAAAGGAGCAAAAGTGAGAGGCTCATACTATTAATTTGCAACTTAGTAAAGGGGAGGTAGGAGATGAAAGGCAAAAGAAAAAAAAAAAAAGAAGGAAGACCTATAATGTCTTGATCTTGGAGAATGCCACTAAGTAATGAAGAAACACAGAAAAGACTAAGCAGGAAATTATTTCTTTGAAAATCTGCTAACAGCACTGTTACTGTAGCAAACAATGATGACTGGCTGTATTCTCTCCTATGATTGTTATGCCCTTGTTTTTGCCGATATATTTATAAATTGTCTCGGAAAATGGGAAAATAATTTCACAGGGAAATCCTCCTGATTTTTGAAAGTGATCATCTCCAATCTCCTCCTCATCCTTCTGTACTTCTACCCACTTCTAATTCCCATCTTTACATGTTTTTATAGTTTTAATCTGAAATAAAAGTGTGAAAAATGTGTCTGTTTATCTGTCAGATCTTACCTTAAATGAAAATCCAGAGATGTAAGGTTTAGCAGGCAGACAAAGATTTTTTTTAATGTAAATCTGTTTAATTGAACACAAGAAATGAGAGAAAAATTACTTACTATTGTTTGTATTTCGTTTAAGCATTTTGGTAGTAAATGTCTCTACTCAAAATATTGTATATATATATATAATTGACATTGTACATGTATAATTGATTGAACTTGCCACAATTAACAGAAATATCTTTTGCAGCTCTCTAAGAAGAAAGTTTTATTGTGAGACCACTTTACCATGGACATTGAGCCCCAGGGTCATGGAATCCAAATTTTAGATAAAGACTGCTTCACAAAAAGGAATCTAAACAATTTGTTCATACACAGAATGACTTTGTTGACTTAGGTAGGAGCTTGTCACTAACATTTAACAAAATGGCATGCCTGTTTTTAAAACCTGACAAAGATCAATTATTTTCATACGCAAAGCCCAGGATTTTTTTTCCAGAGTTACCTAAAAGCTGCACTTTTGCAGAATACAACAGGGGGTTTTGGCTCATCTTCTTTCAAACCTTATCAAAACCATTTATATTTGAACATTAATGGATGATGTGATTATACTTTACCAGGTATTTTCATTACTTTATGGCAGCCAAGGCTCCAGGAAAAAAATCCAAATATGATTAATGATACAGCAGATTCCTGTAATAGTGGTAAAATATGCAGCCATCTAAAAATGCACAGAAACAGTTTTGCAATGATGAACTGCCAAGGAGATTAATTTCTCTAGAGCACTAGCTCTGTTGCACATACGATTCTCACAGTCACATATGAAATTCCTTTGATCCTAGCTGGAGTTAGTCACTGCTCTGGGTACAATCCATTCCTTTGTAAATAAGCCCTTCTCTTTGCAGACATGCCTACATGGTCACGATGTGAAGATGAATGACTTAGCTCAGGCTTTGTACAGTCTTACATGGCTGCCAGAAGAAAACTGGCTTCTAGCCCACTCTCTTGAAATATATGAGAAGCCACTTGCAGATTGTATTTGACTTTATAGATGTATCTCAACTCCTCCTTTGTCAAGTCAAAGCACCACCAAATCAATAGTCTCAACTTCTGCCACAAGTCTACCACTACAGAATGCTGAGGAACTTGTTTTATTCAAACTTCATTCCATTAGATATAATAATCTATTGAAAGGGATTTCAGGCTACCAATTCCCTGAGTTCCAAACCCACCCCCTGAAGAACTTTAGCAATTTCCTTGTGAGAAAATGTCCACTTCTATTTTAATTTTGCACTCCACATAATAGTAATAATACTATACAATTTCCCAAAAAGGAGTTCTGGATTAATGTTTTCAAAACACACTCAGAATACAAAATCCCAAGTAAATACGTAAAGTACTAAATAGCACAGATAGTATTGAAAGTATTATTGCCTTCTGTCCAGTAATCTTCTGAGGATATAAGACCTAAACAGTGAGCTTGAAAACTTTCAATTCAAAAAGCAAAATATTTTCTGAAGAATAAATGGAAATAGATCCAGAAGGAGTGAAATGACAACACAAGCAGCAATTTATAGCATGCAAAATCTCCAGCTGCAGATGTTTTCAGTGCCAGAAGGCTGAGTTTGGTTTAAATGAACATAAACCGTGTGACTTTTGTTACAAGTCACAATTTTTCCTAGTTCAGGTTTTATTCCCCCAGTGGATATTAATGCAGACAAATTCTTTATCCCACATTGACATTTTCTACCATCATTGAGAGATATCACCCCCCTGGGTACCTATGACCTTTCTCACATTATGAAGAGAAAGGAAGACATGGAACTTTGTATAATGAGAGAAAAAACAGCATAATATAGACACCAATGAGAACAATACTCTCAGCTAATAGGAATAATGAAGGAATCATCAAACATGGAAACTTCACAACGTGCTCTCAGAGCAGAGCAATGGCAGAGAAAACCTCAAAGACCAAATTACAGCTGACTTACAGATGGGTAGACAAGCACCAAGATCACACAAAAGGAGAAATGCACAGTCTCCTGACTGAAAACTGCAATAAGTCATCAGAACAACTCACACAGCTCACAGTGTCCTGCTTGTCAATCTCTTCTCAAAGGCACTACAGATAATGACAGGCTGCAACGTGAGTAAATCTCTGCCACCTTGAACAGGGATGGCAGCCCCCTTTGCATGACCACACATCATCTTGCCGTGGCATCAACATCCCTATCATCTTGTAATTGTAGACACCTGCATTAAAATCCCTCAATGACTGTTCAAAGGACTCTATGACACCTGTCTTAGTAAAAGATTAAAAAAACCCCGAGTCCCTACCTCCTTCTTCCAGGTATTATCACTTAACTACTGGCTGCTTAGCATCAGCTCACTAGCAGCTATAATATTTTAATATATAATTGCTGGTAACACGGTAAAACAAAAAGAAAGCCACATGCATGTTGTCTACGGGCATCCTACAGATTAAAGGAAACTGGTTCATGAATTGGTCCCAAGCATTATTATATTTGTATAGCATAGATGGGATATTGCAGTGGAACTCTTCAACTATCAGAGAGACATTAGACTCTTTGCTTTTAATGCAATACACATACAATGCAATAAATACCACTACTAAAAAGCATTAAAACAACTTGTGTGGGAAATTCCTTGCAATATCATTACAATCCACATTTGAATTGAGAACAAATTAAGTTGCATCCAAAGTAAGCCTAATCAACAGAACTTTAAGATAAGTATAAATCACTGGACACATCATAGTCTCATGGACAATACAAGCTATGTCAAACTATAGAAGACACTCTGAATTTAAATTTTTTTTTTACTATTTCTTTTGCTTAGTACCTGAGGTTGTTCAACTTAACTGGCAGCTGTACAAGAAACAAAGAAAATTAGGTTAGTAACATCACAAGGATCATTCAGATTCACAAACTGAGAGAGCAGCAAATGGTTTAATACAGGTCTTTAGGACGAACAATATCTTTTTTATTTACATTACTTTCTTAGTTTCCAGAAAAGTAGGTACAGAACATCTGGTAGGAGCATAAAGGGCTGTAATCATTTCTTTGGATTCAGGCCTTATGTGACAAATCATCACAGTACTTCTAAGAGTCATATAATCAGAAATCCTAGATTAAGCTTCACCCTCACACTGAATGGAAAATGTCTGCAGAGCTCAAGGAGAACAAGGGTCAGTAGGTCTCTGTGAATTAGAAAAACCAGGCAGCATTGTTACATTAGCTAACTAAAAGAAAATTTACCTGGAAAGATGAATGCTAAGAAGATTTGAAGTCATTAAGGGAAGCACTCTAGCTCATGCTAGACTTAAAACTGCAGATTCATCCAATTTGTGGTAGTCCACAATACCAGACATACAGGTCAGCAGCTGAATAAGCTGATGTGGCTGCCACAGATGGAAGTGACTTGCAGTGATTGCAAATTCAATCAGAGACACCAAATATTCCATCACATAACTTGAGTATTGACCACTGCAAAGACTCTCAAGACACACTGTTCCTATTTATTGAGTTATGATTCATACTCATTTTCTGTAGCAACTTTAAATCTAAATACTGGATTTTATATCCCATTTGGAATCCATAGATATATATACCCATTAAAGGAGAACTTTTATTAAAAACTTCAGTTTTGACATCTGAATGAAGTTCATTATCCCAATACTTATGGCGATGACTGAATTTAAACCCTGAGATTAACTTCCAGTTAATTGCACAGATATTAAGAGTGATCACAGTAAGGCTGATGGTTCTTACTATTTTAAGAACTCAAGATAAGTAACTACTAAGTCCTATTTCAGCAATGTTTGAAAACTCTTTTCATGTTAAATGAAAATTCAATACCATATTGGATAGCAATATCATTCATAGTACAATAGAATGTGAAATTTCAGCTAAGTGTTCTGAACATCACAAAACCTTATTTTAAACCCCTGTTTTCAACTTCTGTGCATTTCAAAAACCTTTGAGGGATACAGATATTCAAAAACATAGTTATCCTAGGCAATTATGGAAATCATGTTAGCACTATGGAAGCATACTATTTCCATTCATCTCCTCAACTTTCATAGAACCATAGAAGGATAAACTTGTTTCATTTTCACACTGAATGTGCTGTCTACACTATGAGCTTCATTCATTAGTTTTCAGAAGAATATTTTCATCTGTAATAAATAGCATTTCTGGGCCAATTTTACAGCTGTGTGTCAGACAGAAACAATAAAAAGGCATGTTCACACTGGATTATTACCCAATTTGATCACATGTTCAAGACTTAAACATCCATAAACAATGTGATTTTTTGCAATTACAAATATTATATGGCTCCTGTATATTCAGCTTGTCAAATATTTTCAAAGATCAAAAGTAATCCATCATTCTTTTTTTTTCCCTAAATGCATTCATCTGCAACATCCAAGGGAGATCAGCTACTCCCTTTGTATGCCAGTTTGTGTCAGACTGTTATTCTCTTGAGTGTTTTTTTCCTTTTCAGGCATCACCATAAAATTTTGTTTGGAACGTACCAGAAATGTTACTATAATTTGGATAATAATTAGAAAATTCCTCCTCATAGGATTTATGTTATTACCTGAAATGGATGTTCTATAGCAGGGTATCATCTGGTTTGCAAAATGTCTATTATGCATCTTATACCGGCTTGCCCATCACTCAGTGGTTTTAAGATGCTGGTGATGTGTGAAATTACATGTACAAGTTTGCTAAAGATATCTGTCAACATCTAAAAAGCCTCAGATGTACCCAAAGCCAAATTGAGGCATCAAACTGAGTAAAATATTCTGTTAATCTAAAGCCATTTTCAAAGAACAATTTTGCTAACCCTATTTACTTCTTTACACTCTGCTAAGAGAATTCAGTATTTCTTATCTTCATTTTATTTTTTCCCCATAGAACTCAGCAGCATAGATCCCCCTTCCTGCAAAATCTGCCTTTACATTATGGATTCTATAGATTCATCTCTGTTGTCTGTGTCATTAAGTAAGAAATAAATACATGTGATCCAGGGAAAAAACACTGCTCCCAGCTGTATTCAAGCAGTACTAAGTACTCTCCTTACACTGGAACAAACTCCCTTTACTCTAGACAGGTGACAAAAGGGTAGCAGTACTACTCCTCTGCCTCACTCCTGCAAAATAACTACCCCACTTTTGAATACCCAAAAACAGGGACTGATTAAAAGACAGTTATTAAAGAAACTGAGGTCTAAGGCACATAATTCAGTCGCCACAACTTAACAAGCAGTCATGCACCAAATGAACACAGTAATAGTCTATGTATGCCACCACATTTAAAAGAATTAAATATTTAGGAGAATTTAGTGCAGAATAAGAGAAAGAAAAATGGCTATCTTGCAGATGACATGGCAGGCTGAGAAAGTGAAAAGCTGAGATTTTGGAAAAAGTATCTATAACCCCTGAAAAAATAGCAATTATATAATGCTGAGATTGTTAAATTAATATTTCTTTCAATCAGCATGAATCACTAACTTCATACTGAAAAGTCCACAACACAGTCAGCTATTAGCTCTCTTCTTATATCCATCTATTAATATGGCATACACTGACACAACACACATGAGCTTTGGCACAACTTGCAGAGCTATGTTCTTCCTTCTAGAAAGGCCATTCATCTCTTTACACAGGAGACCCCTATTCTGGATTGACAAATAAAATAGATGCTTTTCAAATCAGCCTAATGATTTGTTCACCCCTGAGAGGCAAAATTTTGTCCTCAGTGGTAAACAATACTTTATCAAGTTGCCCAATTATTCTTTCCGTTTAGCAGGCAAATGGGAATTAGTTCAAAGTCATACTACTAGTTCTCTGTACAAATAATTTGGTACACATATTTAAGCTGTCCATGATGGGCTTCAGAGAAAGTAAGGACATACACACAAATACATACAAAATTCAAAACCAACACAGATTTTTCTTTTTGCTAGACCTCAAGACAAGTAGAAATAAAATTAGTGCCTGCATACATCTAGTCACACAATTAAATAGACGCAAATATCACTCTGTAAGGTTATAGATTTCAAAAATAATATTTTTAAAAATGGTTATAATAGCAAAAAGTAAAGTTACTTAATAGACCTTGAAAACAGGGTACAAAGACTGTAGAATAAGAAAATCATTATAGAAGTTATAGTCTTATATGTATCTGAGAAAGAAAAATCCAGTTTAAGCCTCANATTAAATAGACGCAAATATCACTCTGTAAGGTTATAGATTTCAAAAATAATATTTTTAAAAAGGGTTATAATAGCAAAAAGTAAAGTTACTTAATAGACCTTGAAAACAGGGTACAAAGACTGTAGAATAAGAAAATCATTATAGAAGTTATAGTCTTATATGTATCTGAGAAAGAAAAATCCAGTTTAAGCCTCACTGTCAATGGACAGAGAATTTAGGGTACGATAAGCCATTTATTTCCTTCTGTTAATTCTATATTCCAACTTACCTTATTGTGATCCTTCCAGAGGGTAATTCTAGACTGCAATACCAAGATGGGAAGAAAATATTAACAGTTAGCTTGCAGTACTCTTGTACAGTCTCAGTCAATCACAATAGATGCCAGTTTGATTTACTACTATCTGCATTTATTAATAAACAATAGAATGGAAATATAAACACATTCAATGCTATATTACAAAGAGCTTGTAGTGAGAAAGAGACAAGTTTTATTAATGTCATGTTTAAACATATAGCATTGAAATAGACTTCTAATTTTTCTTTGAATCCTAACACAGATAGAGGAAATAAGACTTTGTCAAGACATAAATAAACAATCACCCATTAGTTGTGAGACACATTAAAAACGTGTTACCTCTCTAAATATCCTTACCAGTACTGAATCTCTGCTGGAATTAAAATCAAAACTTGCAGATAACTTTCCCTGGGGAGCTGACAGAGGTGAGGAAATATCTTAGAAAAAATCTTGAGAAAGAGGCAGGTGACCAAGCCAGCAGAAGCACTGTGCCAGATGCACAAAGAGAGTGAATACCTAATTTTCAGTGTAGTTCTCAAACATATAACTTAGATCTCACAAAACTCTGCTCAGATACCACTTTTCTTGAGGCAGCCAGGATTCTGTGTACATTAACTGGAAGTGATACTTCACTTGTATTTTGCATAATTCTGGCACCTTTAACATAGAAGCCAGTAAGGGTCAATATGTCTTTTGACTGAGGAAATATGCACCTATCTCATGCAAAGAGCCTTGATAACCAGGCTATAACCTAGTCTGGAACAAGGCACTCTCCTATGAAAATTGTTTCTCAAAGTACAGAATAATTACAGGCTAAATAAAGAAAAGACAGAAATACCTCTACAAGCTGGTAACCAGAGCAATCAATACGGAATGGAGAGACTTGAATTCAATATTTCCAATGGCTATTATTTATTCTACATTCTATCTCAAGAATTCCTTGCTGACAGATCCATTAACATATGCTTACAGAACTAGTCAGAGGTTCATTTTGCGGTGAAACTATGAGTATTTAAATAAAAATTGGGATTCAGTCTTACCTAAGTACGATCTTTAATCATCTACATTCTTCTAAATCAGCCCATCTATTTTACGTTCCTGTCTCAGGGTGGAGGTGCATATTTATCTACAACAAGCACAGACACAGTCTAAATACTTGTTAAACAGTGATGGTTACCTTCCAGGTCATTAAAATACAGCAAGAATCCTACTCAGAGAAGTTCAGGTTCTCAAGACTGAGTAGAAATCCAGTTTTGAAAATCAGCAATAGTGACTAATTCCTCCCTGGTTTCAATAACAACACTTAGTGAGGAATGAGACAGGTTTGCTTTTAGCTCGTGTCTGAAATAGCCTTGTCAGTAAGAATCTATTGACTGAAACAGGCTTTGGAAAGAAATGCAATACCAGAAAAAAACATACTCATAGGTCAACCTCAACTACTTGACTGGTTTGTTATGCAATTATTTTATGGTCAAAATGCTGAGATATGGTGCTTATACAATGTTAATAAGCCAAAATACACAATGTATAGTGAGACAGAAAAGCAAATGTGTGTAATCTGTCATCCTCAAATGTTTAGGACTTGGTGCTTGAGAGGGACTGAGAGGTTAATGGCTCAAATATTTGGCCATTTGTGGAGGTGGCAGGGGGCTTTGCTGGGACCAGGACTGCAGGGCAGGAGGGGAGGTTTTGAGCATGTACTGGCGAAGCTTCTGGTCTGCAAAAGACAGAGGGGTGAACACTCACCCACAGAGGCTCTGGGGTTTGAGCCAGATAAGGGAAATGGCTGTTGATAAGCAGATCCTGCAAGGTGGGATAGTGCTTTTTATCATGCCAGCGTCCTCCCCCCACCCACCCCGGGGAAGGTCACCTCCATCTGGGACATTCACACACACACACGTAGGCCTGAGAATGCTCATCCCTTCTCACTGGGCATAGCTGGCTCAACTGCGCTGACGTGAGAGGCGGCGTCATGTCTTAGAAGGGCTCATAAACCATCCAAGACCCCCAAAGCACCCCCCAGACAAACCTCTGCAGCCTTCCAGCAGAGGAGTGTGCATCATCCACAGTGCTACAACAGGGTAAAACTTCCACCCAAGGGAGGTACTGGGGTGTTCCCACCTAACCTCAATGTATTTTAACCACTTGGACTTTGTGTTTCACGGGGTTTCCCCCATCCCTGGCAGATCAAGACTGCAACCATCACTTTGGCAAACAGACATTGAAACTGCAAACAATCAAGTCTCATCTCTGGATCAAGAGGTGGTGATGTCTTTCTACCCTCATCCTTTCTTTCTCTTTCTTATACATTTTCTGAAATGTTATTTTTATTCCTTTATATTGTTGCATTCCTGTAGATAATAGCAACCAAAAGGGCTACATACCTGCTTTCCATTGCAACCAAACTGTACTAAAATAAACCATATATATATATGTGTATTGATAAATAGCAGTCATTCACTGTCATTTCACTCTAGAGGGAAGCCTAAGGGATTAGCAGAACCCTCTGAGGAATCTATTACAAGAACCTGAGTTACCCCCACCTTCAGGGGCAGGTTGTAACAGCAGTCTGTTCAGAAACCTCTCCAGTGTTTAGAAGTTTATTAAATTAAATATGATGAAACAAACGGAAACCTGTTATGCTTTATTAATTAACAGGAAATGTCAAAATTAAGTGCAGCAATTACTTGAAATTTTGTGATTGTTTATTTGTCTATTTTAAATTACTTTTAAGGAAATAATAAGTGCAAGTGAAAGGCAGATTGCCTCCTGGAGATGCATCTCACTTTAAATGCCAGTGACTTCATTCAAGATGCAGAAGGAAGACAGAGTGGTTTCATGAGAAAATGATAGGCATTTTTTCTTCTATTTCTAAGTAGCATTTGAAATAATATAATTAAAGAGATATTAAAAAAATGTATTTGAAATCTTCAAAAGAACTGAAGAGTTGTACATGTAGCTTCTGAAGAGATTTACATTGGATGCTTCCATCTTTTAGAAGTCCCTTGAATGCCTGAGACTCTCTCTTAAACAATTCTATCACTAGAGCCATAGGCAGGGATCCTTCTAAGGTGCCATGCATTTGAAGTCTTAAAAAGAGATGATTTGGAGCTATTTCCCAAGTCTGATTTCAATCACAGTAGTATTAGAATAAGATTTCCACTATATTGGCTGACAGTATTTAACATTTCTACTGCTAAAATAGTTCAATATAGACAGTTATGAAAGAATTAACAGATAATCTTGTATATCTCTTAATAGTTGAGCACAGAGAGTAGCATGGAGCATACAGATGAGAATGACATGAATCAGAGACTGTGAGCTTGAGTTGTCAGTAGGTATTACCAAATCAACTTTTAACTCCATCATTGAGAAACTCAGCTCCTTTGGTCTTCCATTTTACAGGTACTAACTGATTTGCAGTGTTACCAAGTGATTTTGGGAAGCATGTAATGTAAATACACTAGACAGTACCCATGTCAAAAAAATATGTGTATGTCTAGTACTAAAAATCTTTCTACAAAGAGGTTATCAAGAATAAGAAAAGTATAAAAATGTTTCAGGCCTGCACAAACCACTGTAACTCTAATGAGTTTTTTGCACCATTTATAGAAACCTCAGAAAAATTAAGCACAGCAGGGATCTGTGTTGTCATTAGTTACAAGACCAGGATACTACACAGCAGCAGTAATACCAGGAGCTTTGAAGTGACCACATTGTTACAGCAAAATACCATCTGGTATTTTCCCCTGTTTCTCCATAAATGACATTTATACACAGGAGCTGCTCTAATAACCTATTCTTAAAAGGTGAAAATGCTAAGCAGATGTGTGTCAAAATGAATTGTTTATATGGCATAGACTTCAGACAGGCAAATCAGAGTTTTAAAGTTATTTTCCCCTACTAACACTACTATACTATGAAGTAAAAAAGCACAGCATAAGAAAAAATCACAGAACAAACAAACAAAGCCAAGACTTTACCATTAACCAGAATATATAAGATGTATATCTAGAAAAAGGTACAAGATTAAGTTCTTGGAATCATTACCTGGAGATCTCAAAACACCAGATATTGCTTAGAGAATCTTCTGACCCGCAAGATACATGCCACTAAACAAGACAAAGCTTTTACAAAGGAGTGAAAAAGGAATTTTAATTTTTAAATTCCTCACCTGGATATACATTTTATAATGTCACAATCTGAAATTCCCATTTTTAAGCCGTACCTCTGTTCCCATTATCAATAATTGCAGTATTGGTAAGGGTTACATTTCTTTTTTGAAAAAAATGGTGTTCTGTAGCTGCTGAATTATTCACACCAACAGGACTAGTTCTGTTAAATTTATCTAGAAAAAAAAGAAATAAAAAACAGAGCAGGGATAAGTACTTGGCTGACAATCAGAAGACCCAAGTTTCGGTCATCAGTGTGACAGGTGGTGTTAGGCAAGGTCACTTGGATTTTTTTTATTCTCTTCAAGTATTAAAACTATCTGATGGTTATTTCTCTGAATAAGGAGTCAAATATATGAAAGAAGCTAAAAACACAAGCTAAAAATGACATAAAGTTGCAAATTATTACTAATTGTTTCAAATACTCCAAATGCCATAAAGTAAACTTAAGACACTGCAGACATGGGGTTTTTTCTGCACAATTAAATCACTTACAAATATATTCTTACCTATAAACATAACAAGATCTTTGAATATCATCCAAACTAAGTGATGAGGTCTTCAACTGCTTCAGTGCCCACTCAGGCTAAATAAATTCTCTTTCTCTACCCCCTCAGAATCTTGTGAGGTGTTTTCCTCCTGACTTACACAGCTTTCCCATTTCTCTCTAGACATTGTAAGGCATTATAGCTAAAGTTTAGAAAGGGAAAGTCTCACCAGGTAACAGGCAATTGCTGCTGCTAAAAGTGGCACTCATTCCCCCAACCCACCCTCTGTTAAATTGGCTCAGCAACCTCGTGAAATTTCACCTTAAAAGGACAATTAATCCTTTGACCCAATAAAGTTGAGCCCTTAATCCATACCATATCACTTCAGGAACTCAATTACACTGAACTCTTCAATGAACTGTGATCTTAGTCTTTCTTCATTATAACTCCTTTTCAGTTAATTTATAGTGAAATATTTGGACAGATTGTTACAATTACCTACCTTCTACTATCAGGAGCTTTTCCTGCTTCTCTATGAATGATTCTTTATATTCATAGTTATTTACACAGCAAATTTTACCTGTATGCTAGCAAAAGTAGTCTTTTAACTTTCTTTTTTTTAATATTCTGCCTATAATTGTAACAAAATCACTTGCTTTTATTTTTACACTAATTTTAGTTTCAATGCTGAGAATTAATTCTTGATTTTGTAAGCTATGTAAACTCAAGCTAAGTTTTAAACATAGGCACTCACAGATTTGGGGCATTTTCCTTTAACATTAACACTCAAGCAGCAGCAAGTAAAAAGTAAATTTACTCCACAATAAAACTAGTATATTCCTAGCAGTCCCAGAAACCAAAACATTTTACTGGGACTGGAACAAAAAAAAACAAAAAAACCCCAAAAAAACAAAACAAAACAAAACAAAAAAAAAAAAACCAACAACAACAAAAAAAAAAAAAAAAACACAAACAAAAACCCCCAACCAACCAACCAAAAAAAACCCCACCAAACTGGAAGAACAAATCATTTCATCATGTCTTAGCCCACTTGTGGATCTCTTGCATTAATGATGCATTAATTTATTTACCACAACACTACTGAGACTTCTGGACATTTCATCTCACTCGAATGAACGTGACAATACCTGCACGTGTCTCAGTCTTGGAGGTTTCTTGTTTCACTTCATTTTCAGCAGTAGCCAAAAGACAAGGGAGTCTACAGAACAAAGAAACATTCTTTACAGAGATGTCCCTGAGCAATTCTTCAATACTGAAGAACAAGTAACTTAATTGTCCTGGCTCATATTGTTCTAGGGAGAATTGTTGCTAAATATTTTGAGATGTGGTACGTCAGACCTGTTTAGTGAATAACTACTGCCATCTACTTATCTTTTCTAATGTCACTTGGACACTTCTCATGTTATTGAGGTCACACTAAGCTGTACCACACTGAAGACATCGATGGGGAGTTTCTTTTTTTTCTTATACAGTCTTGGCATGGAATTTTTATAGTAGGTAAATCTGTATTAATCCTTTCTGTGAATAATGACAAGGCAGAATGAGCAGTTCTAATAAACTCTACCACAGCAGCAATGCTTTTATACTATTAAGCATCTTGCTTCAGTGATTTGTGTCAAACCAGGCCTGTGTTTCTCACTTGAATAAATAACTAAGAGAAAGAAACAAGATAGAAATGTAAAATAATTGATAATTTTCTCTGTGGAGAGAAGTAACCTTTGGAAAATTGAGAGGGTCTATGTGGTTCAGCACACTTATTAATGAATAATCATTAATTGAATCACTATAAATGAGACTAAATAGTATGTTCAAAAAGTAGCCAATGACACAAAGTTATGAAAGTTCATCAAGAAAAAGTATATTGATTTTTAGCAAGTAAGAAAACAAATTAAATTTTAAATAGCTTTTAAATCACTTTAAAAGGTTATTGGTAAGAGATTTTTCTGTTCCCAAACCCAGAATCTAGTCACTTCTAATAAAACACATTACAATCAGAACTTTACGTTTCTGAATTTAGGCTCAAGCTATCATTTCATTTTTCCATTCCAAACTTTACCTTTTAGGATGCAGTGGTGTGGCTGTGTATACTGGGGAGTGCTTTGTCTAGAGCTAATGNAAAAAAAAAAAAAACACAAACAAAAACCCCCAACCAACCAACCAAAAAAAACCCCACCAAACTGGAAGAACAAATCATTTAATCATGTCTTAGCCCACATGTGGATCTCTTGCATGAATGATGCAATAATTTATTTACCACAACACTACTGAGACTTCTGGACATTTCATCTCACTCGAATGAACGTGACAATACCTGCACGTGTCTCAGTCTTGGAGGTTTCTTGTTTCACTTCATTTTCAGCAGTAGCCAAAAGACAAGGGAGTCTACAGAACAAAGAAACATTCTTTACAGAGATGTCCCTGAGCAATTCTTCAATACTGAAGAACAAGTAACTTAATTGTCCTGGCTCATATTGTTCTAGGGAGAATTGTTGCTAAATATTTTGAGATGTGGTACGTCAGACCTGTTTAGTGAATAACTACTGCCATCTACTTATCTTTTCTAATGTCACTTGGACACTTCTCATGTTATTGAGGTCACACTAAGCTGTACCACACTGAAGACATCGATGGGGAGTTTCTTTTTTTTCTTATACAGTCTTGGCATGGAATTTTTATAGTAGGTAAATCTGTATTAATCCTTTCTGTGAATAATGACAAGGCAGAATGAGCAGTTCTAATAAACTCTACCACAGCAGCAATGCTTTTATACTATTAAGCATCTTGCTTCAGTGATTTGTGTCAAACCAGGCCTGTGTTTCTCACTTGAATAAATAACTAAGAGAAAGAAACAAGATAGAAATGTAAAATAATTGATAATTTTCTCTGTGGAGAGAAGTAACCTTTGGAAAATTGAGAGGGTCTATGTGGTTCAGCACACTTATTAATGAATAATCATTAATTGAATCACTATAAATGAGACTAAATAGTATGTTCAAAAAGTAGCCAATGACACAAAGTTATGAAAGTTCATCAAGAAAAAGTATATTGATTTTTAGCAAGTAAGAAAACAAATTAAATTTTAAATAGCTTTTAAATCACTTTAAAAGGTTATTGGTAAGAGATTTTTCTGTTCCCAAACCCAGAATCTAGTCACTTCTAATAAAACACATTACAATCAGAACTTTACGTTTCTGAATTTAGGCTCAAGCTATCATTTCATTTTTCCATTCCAAACTTTACCTTTTAGGATGCAGTGGTGTGGCTGTGTATACTGGGGAGTGCTTTGTCTAGAGCTAATGATGGTGATGATAGGGTTGAGTAGTTATAGACCAACAAGGCAGACATCCTGGTGGGAGTCTGTTACAGACAATTTATGACCTTTGGAAGAAGGGCCAGGCATCTTAGGAGGACTACAAGCATCTTGTGAGGTTATGGAGGCAGAAAATTAGAAGGGGGAAACCCCAGCTAGGACTTGGTCTGGTTACTGCCATAAAAGACAAAAATGTTTCTACAAATACATTAGCAATGAAAGGAGGGCTAAGGAGAATCTCCATCCTTTATTGGATGCAGGGGGAAACACAGTGACAAAGATAAGGTACTTAATGCCTTCACCTCAGTTTTAACAATAATACCAATTGCTCTCTAGGTACTCCTCCTCACTAGCTACTTCTGCTGGACATGTCTTGACTTTCCCACAGCTTCAAAAAAAAGCATGATGCAGAAGGATTGAAAAATTTGACAAAGTGGCCAAAACAGAGGAAAACATAACTGTGGTAAGTCAGTACCTAGCAAAGCAAAATGGTGATTAAATCACATAACCAAGGCAAACAACTCGTAAAGTTTTGGGATGGAAGAAAGAAGCTATCATGTTCAGTGTATGTGTGTCACATTGCCTGAGTCAAAATGAGGAACTGTAGGAATGCTGAAACTATGAGAATATAGTGTATATATATATATATATATTTAATATAGTGTAACAATATAACATAGTGTAATAATATAATATAATGTAATAATAGAATAAAATAGAACAGAATATAACTCTTTCCCTAGCTGTATATACTTCATTCATTCTCTTCTTTAATCCATTTGCTCTGCTGTCTCATGTCTGAGATGTATCAATGCAGTAGAGAATCAGTCATAGGCAAGGTCACGAGGAGCATTTGAAGACCAGGCACAAGAACAAGCACAGGGGAATGAGCTTTCTGATGAACCACACAATCTAGAACTAGTAGGAATGCTGACTAGCTCTGCTCTGTTTACTAAAAAGGTGTTCTAGAAACACCACTTCCCAAAGCAGCAGACAGTTACAGTTTATGACCTAGAGGTGCACATCACTCTGCCTGCAGTGACATTTATTTCCATCTGCTGTTTTATCATTCATGGCTTCAACTGTGTTATCATAAGTTGTTTGAGGACTATTAAGCAGGACAAAACTGGGTAAGAGACGCACCATTACCTAGCTTAGCTGGGTTTATGAGGAGGCAACAGTGTGATTGGGAGATTATATGTATGTTCAGATCCTAGTGTGCTGCTCTAAATTCTCACAGAAAAACAGTCTTAGGGAAATCTCTTTATAGGTTTCAGAAGCAGGGGAAAAGTCAATAACTAGGAAATGACATATGAAATGGCACATTCTCAAGACCTGCAACGTCTGCTGTACAGATTCTGAAATGTATTCTAGAATCAAGTGATGCTGCCTTCCTGTGCAATCTGTGAATAATTTGTGACACACATTGAACCTGTTTATATACAAAAATCTTGTGGAGGAGAGAGGACTGATTGTTCTGAAGTACCTCAATATATGTATTGTTGAAAACATACAGTATGCAGTAGCAACAAAACTGGGAGGTATCTCTAAATAAAATAGTAGACTTGCTGTCTAACAAATTTGATTTTGAAAGGTATTAATGTTCTTTTATTCTATTATTATTTTGAATTACAGTGTATATATTGTCAGAAATGGGCATTCGAAAGTACACTTTCAGTAGTACTAGATTATCTTTCATAAAACTCACTGGCAAAACTTTAACACTTTTTGTGGTAGTGGTACTAGAACAACAGCTCTGAGATAAATCCTATTTTCTGAACCACTCTCGCTTTTATTCCTTTTATTAATATTGCTTCTTTGTTTTCTCTTGGCTTATATTGAAGGACTCACTGATGAAATATATTAACTTTATTTAGAAATCTCACAGCTAATTTATCAAAGAAAATTATCCAGGAATCATAGCAGTTAGGAATTAAAGTACTTGTTTTGTCCTTAAATATACCTCAAGACAGAAATCAACTTGACAGATTTACAAGCAATCACTTCTTGAAGGTTTCCAAAGTGGAAAATCCAAACTTTAGAGGCAATTTATTTCAGTTCTTTATTATCTTCACCCTAAGCACGTTTCCAATAATATGTAGTAGAAAACTTCCTTGCTGAATCTGTATAATTCTCGCCTGATCTTACCTCACTATGATGAACAGTTCCCTTCAATTTTCCAGCTGCCTTTTATGTATTTGAAAAAAAAAGTGTTCTCTGAAAGTCTTTTTTTCGCTTCTCTTCTCTTTATGTTAGATTAGCCCAGTTGATTTAGTTCTTCCTTCTAGGAAAAATGATTTTTCTCATATTTCACTGAAATGTTTCCCCTTTTTAAGGTGTAGTTTATTGTTGTAGTATATTCTGTATCTCTGCCCAGGTTGGATAGTGATTATAGGTCTCATCATACGAAATTCACCTATCTCAAATTTTGTGGAATTGATTCTAAAATACTGTGCATAAAATGGGTCTACCCATGCTCAAAGTAATCGTACACATTCTCAGTGACTAAATAGCACTGATAAAACTATAAAGATCCTTTCTTTTACATCAAAACTGAGATATCACATAGTTCAGTAAGAAATTCCAATTACAGTGGTTTACATATCAATATATTGATGATTGTCACCTTGATCTGCAGTTTACAGGGACAGTTCTGATTCTCATAGTAATTAGAAGTGCAAATACTATCAGTCTGACATCTATGTTTAAGGAGCTACAAATAATTCTAAGTGTCCTACTATGAAATATATACAAAACAGAAATAGAAGGGAATATTAAGCTCTGCATGCTGATAGGCTCCTCTTCTGTTACTATGGAAACCATAGTGGTCCTCAAAATAGGCAAGGTACTTTGCCCTCCAGTCAGACAACATTTAAAATTTTGTTTGGTTTTTCCTAGCTGGATAACAGAAACTCAACCCTCAAACAAAATTACGTTCATATATACTCTAAAGTATATGAAATACAGAATAAATTTGCACACGTAACAATGATAATTTCTAAAAAGGGAAAAAATAAATGGTATCTGAATGATAAGGTTTTTTAAATTTAACTTACCAGTTGAAATTAGTTGGAGAAAACAGATGTTATTTCACCACAAACTCATCATTTGGGAATTTCTCCCTGATATATTTTTCAAATTTGTATCAATCTATTTGTTTTAGAACAGGGACTTATTACACTTACTCACTAAAATAGCCCATCTCTAAGAGATCACCACGAACTTGGGGCAAAATCTTGTAAAAATATCTGGTTGGTATTCTGAAACTGAAATGCAAGTGTCCTCTGTCTTTGGATAAATCAAACTTCAAATTTCCTTCCACCATGGTAGAGGGATTCAGATTCGATGTCATGTGATATAATTCTAAACCATATAATCAACTTATCCAAAGTACTTACCAGATGATACATAAAGTTCTTAAAAAATAATCCTAAAAATATTGCATCCTATTAGAACTATGGTTAATGAACTACACATTTATTCAATTTTAACAGTTTAAAAACATAATTCTTTTAGTTCTTGATTGCTAACAGAAAAGCAATTTATGAAATTCCTTTTCAAAATAAAGAGTTCGTTTTGCCTGAGGAAGGATATTTTACATCCTGAGTAAGATGGGGATTTGATGTATTCTGTTTAATTTTTTTAATAAAAAAAAATGAAGAATATGCTAATGTGAAGAATATGCTAATGACTCTAGTGGCAAGGAAGCAATATATGATTGCTCAGTCATGATATATGAAGAAGAGCATAAAGACTAATCTTTGCAGAGAATGACCAACATATATAAATCAATATAAAACAAATACACTCCTAATCATTGATAAAATATTTAAGATCCCCACATTCATTTAGCTCTTCTAAGCATTTCCTTTCTAAGATAACAGCAAGAGCTAATTAAAATGCTTTGGGTTTATTTTTTTTTTTTGTACCAGTCCTGTATAGTATGTGCACCAGTCTTATATGGCACATCTCTTTCAAGTTTTACAAATATTCAGCAGCAAATAAAGATCCCGAAAACTATATTCCCACTGCTTTCTCCTCTTTGTTACAGGCAAATTAAAAGCTAGAAACAGGTTTTGTAATGTCCTCTGAAGGGCTCTGTTTGATCATATCTGCTCCTAATCCTGTCTCTCAGTGGCAAAATTACCTCCGAATTCAGTAAGGGCAGCACTAGGTCAATCCTGAGCTCTTGGGCAAATTTCATTCTGTCATACCAAGCAAACTGGATGTGAGCAGCAGGCAGATAGAATGCCCCTGAATTTCATATAGGAAAAGGGCCTGAGTTTTTCTTGTGTATGGGATGAGTTCAATGCCTTAAATAGACACCATATTCATTAGTACCTTTCACAGATAGAAAGAAATAAAAGAAAAATTTCATTTAAAAAGATCATACAGGGAATTTTGTCCAAGGTTGGAAATTCGGATATTTGCAGTTTTATGTTTAATCCACTCAGGATAAAATAACATTGGTAGTTGTTAAAAATTCAGCCAAAATATACTCTAATTTATTGAGGCTATCCAAATATGTGGACACAATTCTCAAACCCATCCTGATACTGTAAGCTCAGATACCTGGTCTCACAATATGCTTTTTAGGTAGTCACATCCTAAAATACAAATCTTACTCTGGACTACAAAACCTTTTGATTTATTTTAGACACAAAAGAGAGAGTTTTGTTTGGCTTGGACTGTTCATGCTATCATTTAGCCACTGGCCTGAGACTTTGCCTTTACAGCCAACTTCAATCTACAAAGCCTTACTGCCACCAGTCATTGGGTGAAGTTGATTAAAATTCCATACAGACACCACTAGTGAGAAACAGCAAGGGGAGGAAAAAGGCTGATCAGTAAGAAATATTGAAACATTTCAAGGAGAACTGCTTTTCTAGAAATGACACCACAGATGTGAGCACACTACAAATAAAACAAGGCTATTAATTGATAAAGATGGTTTTGCCTTTCAGAGAGATGCTGTTTTGTTTACTCTCTCATTTCATGCCCGAGGAAAAATCAGAGTGAAAGAAATTGCCAAACATACTAATTAAATATTGTCAAGCCTAAGACAGAAATTTTTAAAAAGCTATCTCAGGACACAGCTAGCAAAATGCAGACAAAAAACAAGGGATCAGAATTTCCAAAGCTGAAGAATGTCAAATAAAATAATACAATAAAAATCAACAAAAAATACCCAATAAAAATCAGGCAGATGTAGAACTTAAGTGAACAGATGTTGGATATTTACACTTACCTTATATCACACATCTAATATTCAAAATTTTTAAGCATATTTCTAATAGCAAAAAGCCATTTATATGTGTTTATTATGGTGCTAAAGAAATTCTTTGGATTGTTGAAATGATTTAATCCTCAACCCTAGCATTTATAAGTAACCTATGTATGCTTACAGTTTATAAAGTATGTTCCAGTATGCTTTTTCCCTAAAGTAATGCATAATTGAGTGGGAAGGAAATAAGCATTATGTAAACCAGCTAGTACAGCAGCTAAAGATTATAACTTATGGGCAAGAAAAGGTTTGTTTTGATAAATTTTTGAAAGGGAGTAGAAGTGGCAGGAATATGTGAGCCTGCAAATTCCAGTTGCTATAGCAACTGGTGGTATTTTTAGCCATCATAACAACTTTAGCAATTGCAGTGAATATCAGTGGTGCTCTCTCCAAATATCAGTGCTGATCTTTCCCTGTTTTTCCAAATAGAAGCCCGTATGTTGCTGCAGCACAGGAAATTCTAAATAGTATTTTGCACATATAAAATAACTTGCATGACATTTTGCCAGCTTTGCCTCACCTTGCAAGGAAAAAATGAAAAAAAGAGGCTAGAATCACTTGGCCTTTTAATACAATTATAGAAAAATTAGGATTAATTCTTAAAACTTTATGGAATGCACTCCTTTTTGAACCAGTTAGGCATTTATTTTTTTTCTCCTCTGTAGGTATTGATAGTCACAATTTTTCCAATTCTATGTCCTTTTAGGACACGGATGCCTCATTCCCTATAGTTTTCTCCCTATTATACAGCTCACAATAATTTTTGAAATCCAGATTTCTTTTACACAAAGAAGTCACTTAGAAGAAGGCAATTCAAACCATAAACCAAAATTCCCCAATTATTTTCTTGCTATAGGTTGCACAGGGGCACTCTTCATTCTTAATGGAAAACCTTATGAAAGACAAGATTTTTTTAGACTTGTTTCAATTTCCTTCCTATTTCTAGTCCTTCTAATGGGCCTGATTATGGCTGAAATCCTGATTCCAAACACCTGCAGAGTAGAGCAGAACAGTTGCTTATAGTAGTCTATTACTTCCATATATATAAAAGGTATGTTAAGTTATGGCTTTTGATTAAGGGTGCAATTTATTTGTCCTTAACCAGATGCACACAGCCCAGGAGTCACAGCCATGACAGTGTAAGAGTAGAATTCAACCAGTCTTGGTGCCAGCAATAAAAACCCCAGAAATGCACCATAATAAGGTAGAAGGTACAATTTCTTTCTTCCATAAATCCCAACTTAGACCCAAGGCAATCATCATGAGCAGAATATGATTACACACCACCTAAGCCTTAACCACAGTTTAAAACAAAAGGAAACAAAAGGTAGGGTGCTGCTTTACCTGTTGCTTTTTCTTTAAACATAAACACACACTTAAACAAAATTACATCCTCTGAAACACAGCTAGGCTGCCCCAGCTAAATTCCAAGAACACAAAGGACAGAGCTGAAGGGTACCCAGGACATGCAGGGTCTTGCTGTAAGAACACTTGTTGTAGTGGAAATACAAGAACCAATAGGTGTGTCTTGCCTAACTTTATGTTGGCCTGTAACACTTCTGCAGGTGATGCCACAGAAAGCAAAGTGCATTATAAGATTTCCATATATTTACTATGGCCACAGAAAATTACAAGGCGAAACTCTGTACGAAATACGATTTCTTTTCCGTATGTGTTTTATTTTTTAAGATCTAAAATGGTATTGACCTAAAAGCCAATATATAATTTACATCAAATTTTATAAACAGATGTAGATATTTATCCTCTGGAATAATCTGAATAAATCATAGAGGCTTTTGTCCTCAATTAAAATGAACAATTAAACACTCTCAGGAATCTATTAAAATTCCAGGACAAACCAAAGGCAACAAAGGGTGACTATACTTTGAATGCCATCCATGTGCCCACACAGTTCTCAATTTTTTTTTTACGCCTTCTCAGTAAGCAAAGCCCAGCCCAATTATGCAGATAATGCATAACCCAGACTGAGGTTTTGCATTAACCTGCTGTTGTATGCGGTCACATTACCCTAAGAGACACTGTGAATAGGGACTTAGAGTCTTTAGTATCCAGCAGTTTATTTTTATATGGGTACAAGGACTGCAACCCAGCCTGCAGGCAGCTACTTCTTGCAATATCTGGCCAGCAGCCAAAGCGAATTCTCATCACCCACAACCAATAACCCATTATGCCTAAATTGCCCTGGTGTCACAGTGCTGCCAAGCACAGAAACCTGCTCTGTTTCTGTTGCAGAAACCCGGGAGTAAACCCCACCAAAGGCAGTCAGATCATCCACATGTGCAAGATCCATCCCTTGACTGGGAGACAATACCTTGGTTGGTCAAGCCCTGTGCTGCAGGAGGTCACCAGGTTTGACATCTTTCAGCTTTAAGCAAAAGCTGCACTTTGCCTTTCAAATGTATGGCAAATGGAGGTCTGCTATTACTTTTTCACTAACACAAAGCTGTGGTTCCTGACTTTTCACATAGATTAGACTGAACTATTTTAAAAAGCTATTTTTGACACAAGTACAGCAAAAAGAGGCTGTGAGAAATATATTCAAAGACCCAGTCAGCCAAACTAATCTGGGAAGCTCAGTGAACAACATCATACAATAATTATTTACTGAACTTAGAATGGATTCACTTTGTCCCTGGATGAATCTCCTCTGTTTAATTTTTTAAACAAAATGCTCATCAAGTTTTACTTTTAGGAAATAGTATCTAAATTTTGAAGAACAGCTTAAGGGTTTTTTTGTTTTGCCTCCTGCACTGAGCACACTCCATCTTCTTCACAATAAGTACTGCTTCTTGGATGAATTCTCACATTTGGAAGCAAACTCTAACCCAGATGGATCTGTCTACATGAATAAGGCAGGTTTGGCAGGAAGATACTTGCACATAGTGGTAAATTAGTGAGGGAAGACACCACATCATCAAATATGGTTCAATAAGCCAAAAAATAATCTGACCTCAGATTTTATAGAAAGATAGTTTTACATACAAATATATGTATTTTCATCAAAATTATATTAAAATGTATCTGTTCACAATTAAATCATAAACCAGACTAATTTATCAGTTTTGTTGTCATAAAAAAGGAACAGAACAAAACAGTACAAAATTCTATAATTATTTGTTCCTGTGTTGTGGGGAGGTTACTGACTTTTTCTTTTGTTAATATCTAAGGTCCTTTTTGAAATCATCAGGTAACTAGAGAGCAGGAGTATCATATGATTTAGGCAAGAAGTCAGAACTACCAAGAATAATAAGGATGGCAAATAGTCAATATTTATTTTGAACAGCAAGCTGTTTGCTGTCACATTCATGAGAAGAAAGAAAATTCTTTCCCAAAAATATATATTCAGTGGATTTTTACTGTAAGGGCATCTGAGAAAGTAGTAATTCACATTTTTAAAGAAAAAATATTTATCAACCCCAAATAAATCAAATTTTCTATTTGTCAAAAGATCTACCCAAATTACTCGGTTTTGTTTTGTTGGTGGCTTTCCTTTTTTTTTTAAGTAGGACAACTGCTTTCACAGACCAGAAACCTTATTTTCCAGGGCTAGTTTGTGCCCAAATCATGTAACTTCAAAATTTAACTCAAAGGCCAGTATCAAAAGTTTTGTGACAGAGGATAAGTAACAGTTCATGTGAATACTGCCTTGAAAAATAGATGGGTTTTTAAATCCTAAAGTCAGGACCTGGGTTCTAGCTTCACTTACTGCTTCTATTTTTGGGGTTTCTTCTTTTCCATACGTTTGGAAACTGTATTTATACAAGACATTTCTAGCTTTAAGCTTGCCAATCACAGAGAATCAAAGATGAAACACTACAATTATTTGCATGTGGTGTTAGCTTGTATGAAGACACAATATAATTGTCCCTATTAAGTCTGCCAATGAGTTGTGAGATCTGATGCTCCCAGTCAGAAGTATCTCCAATTTTTTCCAGAGGGTGTTGATCTACTTATTTGGGAGAAATATAAGCCATCCCAGGCAGACATAAAATGCATCTCCTCGAGGAAACATAACATCACAGCACAAAACATTCTACTTTTATGTCTTATCTTTTTAGCTTAGTTGTATTTAAAGATCTCTTCAAGACAGATTAGAAAAACAGATATAGCAGAAAGGATTTTAAACCCAAGACAACAATCATTAGCATTAAAATGAAGAAAAATCTATAAATGTAAAGGTTTAAGAAAAAACTCTATGAAGAAACAAAACCCCTAATTTCCATAAATACCCCACTTTTGGTTTTTTAAGAGAATAAATAAAAGTTCTATCTGTTACAGAAAAAAAAATATTCACAGCTGATTGCCAAACTGACATCTATCAGAGCAGCACGAAGCAAAGCAGCTTGTTTTGTCTTGCTTGCACTGAATTTTGGTTAAGAGTTTATTTTTCCCTTAGTTGTCATGGAAATACATACAGACCAAATTAAAGCAGACAAAGCACTGCTGACAAAAAAAATTAAGTTGTTCCTACTCAGGCTGTGCTGATTAATGCTTTCTGAGATACTTGGGAGACTGTGGTATTCATATATCATTTGATATTAATTTGTAAGTACATTTTATGACAATAAGACTTTATACAGACAATTGTCCAGCTACTATGGAAATGTTTATTAGTTTTCCCAAAATTCAGCAAGGCATTTTACATTTTACCATTTTTCAGCATTTGCAATGACAGTAAAAGAGAAAAAAGAGAGAAGGGGCAAAAAGAAATGGAGAAAGACTAGGAGGAAGAAAGAAGCACAAGCTCACTGTTTCTATTTATAGATTTTAGCATCTTTGCATTTTAATAATATTCCTTTCTCTGCTACACCAATCTCTACAGAAGAATGACAGCAAAAGCTTGAACTCACCCCATCTTTGGCAGTTCTAGGTGTGTTTCAGTAGTGTCCACTGGTGGGATTACCTAACACCTTTCACGTAGTATGATAAACTGGATGTTGGTAATTAAGGGAATATTCTGGAAAATGTCACAGCTTGGAGCAGCTGCAGCCTGACAAAAGGTAGAGGCGGCACAAGGATGTCATGACTTGGGCTACATGGTGTGGGATAACAAGGGACTCAGTTGCTTCCAGATATGAACTGTCCCAGCTGAATGGCAACTTCAGGCTCTTAATTCTAGCGTATCGCGTGTGACGCTCGTGAGGTGGATATTGTGACAGCAGGTCTGCCCTGAAGGGCACTGCCCAAGGACCTGCCTAAGCAGATGGGAACAAGGCAACCCTTGCTCGGGTCCCTTAAGATCAGTACAGTCAGGAGGGCCGGGTCTCTTACTCAAATTCAGCACACAGGAGCTTGAAGCTGGGATTGATGGTTGGTATTTTGGATGGCTCATTAGGCAGATGAACTGTATAACTTTCTACACTGCTAATGTGGCACTTCACTGGCCAGCAGGCCCTGATCAGTAAACAGCACCCTAACAAGTTCCACTCCACCAGAGCACCTGAACACTTGAAATCAGACAGGAAAGCAACTTCAGTTGAAAATGTCAGATCCCAGAATTAAAGCAAACGCAATATTAATCAAACCCTAAATATCAACATTATAACTAAAGGGGGGAGTAGGAATAACCATGCTCTTTTCAGGTTATTCAAAACATTTGTACTGATTGCAGTAAAATTTTTATATGCATAAAACTACATCCAATATACTTAATTTTAAACCACCCATCACATCAGTTAAAAATTAGCTATTCTCAGTATAAAAATCCTCTCTTATTACTGAATATGCACATGTGAAAATGGATAGGAATTTGTTAAAATTATAATCTATTAAATCATGCGTAACATTATTTAAAACTCACTAAATCAGCTTTGGATCAGACACAAGTTTTCTTATTGTTTTAGAGTAAAAAACAGTTTCTGGAATTGAAGCATGCAAGCCATTTCTGAAGGATTATTATTAACTTTCTATTCCTTTATGAAATAAAGAAAAAACCCAACATCCTGCAGGTTACTGAAGACTGTAGATACAGAGTTTTCTCCAGGTGGGTATTATCATGTAGGGAAATGAGTAGATAATGATGGAATTGGTAAGAGTCATAATTACAGGATGCCAATAGTTAGCATTTTAATTATTTGTATTTAATTGAGAAGACAGTTGGAATTCGGGGTTGCATAAGTACGTCAGTGGCATAGACACTTAATTAAACACTCATCATGCATCTTTCCATCATAGATTGTGCTCACAGATCCCCTGCAAAGCATTGCAGAGTGCAAGGACGATACACCTGGAGACACTTGCAACTTAGCACTAAAAAGATGTTGTCATCACTGATCCAAAGTTTGGTTTATGCTCTTAACACTGGTTTTAAGGTTCACAGAATCACATTATCAGTTTGCTTGTAAAAGACCTCTGAGATCATCAAGTCCAAGCTATGACTGAATGCTACCATGTCAATTAGACCATGGCACTGAGTGCCACATCCAGTGTTTTGTTAAACACCTCCAGGAACTGTGAATCCACCACTTCTCTGGGCAGCCAGTATCTAAGCACCCTTTTTGTGAAGAAATTCTTCCTAATGTCCAGTCTAAACCCTCCTTGATGCAGCTTTAGATTATGTCCTCTTGTCCTGTTGCTGGTTGCCTGGGAGAAGAGACCGACCCTCACCTGGCTACACACTCCTTTCAGGCAGTTGTACACTGATAAGGTCACCCCTGAGCCTCCTTTTCTCCAGCTCCTCAGAGAATTTGTGCTGCAGATCCTTCACCAGCTCCATTGCCCTTCTCTGGGGCAGCACCCAGAGAAGCTTCTCACTCCAGCACCTCGATGTCCTTCTTGGAATGAAGGGCCCAGAACTGGACACAGGATTTGAGGTGAGGCCTCACCAGTGCTGAGTACAGGGAGGCAATCACTGCCCTGGTCCTGCTGGCCACTCTGTTCCTAATCCAGGCCAGGATGCCATTGACCTTCTTGGCCACCTGGGCATACGCTGGCTCATGTTCAGCTGGCTGTCAACCAGCACCTCCAGGTCCTTTTCCACTGGGCAGCTTTCCAGGCATCCGTCCTCCTACCTGTAGTGCTGCATCCAGTTGTTATGAAGAACATAAAAATTAAATACAAAATGCATGTGTCTGCTAAAAAATTTTGATTAACTTGAACTGACCATAGGAAAGGATCTTTGGAACTACAACAGTGAAAAAGATCTAACTTTGCACTATAGTACATCTACATTAAAATACAAGCCTGTATACAGATTCTAGTCAATTCTAGTTTCAATGTAATTGGGAAATGGAAAAAGTGTGACCATTTGTAATATTAGATTCTGATATTCCTCTCCAAAGAAAAAACTTTCTCTTAAATATTTAAAGCTCAATATCAAATATTATTTTTGTATACTAACTAAAAGCAAAGACAAGGCTGCTCTGCTCCGAGAAATGTCCAAAGACACTTTCAAGTTACTCTTATTTGGTTTTCAAATAGTGATTCAAAGAATATAGCTAATTAATCACTTCAATTTCTTTTTAAGTTTGTCTAATGACAGTTTTTAAAGTTGTGCAGTCTATTTAACTTAAAATACTACACTGAATTTTGAAAAAGGGTTTTTTCTTCCTGTAGTCTACACAAGCCAGAGTACAAATTTGCACTTCGCTTTCAAGATCCTTCAAATCACTTTTGAACACATTCTGACAGATTTCTGTGCCAGATGGATGTGGATCAAGAATGTATAAACATATGGCGGGAATGGTAACCAATATGCTCCTAGAAGTGTATAATGATTCATTTCAAAATATATATCCCAGGGTTATTAATAGTCTCTCTTTGTAAGTTTCATATTTTTGAAAGGTTGAGATTTAGAATAGCATAGTGTATATAAAGTTTTCTCCAGTGAAGTACCAGCCCAGCAGAGCCTAACTGATAAGTGCCCAGAATGATTGCAACGCTTAGTTACAGGCTTTTAAGCAGTAAAAGGCAATGAAATCATCCTGCATCAGCACATGTTCTGTCATCCTCAAGCAACTGACATGCTTTATTTCATCCACCCTGTTTCACTGTCAACCAGTGACGTCAATAAACAACCAGAAATAAAGGGCTTTGGCTTGCTTTAATTTACATGTGTGCAAATAATGACGTATTTAATGTGAGTCAATAAATACATTGGCTAGACTAACAGTAGATGAAACCAGGAGACTGTGCTGTCCTACTGCTCTTGGAATCCTTCAAATACAATATTAGACACTGAGGTAAAGATCTTTTATCAGGTCTTTCTCTCAGCACTCATGAGACCCTCTTTAGTGATTTTCCCTCTGTAGTTATTAGTACACATATTGGTTCTACAACCCCTTACTTCTGGAAAAAAAAGAACAACAACCACCCCCCCAAAAAAAAAAATCCAGCAAAACAACAAGGAACAAACAGGATAAGAAGGAAATTGGTGTTGGTATGTTTTGGAAGCCAGTTTTACACCCTCCATCTCCCTGGCTTCTTTGTGATGATTCATCAAGCAGCAAGTCCCAGATTTTTAAAAGGCATTCAGCACCTAGAGATAATAATGTCATTAAGGACAAGGCATCACAAAAACATTCTGCTCAAGTGCACTAGTACATGATAGATTTGGCTTCTCAAACCTTATGCTACTTAAGGCCAGATTATCCAAACTAGCTCTTTGAGATGTAGCCATGCACTACACTTAATATTTGTCTTTCAATGGCCTCTGACATTGTAATAACTTATAACTAATTGTTTTGAACTAAATAACTACATTTATTTCTCAGAAATCCTGATTTTAAAATGAAAAATCAATATGACAACACATCTTGACATTTCCTTTTGTCACTTCACTCCCTATTCAGAGGCTCAACAAACCAACTTAACTGGATGCTATCTAATTTATCTTCATCAGAGAATGGGAAAAGTCCATTCATCCTCCTTGTATAAGTTTTTTTCTCCAAAGTCCTCCTCTACATGTCCATCCAAGTATTAGGAATTTCTTTCTTTATTTTACTTTGCTAACAGCCTGTTTTTTAGATTTAGTACTTACAGCTAGTCCTAGGAAAATGAACCATTTTAATTAGAGAGAATGCTCAAAATAAAAGTTATTTTCACTTTGCCATTTTATTTCTTCATGGTTTGTCCCTTATTGGGCTCCACTAGCGAATGTCTAATTACCATTGTTTAGTATCAAGCAACTGAGGATATATGACAAAAATTCAAAACAGCATAGCTAAATTGTACCTCTGGAGTTTCTGCAGTACTTTGGCATCCAAACACCCATGTTTTCAACTTTAATGGCTCTACTGCTGTAGCTACTCATGCCCTAAGTGTTGGAGAGCTACAAATGCTGACAGGCTCAAACATTACTCTCTGCTACTGGATAGAGTATTTGCAGATGGATATCTGATTAGCATATCCAAGCCCTCTTTAGTCTAAAGACTTCAGTACTAGCAGCTCTGAAGCAAAGTAAGCATTTTAGGCATCCAGTGAGTGAACAAGCTTTTGAAGAACAGGTGAAAATTCATGCTGCTGTAGTTTCACTAAGTCTGAACAAAGCAATCAACACCTAGATATGGCACTGATTAACTCAGTACATCAATACCTGCAACTGGAACTAGAAGGCTCCTAATGATCCTGGTGAAAAACCAAGAGAGACTAAAAATAAAATCTGATACACTCTTATTCCATTTTCCATCCTCAAAAAAATCACTTCTCTCTGAAGTGCAAATGTGGTAAATTGGCATTTACCTACGCATTTCACCACTTGCATGCAAAATAGTGTAATTAGTCTGTTGAACTGCTCTGCCACAGTACTGCCTCAGAAGTAAAATGAGCTGTGAAGAGCTGGAGAGCTAAATCTTTACTCTGCTGAACCACAGTACCCCAGAGATAGGCAGGTTTCCTCTCAGCTCTGTGCATTTGTAAACAGTAAATTTACATACTATGTTTTTTCTACAGTTGTAATTGCAAACTTGATCCTTTGATATTTCTTGGCTCCTATTACTTTTTTCTTTTTTTTTTTTTTTTAGAAAAGGACATTTCAGGCTGTAATTTTGCAAGTTTTTTTGACACACATTCCTACTTTTAAAAAGCAATTTCCTCAGGGATGGCATTTAGAGGAATGAAACATAACTAAGCTAAATATGGTTCTGGTGCATCACATTAAATGGTACCCCTTCTGTCTCTGGGTATTAGTAATGTTTATGGGGAAACCATCTTCAGCTGTTGTAACCATCTAGCTATAAAAATGATGTGGAAACATGAGTATATTTTGGTTTGTTCTTTATTTCCCAGCAAGTGACTATGAATGCGATTAACATTTTAAAGTTTTTATTTCAAACTACAAAGTATGCAAGGAAGGGTAAATATCTGAAGTTTCTTTTCATTATTATGACAGAAACAGCAAGTTTCTGACTGTACTGTTTCACCCAGAGTTAATTACACGTTACTCAGAATTTTTCTAATTTGACAAATTTACAGTATCCTCTATGTGAACAGATGTTCCTTTTGAATTCGTAAGTTAAATCTTAAGAGTTTAGATATTGATATTAATAGCTCACAAGACTTGAGAAAGCAGGATAGTTTATTCATGCAATTACTACTACATTAAGTAGGATTTGCATGCACAAGGAAGTGTTACTTAACCCAATGGAAAAGATGTAGTTGTTGAAAACTCTATGTAAAGAAATGTAAATAATTTCAAACAAAATTTGGCAAAAGATGACCATTATTTGATAATTAAACCTGTGAAAAAGATGCTTGACAAATTCCATGTCATGAAATTTATCAAGCTTTAGTTTGACAGTGTGTAATGTTGTATGTGCTCTAGGCAAAAAACGTATTCCACAGCTTGATACTATCAGTCTTCACTCTTTTACAACCATAACAGAAATGAATAAAAAGTATTAAAACAACAAATCTCGCTAGTAATATAGGATCAAATGGCTAAATGTCATCCTGTACATCTTTACTTGAGATGCCTGTGTTGATGTTGGTTTTAACTCATGCTGAGAAACAGAAAACTGGGCCAGTAAGAAGGATTGTAGACATAAATGCAACTCGGTTTTTTAGATAAATGTTTTTTTTTTTACTTACTGACTGTAAGCTCAGGATGGTCTTAGAACTGGAGAACTTTCTCAGAGAGCATATTAGCTTGTAATCCTTTTCAAACTTTCATTTATGTAACCAGTCCTTCAAAGTCAGAAGCCTAGACCTTAAGCCCCATATAACTATCTCTGCATCACAGAAAAAAAGTTATAAAAAAGTTATCTCCTTCTGTCAAAGGAGACACTGAATTTCAATGTATGTGTACAATTCTCTGTATATATTTAATATCTAGAATCATATAATTTACACATTGTGTCCAGTTGTGTTAGTGCCATATAAAGCCAAAGCGTATTATTTTCTGAAGCTATATAAAAACAGTGTTAAACTAAATTTAATGTTTACAAACCATGAATGACTAAACTGAAATACGTTAAAAAACTGTCTCAAATAGCATAGGGAATATGGGTCCTCTCATGACTCAGGCCATAAAATCAACATTTGCTGACTTGACACATCTACAGGCTTAACACTGATAGTACAGTACACAGGATTAAAACCATAAATACATTCTCTTATACATCAGCCTGCCAACTCATGCAACAATAATGTAGACAGACCCCAATAACATACCAGAATTTGCACCACTTCTGGCCATGCTGGAGACCCAAAACCAAGGGATGAAGCAGAACTCTATTTTTCAGCAGGCCTGAAAAACAGACTGATTTATATTGGGAGGGCATCTGGTAATAGCCATCTTTTCATTACATAAGAATTGTGGTATTTTTTCCATTTTTTTCTGTTTGCCTAATTGTCTTCCTGCAGAAACAAAATACAAATACCAAAGTATTAGTTCCAAATAAACAGCAGACATAACATTATCATGTATTTTCTGCCTAATTTTCAGGGCACTTAAATTTCCACTGACTTTCACATAATAGTGGTCATTTGCCTATCTATAATTTTATAACAACTATACTATTACCTAAAAAATGCAAAATTACATATATTATTAAATGGAGAACCTCCATGTAACACCTATATGAGCTTTTTCCTCTTTTTGCTTGTGCCAGCAGTATTACCAGTGGTCTTCAGCATGCAGCACATATGTTCCTCCTCTGTTGAGCATGGTTATTTTTCAAGTAGGTTCTCAAAGCAGATGTTCAAATATTCTGTAACATTCCCACAGAGACTTCAGATTGAATTGCTGCCCTCCATTTGATCCCACTAAGGGAAAACCCAGCTTCACAGATAGCAGTTGACAGATAAAGACATTTGGATGACCTCCTGTTCCCTCAATAAATACTTAATTTTTAAAAAAAATGTTCCACTGTTTTTGAAACTGGAGAAAACAACAACAAATGAACAGTTAGATTGGCTGTTGTCAGAGAAAGTTGCTGGAAAAGTGATAAATCTGTACTTTGGGGAAGAATTGAACATTATTTCTGCAATGAAATGGCTTGGGGTGGGGAAACAGCAATTTGTCACGATCAACAGTGGACTAGTAACTAGGCAGTAGTCAAAAAAGCAACATAAATTCTAGGAATTACTATGAAAGAAAAATGGAAAAAAAAAAATTACACCACAGTAAAAGACATCCTTCTTGTACCCCGTGAGTATCCTTCTCTCCTATTCCCAAAAAGGACACAAAACAACTGCAAAAAGCCAAGCAAAGATAAGTAAAGCTTTCCATACGAAGAAGCCCAGGATTGTTCAATTTGAGTAAAGGGGAGTTCGAAGCCTACAAAAACATAAATTGCATAGACATGGTGGAGAGCTGACTGCATTATTCACTGCCTCTGTCTACATGAGCACTGGGCATGATCAAGTGAAACTGAGAAATACAGGCTTGGAACAAATAAAAGGCTGTGATTCTTTGCACACTCCTACACTGAATTGTGCAACTCCTAGCCAGAAGGCATCGTGGATGCAGAGAGTTTTGTGGATTCAGAGGAAGAGAGTGCAAAGTGAAATTCTAAATGTCACTAAATAGAATCCATATCAACACTAAATACCTAAATATCCAAATGATACAAAGCTCAGGAAATCCTGTTAGCCAAAATACAGTCAGAGAACAAGAGAATACCTTGACGAAGATTTATATCCCCTTACACTGTTTTTTATTCTTCTTCAGGCATCAGTATATGCACACCTTAGAGTCAGGACATCATGCTACGTAGACTCATAGTCTGAACCCCTGAGCTATTTTCATGTTCTGGATTTCTCCAAAAGACAAGGCTGAGGTTTGAGAAAATTTATATTGGAAAAAATTCCCCTTTCAGGGAGGAGTTAAAAACTTAACTGGATAGATAGAGAGAAAAACATCAAACAAAGTAGAAAATCATACTAGGGTCTAGGGCAGTCAGGCTTAATCTCTGCTAGTCTGTCATTCGTAGGGTGAGCAACAACTTGCAAAACAGCTGTTCTCTATATTTAAACATTGATTTTGCCACAGAGAGCATCTCTAGATCTCAGAAGATTCCTAGCTTTAACTAGCTAGGCATTCAAGTCTGTGTTCTGTTGACCAGAACAGAGAAAACTGAACAGTTACAGGCAGAGATAAAGCAAGGCTGCTGCCAGTGGTGTGATGGTGAGATCAGTCACACAGCAATGAGGAGAATACCCCGACACTCAGACACTGACTTCACCTGCACTTTGGTGGGGTGTGAAGAATGCAACAGCCAGCCAGACAAGCTTGTGTGATGCTGCATGTCAACTCTGATGCTGCACTAAGGAGCATCAGCAGAAGCTCAGCACTGCCCCACTGCTGGATTTAAGCTGGTTTGTTTTCGAGCAGTCAGGAGGAAGTGGAAAACCTGCAAGGAGCTACTCTCTATTTTTCACATTCCAGATGTATTTCCAGACAAGAGGCTGTTTGCAGACCTATTTATCTCCTAGTGGCAAAAATTTTGACAGATCTTGGGTTATTTCAGTACAGATCTAGGCTCTCTTTTGAAGTCTTGGGGGCTGGTTCCTGTTTTAAAAGCTTTTCCATATTGATAGGTGTTAGTGTGCTACACTTAAATCAATTTTTATGGACTGTAATACTGACAGAAATGATCTCACCTCTGTTTCTGACATATCAAAATATGCAAAATTCAACAGCAGGGAGAAGGAAAAAATCCACAAACATATACACATGGCTGTTCTCTATGTAACATTTTGCCTTTCTTAACTGCACACATATGATGCTCGTTGAATACATGCAAACAGATTTGCTACCATTGGCAGCTCTGAAAGGCATTCTTTTTAAAAGACAAATTGAGCTACTAATGGTTGTTTTTTTTTAATATACATAAACAAATTATATAGTTGCCATGAAATATTTGGTTATAGACTTGTAACAGGTAACTCTATCTGTTAGGTTAACAAATAGGTTCACACATTTGCTAGCACTACAGGATTGTGTTATATATTAGAGCTTATTTTGGAAGATTTTTGTTCTAAGTTCCTTTGAGGTCTGTGTTACTGTCAAGAGCCAAGATCTTTGACAGCTGTTGCCAGCTCTATGTGGTTTGTTTAAAACAATAAGGGAGTTGCCTAGCAACATCACATCACACATTTGGTACCCTACAGTATCTCACATTCCTAACTACTCTGCACATCCTCACAACTTAAAGGGACATTGTCAAGTTAATAACCTTACATGAAACGTGGACTTATTTCTCTTTCACCCATAATTAGATATATGAGGTGAGAGAAAGAAAATTGGCATTAATAAAATACTATTTGCAATTTCTTTGCAACAATGTTTGATATTTTATCTCAAATCAGCAATATCTGTTATCACTTATGGCCACACTGTTTGGCTTAAAAATAGTTTAGTGAAAAGCAGTTTTCATAAAGGTTTTTACCTTACTAACATAGATCTTACAAAATTAATAGTTTTTTCTCTCTGTACATACAATCCTTATCACACACATTATATGCACCACCAAACTCTTTCTAAAATATGGATTTACTGTCAAAAATTAATTGGTTATTTTTTTCTGTTAGGTAGCATTTGTAAAAAAGGTTTTTAGAAAGACCTGTGGGGCCTTCAGACCTCATGCAAAGTCACAGAGAGTTTAAGGGTCCTTTGAACTGCAACCCTAGTTTGGGAGAAGTTCTCCAACTGACCTAATATACCTTTTATATAAACATTTCTGCAACAGTCATAGAGAAAGGTATTAAGGAAAGAAAAAAAAAAAAAAAGAAAACCCAAGGAGTAAGAAAGTCATTTGGAGAGGTGAGGAAGACAAACTGTTCGATAGAGAGGTGAAATAAGATACTGTAGATGAAAGAAAAAAATTAAACAATGAGGAAAAACATGGAAGATAAATCATAATCAACACCATCTATAGCTTTATTTTTTTGAGGATATATTTCAATATTTTTTGGTTGCTTTGTTTTGGTTTTTTGTTTTTAACTGCTACAAAAGCACCAGAGAGACAAAAAATACACAGCACAGCTTTCAAAGACAATAAGCATACTCTCAGGTATTTTCTTCTCTTTTCTCCATCCACAACTACATAGTGAAAGGTCTTAATGCATTAGTGGTAAAGTTTCATTTTATCTAATGGAGAATTCAAATAGATGCATTACAAATGTAAAATAATTCAAAGGAATATTCAAACTTTTGCTGCTCTCGGGCACCTGGAGAGTTGCCAGCATAATATTCCATGCTACTGTTGAAAACTTACAGAGACTCCCTAAAAGTGAACAGAACAATTTTAAAGTACAGAAAAGCACACATACAGAGTCACACATTTGAGAAGCTGGGAGTCATTAACCTTGTATTTCAACATGCAATGACATTTTGGGAAAGATTTGGTTCCAGTGGTTCACAGTCTTTTGGGGTATTTTTAAAACATTATGAGCTTCTGCAAAGAGTACCAAGCTCCTTAAATGTAACCATGGCACCTTTAGATTGCTGCTCTGAAAACTTTTGCCACATCTCCCTTTCTTGCACTCCCACTGTAAGACACTGATTCTCTGGTTTGGAACTAGCTGTGATTCATAAACAGCTGCTACTGCAACACCAGATTCTCTGTTTAAAATCCAAAGTTTAAGGCAAGTCCATTCCCTGTTTAAAGTCCAAAGATCTTACCTGAATTACTGAGCACAAGCATGTTTCTGGGGTATCATTTGAATTGCTTGGTTAAATAACGCCAATAGCTGCAGGGGTTTTTGTTTATGTTTATATGATGAGGCAGCATTTGGGACTGAGGAATTATATCACGCTATATCCAATCAGGTCAGTAAAATGAAGCCAGGTGGCAGAAGATGAGGCCATGACCAAAGCTTTTGAAGTGCTATATTATAAAAGTGTCATGGCTGCTCAGCAAGTGCATAAATATCATTGAGGGTGGCAACATTTGCTACTTCAGAGAACACAGAAAAAAATATGAGCATATTTAGCTATGTATCAAAGCTAATTGCCCACCATTTGAAGAACAGAATGATGTAAGAAAAGAAACAAAGGAAAAGGTTAAAACCAATGCAAAATTCAAGACTGTTTCTGAAAGAAGGTAAACAAATTACAACAAAAAGAAGTAGCAATGACAAGTGGGTTGATGTCACATACAGGAAAATTCAAAGATAAATCATAAGATTAGACAGCTGCAGAGTAAGAAAATAGTAGCAGTATTTCCTAGTCAATGCATTTTATAGACCATAACTGTACCCCCTATTACTGATGCTTTATTCAACCTCCTCAAACTTTAGCAATTATAAAATTCATCACCTCTTGTGACTTTTGGTGTACCACCTCTCTACTTGTCAGTTTCTCTTAAATATTTTTTTTTCTTTAACCGAAGATATTATGTGAGCATCTGAATAAAGGATGGCAGGTAAATAAATTTAAAAAGGCACATACTTAATTTGACCTTGGGCAGCCAACTCTTCCCAAAAAACTCCCTGTGATTCTGTAAACTCCCCACCAGTGGCTGCTTAGCCATAGAAGTGTCTGAACTTTTTAGATCATCTTGTTTTTCATTTCAAAGCTTCCTGGAGCCTATTATGATGCTTCTAAGAGCACCCCAAGCTGACACAACATTTGTTGGGATGAATAGCTCCAAGACTACCTTCTATACAAATCCAATCATTTTGTATTTATTTTTATCAAAACACTATTGCTCACTCATTAAGCTGAACCTGTCAAGAAAGATTCTCTTTCAAAAGAGATCCTGCATTCTGGTAGGCATATTTCTATGCAGTACCTCACTCTAAAGGTTTAGTTACCCATTTGATTTGGGGATTGGTTTATTTCTAGAAAGTATGTAAGACAGAAAATGGCAGTTTATATTTTTTTTTCAATCAGAACACCTGCAGAATTAGCACATTTCCTTTTTTTCCAAAATAAGTAAAAGAAATCATGTTCAATTTTCTCAAAGAAAGTTTGTGGTAGCTATCTTAACTACAGGGAGAATTTTTGCTCCACCTCTGAATAAGGATTTAACATGGATATTTTTTGTGTGTGTTTCCTTTTGGTTAGCACTAAATGTGAGAAAGAAAACTTAAAATTGCTTGGTGCTTTGGCTGCTTTGAATACCACAAGATTTCACTTAGTCTTTCATAGCCCACACAGGAACCTTTCTTCCACACAGTATTCATAATACCCATACACAATACCAACTACTGATCTTGACTTCTCAGTATTAGAACAGAGCCTTATCATGTTTCATCAAGCTAAATTATTGTCACTATAGATGCATATACTAACTATGCTACATACAATAATCTGGTGTTGGTTGGTTGGTTGATGGGGTTTTTTTACACAAGAGCTAGGGCACCTATTATGCTTTGTTTGCTCACTTATAAACCAAATTTATGACTGTGAGTAAAGTAAAAGTAAAACTTAAGTATAGAGAATAGGCTTACACTGGTTCTATGATCACTGAAAAGCTTGGGAGAACTGCATTAACTACAATAACTAGTCTTTTCCTTTGGAGCAGACTGGTGTAGAGTCCTTAAGCAGCTGTCAAGAAGCAAACTGTAGAGTTTACTATGCCATGCCCTCAATGCTAGCACCTAATCAAGCTGTAAGTTTAAATAATTTATGCTTGGCAAATGTGCATTTCTTTCCTCAAACTGCCTTTGAAATATTGGACATTTCAGACAATGGCCAAAATTATTTCTTAGGTTGGAAAGAGTAAAACAATCAAGTAGAAATATAAATGGAGTAGGAAGCAATAAATAAGAAGAAAAAGCACATTGACTTTGGTTATTTCGGCAGTGAAATATGTGGTAACACTAATGAAATCCTCAAAACAGAGAAGGTAAAATGTTTTGGCTTACATATGCACAAGTAAGTTAACATACACTGACAAATTCCCCCTTTCTTTTCATATATTTTACATATTTTGAAAACAGAAAACTGGTGGCATATTTAGATTAATATATTTACCTTCAAATACTACTCAATACAACATCAACAGTATCATAGGACAGGAATTTTCAACAATGTTAAACTTCCCAAAGTTGGTGGCACAGCTAACTTCAGCAGGAGCATAATTACACCAACACTTGGTATTTATGAAGGAAAAAAAAAAAAAAAATCCAAACAGGCACACAGCACTGCAGCAGAATCCAAATTCATATATTAGCCAATTTGTTCTTTTGTACAGCCTATAGGAATATTTTGAATACTGGGCAAGGAGGCAGCTACAGTCATTGTATGAGGCACAAAACTTCCTTCAGCTGGTTTCTGGAACCAAAATAAAACAGGGAAGAACTCAAACCCCACTTTTTTCCCAAGCACCTTTCTTATAAGGCCCCAGTAGGGTGACAGTACTGTCACCATTTTCTACTGAAACCCAGAAACTGTCCCATCCTTTCCAAACGCCAAAATAAAGAGCATGACTCTAATATAGCATGTAATTCTTTTCTATGAAAGTAGAAGCATTTCTGTAAATTCCTAATTATTAAGCACACTTCCCTGTCCAGCCACTCAGGATCCACTCTGGCAGTCACTCTTGCACCCACCTGAGCTGGAACTGAGGCCCCTTCACTGCCACACACCTGACATCCACAGTCAGACCATGTTTCTTTACAGCATCAGCCCCAAATATCCCATAGTAGAGTCCCAGACATCCCAATCCCTAAAAAAATTTAATCTTGGTTCAATGACTAAATGGCAAAATAACAGCTGGAGCTGGTGCCTCAGAGGAGGGACCCTGAACTAATGAACTCCTGGGTTTTTATACCCTCACAGTCTGAGTGTGCCAAATTCTGGGGGTGCCCAGCTCCTGCTATGTCTCAGTGTCCGCCCACCCAGCTGGGCCACAGGTCCCTGTGCCATTTGTCAGTGCCAGGTCACAGCCTCTTGCCTGGGGATGTCCTCACCCAGGGCTCAACCTGCAGCTGCACCCTGAGCTACCTGCACTACAGGGATTCCCCAACATAACTTTCTTAGCACCTCACTCCCAACAGTCAAATCAAGTGACAGCAACATTAACTGGCTTTGATCAGACCATATCTCTGTGCATTTTTACCTAAGAAAGAAGTAATTAAAGTTTTACTTCTTTTTTCCTTCCTCCCTAGTCAGACTACGTGTTTGATTAAGGCAAAATGAATACACAAAAATTAAGTCCCTGCTAAGTAAGAATTTTTCATTATTTGTATTTTGGATCAAACACAGAAAGGAATAAGCAAATCTTTGAACAGAAAACAGACAACTATCTACTTTCCCCTTTTCAAAATAAAAAACACATCTAGATAGTATATTTGAACAACATAATGCATTCTAGCAAAGCTGTATTTACCTGAAAACATGCATCTGAGCTGCTGATAGATAAATCTCAAATATTAAAAGCCTAATTCTTTTCTTCTTCACAAAGGCAGCAAATATGCTAACAATACATTTTCTGATAGCTATCACTTCTTTCAGTCAAGACAAAGTTATGATTATTTTCATCTATATTTTGTCTGTAGTAGACCTAAGGGTGAAATATCTACAGTATGCCTGATTTCCTCTCACTTAGTGGTACTGAATTCATAACAGTCCAACAGTGTTAGTGCATATTTCAATATTATCTGTCTACTATCGTTTCACTAGAAACATAAAACAGCTAAATGTAAAATAGCTACCCTTTCATGATTTATTTAATTTCAAGAAAAATCATTACTTCTTGAAGTCAAATTAATATAAAAAAGTGCATCTAGATGATCTTCAGTGGTCCCATTCAACCTCAGTGATGGTATGATTGCATAATTTCTGTTCCCCAAATTATTTTTCTCCAATAGACAGCCTCACAACTGTGCAGATCAGGTATTTACTGTAGAACAACAGACACATTTTTCTTTTCTGAAAATGTGCCTAAACAGTTGAAAAGGATGCCAGGGAAGGGGTTGAGCCACCATCCCTGAAGGTATTTAAAAGATGTGTGGATGTGGCACTTCAGAACATGGTTTGGTGATGGACTTGGCAGTGCTGAGTTAGTGTTTGGACTCAATGGTCTTAGAGGTCTTTTCCAACCTAAATGATGCTATTATTCTTTGATAGAGTGCCTAAGAACAGATGCTAAAACACCATTATCATTACTGTTATTTACATTACACTTCAACTTGACTGTTGAAGGGCAGAGTTCACTGCTTCAACTGGCATTGGCAGAATATATGGATTTGAAAACAAAAGCTTTGAAATTGTGCTTATGGTAAATGAATTTTGTATGCTGTAGTGGTTTATTATGTTTCTCTTAGGCAGATTGTACCATCTTATAACACAGAGCTGCAACGTTTAGTCTTATGGACTGGAAATTCCAAACACCCAAAGAAAGCTTTTTAAATTTAAGAATGCATTCTGCATATATTATGCTTGAATATATATATATTTATATTTACACATACAAATTTCTCCCACATGAACAGAAATTGATGAAATATATTTAATTTCTCTGTTTTAAAAGAGTAAATGAAAATCAAATTTTTAAATTCTTATTTTCTGATTTCTTAATTTTTCTAAATGAAATCACAAGATAGGCTCTTCTCTGACTGGTAGTTTTGTGATTTCTGAGCTGTAGTCAACATACGTTACTTTGGCTGTCTTTTTATGATTAAGAAATAGATATGCTCATTGATTTTCAAAAATGTCAAGAATGTGTCCAAACTCTGTAAATATAATTATCTTGGAATGTGTGCACCACAACAGATAAGGCTTCTATAATTTCTGGGTTAAATTTGAGTTCTTTGTATCTGCAGGCCAGAAAACAACTGGCTTACAGTAATTTCTGTGAATGGGAGGTAACAGTGTGTCTGTACCAATATTTGAGGATAGCCCTTAAAATTTTAGGTGTATGGCAATTAAAATAGCCCAAGTACCTGAAGAAGTAAGTTTACTATGTTTCGTTTTAATTATTCACGTGAAGCTGATAGAATAAAAATCTCCATACCCCTCTAAAAGATTAAAGCTATGAAATGCCATTCACCATGTCAGCGATATTTAATCGTCATGTAAAAACATCTATTGGACAACAAGTCTGATCATCTGTCACAATAAATGCATTCAAATACTTTATAATGAGAGAAGATAACTCAAAGTCTTTCATTTATAGGAAATTACAACTAATGTCACTAAGAGTAACAAATTGAATGAAACAATAAAAACTAGTAGAGAATAAAGACTTAATTCCTAAAGCAAGCAACACCCCCTTTTATTATACTCCTATATTGCGTTTTGAAGAATATCAAGCCAATGTTTTACCCATGGTTCTACTGCCAAGTTTCAATTAGCTACTGTTCTCAGCAAAGCTGGCAAAAAGAATTCTAGACTTAATCTATCACTTTAAATAAGTGAGTAAATTCACCATATGGGCCTACTCACTAGCAAAGCTTCTGTGCCATAACTGTCATATACTGCATGTCCAATTAAATTTAGTATGAAATAAACAAAGTATCAAGGTGTGCCAGATTTATACCTTTAAATTCCCTTCTTTAGCACTAGATTTTAACAGAATGCCAGTAAACATTCAAAACAAAATCAGTTTTAATGAACTGCATCAAACCATATTTTAAAACCAAAAAAGTCAGCTAGCATTTAGTTTTTAATTGCCTGTCTCCATGTCATCTTAATTAGTAGCAGATTATAATTTTTGGTTTGGCCTATTAGTTTCTCAGCATGATTGGTTTTGGTTTATACTATTTTAAGATAATTCAGTATTACATTTTTCAGATTGGTTATAATTTAGTTATTTAATTACAGTACACTGCTCCAGCCAGTAGCAATCCCAAGAGAACCAATCATCAAACTAGAGTTGTGTACACATTGAAGGTATGCTGTGATTTTTTTTTCTGATACTTTATTCAATATCTAAATCATATTACTTATTATGAGCTAACTGAAGAGTTCCATTTAATAACATAATCACAATAATTATTAAGTTTTACTAAAGATGAATGAAATAATTATCATTAAACATCTACTTGTTTATGGTTTGTTCACATGCTACATACAGTAGAATGGTGTGGCTGCCTTTAAAACTGTAGCTATAGGAGCTATATAAAATAGAATAATAGTATTAACCAAAACAACCCAAACCCAACCTCAAACTGCAAATAGTCATCCAGGGAACAGAAGTACCACAGAAAGGGATGTTTGGAATATGATCTATAGTGTACAGTATAGAGTAGGCACAACAATTCTGTTCAGCCTCAGAAGGGCAGATGCTGCTTGTGCATGTATCCCACTGTGCCAGCATGGGAAAGGAAGAGTGTAGCCTTGGAAGGGTTGAAATTTACCTCTGGCTCTACCCTTTGCAGTGGTCATTCACTGGAGCTTCTCATTCACTATAGCTCTCACAGAAATGCTGAGGGGTGGTATCAAAAGTAGGTGACATGGGTAGAGGAACCAGTTTGACTACTTTGGGTCTCCCCTTGACAATATCATTTGAGCAGCAAAAGATAATGCAGGTGGTAACAGGATTTTCCTGTGCAGCAAATGCTACAGGGAGAGTGCTGAAAGATGCACTCACAAGGGGAATGTAAGGAACTATCATTCCCACAGAAAGAGCTACTGGATTTACTTAGCAGAAGCAAATCTGTATTTTGATGATTTTGGCATAGCTGAGTACTTTTTTATTTCCATCCCCCTTTGTCTTCCTTCAGACCTGGGTCAAAGAAGGAATAGGAAATTCCCGGAATTCAATCTAAATGCCATCAAAACAAAACAATACATTTTTTATGCAGTATAGCTAGTATTTAACCTGAGCAAATGAAGAACGTAATGTTTACTTTCCTCCACATTCTTTCTCTCTGCAGGAGAAAAACAATGTCTCAAAGGAGAACACCCTTAATTTCTGTGGCAACTGTTTACCACAGACTGTTAGTTAGGTGGGATTTAGCCCACTATAAACAATATTAAAAGATTAGATATTAGATCTCACTTACTAAAAACAGCTTTAAAACTCTCTTTACACTGAACCTGTGATGCATAGGAAGAAAAGCAAGCATATCTTCTCAAGTGATGACCTAAATATACATGTAGATGGGATATATAGGAATAAAGATCAATTAGAACAAAATGTTCTTATAGACAGACTTACTGGTAACACTGATGTTTAGTAAAACAGAAGTAAATAACTTCAGAATTACCCCAAGAATCACTGTAAGCAACTAAAACCTGTGTAAATTATCTTCATGAATGGCACTGAAGAGTAATCTTGGCATTCACCAAAAAAGGGAAAGTATGTGAAATACTGCTGGTAGAGAGAAGGAAAAATATTGGCCAGATGTTCTTTATGGTTCATAATTACATGCTACTCAAACTCCACTGCTAGGCAATGAATAGACCCCACAACTGAAACTCTCACCTCTTACAACCAGTAGCAGCAATTTACCTCTGGGAGCTTTCATAAGAGACTTCTACAGAGACTTCTGAGTAACATGATTTTCTTCTTATAAACAATGCTGACTTTATTTTAGCTAAGAGACTTAGAAGATAAGCAGGTTTCACCATTGCTTGTTTCAAACCATGAGAAACCCCTATTATGTGCTTTTAAGCTCCCTTCTTGTTTTGCTGAATTTAGCAAGTGTTACGACATGATTACAAATGGATGTATGAACAGGTAACAGGCTGAGATCCTTTGTACTTGGAAAACCAGAAACAAGAAAACAAGGTTACCTCCTCCCCAAGCAGCACACAGTCTAAGCCTAAGATGAGTCTAAAGATAGACTCAAAACTATGAAAGGCATTTCCAGCAGTGCCAAGTAAAAAAAAAGTAAAATAAAGAGTCCTCCAACTATATGTCCCCTATTAAATTCATTTAAGATGTTTCTCACTTCTCCTTACAGCACTGGCTTCCATGGATACCTGTGAGGAGTTGAACGTAAACCATTCCCCATTTTTTCACTGTTTTTAAGGTGTGGGCTGGGTTAGGTACAACTAGCCCACTATGGAGCATAGGAAGTTCAAAATGCCACTCCTCCCTATGCTTCTCCAAGTGAAGGATCTGGTTAAGGTGGATAATAACCACTGAGAAACTTCTCTTTGAGATACGACTTCTGTTTTTCCCACACATTAAATTTCTTAAGTATTTTGGGTTTTCTGAAGTTGAAAAGCACTAAAAGTGTCAGGTCTTAAAGTCCTCACTTAGTCACAATGGCCATCAGCATTGAGAAGAGATTTTCCTAAATAAAAAGAACAGATTTTTTTTTGTAACAAATGTATGTCATTTTTACTTATTTTTAGTCCAACAGGAAATTTCAAAAAAATCCCTAGTGATTAAAAAAAATAAATCTGTTCTAAGAGAATCTAGCAGTTTTTCAAGGTAAAACAAACCTACTTTTATAAACTGAATAAAATTGTAAATTTTGAAAACCTTACTCAATCAAATTTAAGTGCCACAAGATTTGTAGAGACTGGAACAGTTTTCTGTAGAACTCTTTGCAGAATTAATTAGTTTGGAATGTAATACTGGCGTAAAAGCAAAAAACAAAGACAACAATATCTTTCACAATCAGCAAAATCTTTGTAGATGTCAGCACAGGAAAAAATTAAAAGGATATATAAATAACGATTCAGAGAATTGAATTGACAATGATTCAATTGAATCATTGAATACTTTTTTCACTGGTGAAAATACCTGTAGCTTTTGCTTTATCTTGGTATTATGTGCAAGATGTCACACTGTTTGGATCACAAAAGAAGTGATTAAATCCAAGCCCTTTGTTTGACTACCTTCTCCCACTCTCTGTAAGAGTATTTCTCTGTCCAGGCTTAATAAGCATAATATTGTAATAACAGAAAGAAGATTTTAGTTACTGATACACTGGACCCAAAATAAGTAGGAATTTATAACTGTCCCACTAAAACCTTGAACCAACAGTGAGTGGGACATGACCCAGCTCACTGCTGAACCAAAACCACAGTAGAATATCCAGGGCCCTATTTCTCTTTCCTATGAAATCACGAACAAAGACTAATGCTGAAACAAATGGACTAATGAGGAAAGAGAGAATGAGATTTTGATCCACAGTAAATGAGTAAGAGACATTCTGGCAGCAGCTTCCCTTCAAAGGGCTTCAGCTCAACATCTTCCTCCAGTTTCAGCTGAAAAAGCAATTATCCACTGAAGGCTACAGAAGAACAGACTTGCTTTTAAGGTATCGGAAATGTTTTGACATGGGTTTTAAACAAAACATGTACAACACATACAAAGCCATGCAAAAAAACCTGCTTGGTTTAATGTTTCATTACAAACTGGGAGCAGAGCCCACATTAACTGAAAGGTTCACATAGCTTTTGTATGAACTTGGGCCAAGATATGTTATGGTTTCACATCAAAACCTGTCAGAAATTTGTGGGTTTTGCATGGTTGCATTGTGAAATTGGGCGAAACCAGTGTTTTACTTGGAGTTCTGGGATTCAGCTGAATCCAAACACAAACCAAAATTCAATGAACATAAAGGCAAGTAGATTAAAGTCTTTTTTAAAAATTTATAAACCCAACATGTTTTGCACAGCTATGAATGGAACCTCTTTTTCAGATCATCCAACACTGATCAAATGTCAAGGACAGAGTTTAGAAGACTTGTGGTCTTTGAAAAACCTGTATCCATTAAGCTCAGAAATAGTTCAGTTGAAACTGGTTTAAGCACATCTTGTGGACAACACTACTCAAGCTGCAGTGTTACTTCCACAGACTTTTCTTAAATTGCTTGGAAAAGAATTTAAGCTTAATTATATAACTATATTTTACATTTAATTGAGAATATTTGTTAACACACACACACACAACACTGTCCCCAAACATGGCAAAAGTTTCTAAAGTTAGCAAATTTAACTATTTTCCAGGAAAGACATGAATACAAGGGAACATAAAGAATAGAATGTGATGTAGAGGAAGTGACACACTGACTACTTCCTAAAAATTTATGTAGGCACTTATTAAGGAAAGATAGTAAAATGGCAGTTCAAATGCAATAAATCAAAAGGGCAGGACCTTTTCTCATTTTATGATTTTACCTGCAAAGAACAGTACTGCAAAAGTCATTCTAGGAAAAAACTGTTTCATGCTGCCGAGGTCATATGTTTCAAATCCTGGTATACTGTAGCGAAGTATTCTAAAATCATTCCATGAATACAGGAAGAGCAATATTAGTTTAGAAATGTGACTTAATGAATCCAACTGATAAAAAAATTAATTCAAAACAGCATTAGTCCTGAAACTGCAGAAAAACAATAGCTCTCAGACTGAGTTTATGTGTGAAATCTGAATATGTGCTAGAGGGTGGTTCCATGTCAAGCTAATGGAATTGTGGTATGAAGGGGACAAAATTTAAATGCTTTAGGTTAATTAATTAACTTCAGTTTTTGGCTCTATGAAATATCTCTTGGATTAACTGAGGTTACATTAAGGCTGTTAATCCACCTTAAAACCAAACTCCTAACCCACTTTAAAAGTATTTATTGTCTCATGTTCATCCATATGCATTAAGAAATCAACTAGGACTTGCTTGCTATAGTTTTCACACCTGTATTTAAGGGGTAAGCACTGGATAAGGAGAGAACAGGTTGGAGCAAATATAAATTAGATGTTTTCAGAGGGACTGGGCTTAATAGGGTGCATTTTAGAATACTGTATCAAACTGCCAATGAAAACTCAAAGCCATAAGTAGTTCTCTCTAAAAAAGCCATGGGAAACAAGAAAGGTACTTTTAAAAATTGAGAAAATTACATAGAAATGTAAACCAAATGGCTTAAGTTCAATATCCAGAAAAACATTGGGATGAATTAAACTATTGATAAACTATAAACACATGAAAGGTAACATTCAGAACAGATCTGTCAATAATACCAACCCAAAACCACTCCAGGGTGAACTACACATTTATACTATACTAGTACATTTTTAAAATATACCCTGAAAATCAGAAATCTCTCTAAACTCTGTAGAGTGAGAGATATATTATCTGATATAGGAAGATTGATTCACTGTGAAAAACGTTTCCACTGAAAAAAATTAGAACATTAGTAATTTTGTACTGTATTGTGCAGCTCTGTTTTTACAGTTTTACTTCAAAGTTGTCAGACAAGGAAAAAAGAGAAGCAGTCAGATCACTTCTGCTTAGGGAGATGGGAAGAAGGAAATACATTACCTCCTATCAGCTTAAAGAACTGAACCTTGTAGAAGCTTGTAGAGACAAAAATCAGTTCCCTTCTCTAATGGTGAGAACTTCTATAAAATGTAAAGACACCATGATGTCCCTGCAGAAGCAGAAATTTAGGCTGCCCTTGAACATCCCCCTCACCAAAGTTCAGCACATTTCAAGCAGAAAGAGCACAAGAGCCAACTGACATTCAGTGATGGTTCACAGCACTGAAAAGCTTCTACAAATGCCATTTCCATACACAGAACCTGACTAAGGAGGAAAAGAAAATTGTTTGTTTCTCCCTCTGTCCATTAAAGTCTAATGTCAATGTAAGCAGATTGTTTCTTCCCTTAGTTTGCTTCTGTAACAGGTTCTAAATGTTTGGTTTTTTTTTCTAAAGTGCATATTCACACTTTATGTGCCTTGCTCTGAGAGCCAATAAACTAAGAAATGAGGGGAGGCAATTACACTGTGCTGTTTGATCTTTGCACTCTTCTTATTCTAGTAGAGAACTTCTGAAATCCACAGCTGGAGACAGCATTACTACACCACTCTGGTCTAAGTGTAGAAAGAGGAAGAACCTCTGTTAGAGGACTAAAACAGAGAAACATATCTTTCTAGTCTTATAATCATGTTATGATGATAAACCACACCAGAGGCCAGAGGTACATAAAGCTTTTTTCACACTCAGGCAATCTGAATGTTCTGTGTAGTTGCTGCTGAACTGATCCTTATAAACAGGGTTGTGAAACAACTTGTTCCCACTGTGCATTTGCTGTGAGTGCTTCAGTATCCGGAATTCACCCAACGCATTGCCTGTGCTTCCTAAAACTAAAGCCCAGACAAATTGCTAAGGTCCTTTGCTTTTTAGATACTATATTTAGACAGCAGCAAGGTTTCTACTTTATTTTTTTTACACTGTATCATTTCAAGCAAATATCCAAAGGATGCACCACCTGGAACGCAGTTTACCTAATTGGTGCTCCCTGTGGCACTCGTGAATCGGGTGTTTTGGGCTAAGCGTTCACAATTGGATTTTATGGGCATAGTACCTGGGAGGGTTGTTTGCCACTTGCATCATTAAAATTAGTAAAATCTATTGGAATGAAGGCAAGCCTGAAGAATTACAAATGTCTTAATATTACTTAGTTTAATCTTAATGTCCCAAATTCTGTAAAGAAATTACATTCAAAATGCTTCTCCTTCTTGCCTTTTCCATGTTGAAATTTAATGGTGTCCATACAAAATTGAAAGAATAGGTAGGTAGAATGAAAAGATTTTAATATATTGTTTTTAATGTTCTTACTTAGATAAAGGAAGTTCCCACAATGTCACAGATATCTCTATTCTAACAATATCTAACAGATCTAAACAGATACCTAGACTTATGTCTAGTATTTACATAATAGTAAAACAGATAAACCTTTATCTATGGTCTCTATTATTGGTATTGTTAGTTCACTCAAATATTTTAGACCTCATTATCTAGGGCAGTGGAATGAACTTACCCAAGCAAGCTGGTACTACCTGAAGAAAATGCAGTTCTGTGTTTTGAGGAAAAAAAACACCCTTCCTCCTATATTTCAGTTTTATCTTTGACATCTCATTAAAAAAATTAAAGAAAATTAAAGTGAGCCTTTACAGAGAGTCCAGAAAATCAGCCTTGTATAAACTGTTGGTCATTAATCTTCCTTCATATTTGTTTAAGTAACAAGAACTCATGTAACACAACATAGTGGAAGTATAATTCTGGATTTTAGAGTCAGCTGGAAAATATGGAGGTATGTTCTTACTGGTGTTTTCCAGGTCAGTATTTTAGGGAGAATGCTTGATTCTGGTGAGGTTCCTCAGACAAAAAAGTCAACAGAATCCTGCCTTGCTTTTTTTAGCTTACTTGCTTATTGAATTCCTTAGCAGCTGCATTCCTAAATCTGCAGTCCATGCCAGAGGCTGTCACAGGGTGAGGCTTGGAGTATCCAACGCTGCACAGGCATCCTGCTAGACCATGCTGGGGTTTCAGTCCCTCTTATGTTCCAATACATTTAGCTTTCACTACAAATACATGCCTCACTGAGCATTCAGGCTTTAGGCACAACTGGGACTCTTTGAACATTCTCGCACAGGTGTGTGAAAAGCACTCCAGCAGGCAGAAAAGCATATTCCATAATGACAAATAATGAGAGTGCAAAAAAGAAGACTGTGGTCCTACCTCATGATTTGGTCATAATTTCTTCCAGGCACAGTTAATAATTGCATGGATTCCTTCTGGAGCAGTGGAGAGCCATGTACCATGCTACTGCCTTCTGAGATGACCAGAGCCCAAATAAGCTCCAGAGACACTTCAGCTGTGCCCTAGCCTTTACATCGTAAGGAAAAAAAATCCAAACCAAACCAAAACTAAACCAATAAAAAACCCCTGCCAACCAAAAACACCCAACAAAACAAACAAAAAAACCCCCAAACCAACTTTAAAAAAAAACCCCAAACCCAAACAAACAACAACGACAAAAAAAACACCACCAAGCTAAAGCAGAGGGAACCAAATTGCATTGAAAAGAAGAATTCGCATTAGTTCAAATGGCCAGCAAACCAAAATCAGACTTCACTTTCCTATAACTCAGCCTCCCTTGTTACACTCATCTTTTATTACTTCTGTGATCTCTATCAGTTTCTCTATTACATTCATATTTCCTTTTCACACTTTCTTGCTTTCTTCTGTGCCTTCTCTTGTGCATGGATCATTTCTCTAAAAACATCACAGTTGCTTCACAGTAGTTTCTCCCAGTTCTGCCACATGGCTAATCTTTTGTCCTCAATCCTCTTCCTTTCAGCTCTTCAGATGAAAATTTCTTTTCCTAGATACTCAGCTAGACAGGTGTTTTCAGCACATGATCCAAAAACATACTTTGGTCCTGGGCTGCTAAAAGCTGAAAAGCACACAGGATTCATGAGGCAGCCTTTGCTTACTCACACAAGACTGCAGCACTGGTACAGAAAAGCATATAAATGAAAATTTAGGATGCCTAAATATTTTTAAATACTCCAGCCTATTTCATTTAAGTCTCTGAAAACCATCATATTAATTTATCATCTCTGTTTTCCTTTTTCTTAGTCATCCAATCCCAACAGTTCAGAACATAAAAAATGCACCTTGCAATGTCTAAGGAATGGCTATCAATGGTTTGCCAATGATTGTCTCTCTTTCCTGAAAAGATGCACTAGTACATGAAATAAAAAGAATAACACTTGCGTAATAATGAATTTTTCATTCATGGTAATAAAAGTCTGTCTTCTCCATTCCGCATATTTAACTATTATTCTCACTCAAAGTCTCTTTAAGAAAATAGTTTATTGGCTGATTTCTCTACCAAGAATGTTTTACAATTTTGGGTACTGAATTAATAAAATAAATAAATTTATTTACTTCATACTACAGAGGTTAGACTTCAGATTAATTGTAAACATTTCTTCCATTTCTTGAATTCACCTGCAATGCACAAAATGCACTGGTCCTTCAACTATTAGGCTCCATAAATTCACATCAACAAAGCCAATGTACTTCACAGGTCTTTCTCGTGACATCTTTTCCTATTATTTCATGGGACTTTTTATAAACTTTAAGCTTTTATTTTCTTCTTTCTGGAATTCTTCCAAGTATGAAGGTTTAATGACTATGATTTTGTCTACTGCCATTTAGGGAGACTAAGACAAAAGATATGAGAAACTGCAAGGCATATTGATGAAATCAGGTAAATTTAGTCTTCAGACACCGCTAGGACTATTTGACAACAGTGCAATTGTTTTCCCTGTGCACAGCCTATCAGTGTATTTCCTTGCACTGATGGCATAGAAACTCAGATTTTTCAACTCCAGAAAAGAGAATTCCCTATTGTTGTACAAGTGGATCAGTATTATTACTGATATTATTATTTGTGGGTCCCACAAAACCCAGGAAATATGCTTTGTCTCAGGATAATATGCATTACTCACATCACCATCTATCTCAGTATTATTTTACAAAATAATAGAACGCTCTTAGAACCCTTAAGCCCCAAGCATCTACAGATAAGGAGTATCATGCTGTGAATACATCAAAATGCATTCACTGCTCAAAAAACAGTCTCTAAGATGATAAAAATAGGACAGCTATAGCTGTAAGGTCCTACACTGTCTGCAGTCTTAAAGGGCAATCCACTGCACTTCCCATCTCCCGCAGTAATTTACGTCACTCAGGCTACGAATCCAGCGCACTGCAAAGAGGTTTGGTAACCGTCTGGGCACATACAAATAAAGTAGGAGAGGGAGGAATATACTTTGACTCACGCCTTTGGCTTGGACGCTTTTCTCTTGGAAACAGTTATGAAAATGTGACAAGATTTATTAACAGAATATTACATTTATACCATATAATAAATACAAGCATAAACTCTAACAAACTTGAGAATTTTCAGCGTTCTGAAACCAGAAGTATGGGAATGTCAGCATACAGGAAACTATCTGAAAAAGTATTCTAAGCTTATTTTAAAAAATACTTAACAGCCCACGTCAACTTTAAAACGCTACAAAAGGACAATGTGCTGTAATTTATTTCTTGTTAAAATAGCAAAAATAGCCTTAAGATGGATTAGCAAGGGTATTTCAAAAAGTTTTAAATTTTAAAATTCAAGGAGGGGTAAAGTTGGGGAAAAGACACCATGACAAGAAAGTGATTTTGGAAGGTTATGGTTATCATTTGCTTTGTCTATAGTTACTTTACTTCAAGATATTTTTTTATAATTTAAATTATTACTCTTATGTGTGCTTATGGATTTTCAGATTTTGTTTGTTTCTCCTCTGTATTCAGTATTTCAACACCCAAAGTACTTTTGGTAGGGAAGGGGTCTTGTTCATAAAGGAACAGGAATTTTCACATACTTTTCAAAATAAAGAACTGGTCGTGTGCATTTAGAGAGATTTTCTTTTATTTTGAAATCTGGAATTTTCATTTAAATGGGGAAGGTTTACCGAAGTTTACTGAGAAATATTTCCACACAAAAGCTAGAATACTATGCCTGGGATAGAAATAAGAAGATACCATTAAAATAATAAAATTTTAAGCAAAGGAACAATAATGAAAGGATCATAAACTTCAGCATGTTAAATTTAATATTATAGTTAGCAAGGCTGAAAAAAGGGTTTGAAGAGCAAGAAGATACAGGGATAAAAACTAGTTCTATATCCTTCTTCTAACACCTCAGGAAAAAAAAAAAAAAAGCCTGCCAAAGTGTCTATAGTGCCAATTTGCATTCATGGAATAAAGACAGTATAGGGAAAGGACAAGATTATTGCAAAGAAGCAAAGTGAATTCTCTGAATTTGTTCTCTGAGGAAGAAACCATCGAGGTCCTAACTTGGTAATCCTATAGAGGAGAGTACACACAGGCCAAGCACACCACCAGATCCAGACAGCACTCACCAGGGATCTTTAACAGAACTCAGCAATGAAATATCAAAATTATCTACGTACTATGTGCTATAAAGGCATGTAAATTTATCAATATAGAAATACAGTCCAGAGAACAGATGGAGAGGTTGCTTTCCGTTAAGCTTGTAATTAATCTGAATTTTGGCCAGGTGCAATTCAGTGACCTTCTCATTTTTGTGGAATCTCATGAGCAATCTTCTTTGGGCTCCTCACACAGCAAAAGCAGCACTCGTCAACTTTTCTTTCCAGCAAGCTCCCCTGGACTTCTGCCCTAGTCTTCCCCCTGCTTACTCAGCTCTCCACAACTTCTGTCTCTGGAAAAGCAGCATAATGGCATCACAGCTTCTCATTCCTTGTTCCCTGAGTTTTAGTCCTCAGCACACTGCTTACTTTGAAGTCACCAACTCCACACATGCATAAAAACTGTACAAGGCTCTTCTGCAGCAAACATTAATATTGCAGAAAACTAACCTCATACCCTTTTTATTCCAGCCTCAATAATCTTCCAAAGCTCTGTGTCAAAATTCCGTTATATTAGAATTCCCTTATCTCTGTTTTCTTTCAGCTGTCCTCTGTATATACTATATGCCAGCCAACATCTAAATAATTACCTAAGGATAAATTACTGTATTTCTTACTAAATAAGTAGTGAAATGTAGTCCTGCTAAAACTATAGGAACAAGTTACAAATTATGAGCCATTTCACAGTATGGATGGTCATAGTTACCAGAGTATATATTGAAAAAGAATATACACATACATAGCGAAAAATGTAGAGAGCATCAGTGCAAAATTATCCTTAATATCATATATCTGGTTTTATGGAACACATTCTCAGAAAACTTTCTGGTGCTCAGTAGTCTTCTAAGTGTTGAGCATTTTAAGAATTTATGATTATCAATAGTGTAATTCTAATAAGGAATATTTTTCATAAGAAGGAAACAAAAACAATTTTTTTGCTTCTTCAGCATTTATAACAAACTACTCTCACTCAGCAGAGGAAGGAAAAAATAAATCCTAGCATATAAGTGCCCTTTCAAATAATTATACCATCTGCACAGTCGGTACTTTGAGATTTGATAGCAAGGAGATACTCAAGGACAGAGTTATTTGTTGTACGCATAATGGCAATGTTAAGCTCCCCACATAGAGCAAAGCATCCTGAAAATGCAGGATTATAAATATGAGAAAAAGAAAACAAACAGGGAAAGGTAAATACAGATTTTACACATACACACATTATTAGCCTCTCCTGTCCCACAGTTTACAAATACTGCAGAGCGCTAATGCATTGTCCTTCTGATTCCGCCCTCGGTATTTTTCCAAAGGCCTGACAAACATTATTTTGCTCCTTCATAATTTCTTCAGTATTTTTTCCTTTCAGTTATTCTTTGCTTGTAAGCTGGTCTGGCTGATACACTTGTCCAGCCGTGCCCTGAACCTGATCAGTGCAGAGTGTCCTGCCTACCATTAACAGTCCAGCAATCTATATTTTTGGTACAAAAAGGTAAATGGTTTTATTCCAATTGTCACTGTCAAACAACAGTCACAGTCCTTGGGAAGGGCTGCCTTTCAGGCATTAATTTAAATTTTGCTAATATAACATGAAAATCTTTGAGGATTCCTCATTAAAAAGGCAACATACATATGCAAATCTCATAATTGCTACTTTGAATTAGGTATGGATGCATGAGGAAATGTTACAGTAGAAGAATACTTAATTTCTGCTTGCTGTGGAATTTGGTTTTCATTGGGGGCAGGGTGAGAAAGGCATTTCAAAAATGAGGAAGGACTTAAAACATCCATTAAATACATCCACTACATGCATGTTTACAGTCTGTATTTTTTTTTTGTATCAGCTTGGTATCAGGAAGTACAATTTAACTAACATCATTCATGATTTTGCACATGTGCTGTTCAGTATAAAATGCTGCCTTCACTGACAGATGCTTTGCAAGCACATGGAGTCCATGTCAAAGTCTGTGAAAAGTAGAAAATATACTTCCTAATTTATTATCTTTAGCTTCACTGAAAGATTGCAAGACAAATTAGATTTTCCATTTCCTTCAGGGAAAGCAGTGACATTTTCTGTTATCCTTTAAGCACTTAGAGTGTATGAAGAACAGAGAAGTCAATAATCAGCAGTAGCTATGCCATCCGACATCTAATTACCAGTGGAGTATTTAGAAGTACTACACTACTCTCTTCTCTAAATTTTCCATGGAATGGCAGATTTTATAGGCTTTAGGGGGTTGCCATTAAGAATAAAAGAGCACTTCCTGAAATTGAATAAAAATATCCTTGTATTTTAAGGTACTCTCGGAAACACTGATCCAGAACACTGAGTATTTTTTCAGATGCTCAGAAGAATTGGACAACAGCCTCGGAACCATCTACCCTCATGTTTTCTACAGAGTTTTCCAATTCTCTTTAAAACATGGTAGCACAACTCCTCCCAAAAATTCTTTGTCTTTCTCCTCAGAGCGAAATAAGAAAAAAAGCAACAGCTCAAACCCAAACAACAAACAACAGAAAATCCAATCCAAAACCACTGTTCAGAAACGCTGGAAAGTGGGGCTGTTTAACCTGGCAATCAGGACAATTCCTCAAGCAGTAACAGCATAGAAATACACAGGCTCAAGAGTTTCATCCAGCACAGGGAACACATGTTAAATTTACTCCTCCCTTCCACCCAGTCCAAAATGCCAGGTTAATGGAAACTAGACCAGAAAACTCATGAGCAAATCCAGACAAAGATATAAATAGAAGTTTTGCCTCTCTTGACAGCTTGAATATTTTTAAAAATATAAACAAGGCTAAAAAGAAGCAATGGTCACATTTTCCTAATACTCTGAAAGATATTTTATTGTCTTTATTGTATGCTAAATATATTTAGTAAATTTCATATAGACTGAAGGTGTTTTCTCTCTTAGACTTGAGACATTATTAGCAATAGTAATAGTATGAAAAGTATCTTGAAGAAGGTAAATCAGAGTACTTGGAGTTGAAAAGACTGAGACAGAAACATTAGAATTGCTTCAGGATTATTTTAAAATGTAGTGATAATCTAGTGATCTATTAGAATTATCTTGTAATAATCAGTTTTGAAAGCATCAACTTTACTGTGATTTCTGGGTAATTAGAAAGCTTTAGGAAACTTATTAACTAGGGATAAAGTCACTCAGTATTAAACATTTTCCTAAACTCTTAAGTATTTCACCTGGCTGCCAAGTAACAGTACAGCAACATTTATTATTTACATACATACAGTATCTGCAAAAATTTAACAAAAGATAAGTCTTCCTTATTTCTCAGTAGGAAACTGTAAATGTGAAACAATAAGAATCTTTCCTTTTCAGATAGCACCTTGAAATACCTAAAAATGCTGATTTATTAGTCTTCTGAACATTATACAGAAGGTTGCATTCTACATAACAAGTGAAAATGATTTTCATATTCTAGGGTGTAAATGGAACTGCCTCTGGGCTGCATAGGTTATGGCATTCATCTCAGAGTTCAGCAGAGCAGTCAGAACTCAGGAATTGCTTGTCTAAGTGGTCAAATGGATAATCTTCCTCCCTCCCATCACGATGGTGGTTTGCTGGTTTGGGGTTTTTTTCACAGCTTGTACACACTGTCACATTTGAAGTAATGAAAAATATTTAAATCGAAGAATTTCTAAAGGGACCAAAAAATTTTCCTTGCACTAGCAAGGAGCATCACATTCAATTGATGACAATTGCCTGACCTTGTTTCAACCTCCCAACAATGGCCACCAATATTTAAGTGTGGTTTTAAGAAACCAGTTACGTGATTGCCAATTGTTTACTTCCTTGTCACAGATAAATTCTGTCATCTTGTTCTACAGAACTGGTCTACAGCTATTGGTCTTCACTACAGCATCTGCCTGACATCTCACCACAGCTGAAAACAATTGCTCAGAAGAATCCTCTGCACAAAGGCTGGCCGTTCACAGCTATGGCAAAAAATCCAGAGGTTCTTACATCTCCCACCTCCATCCTTTCTCTTATTACATAGCTGCATAAGGGGGAATGAGTCCAAGAGAAAACTTAATTAAATATTTCTGTTTCTAATCAGTTCAGGATCTGAAGAGAATATGAAAATCTTTTTCCAGCCCTGTTTGGAACCACAGACAGACATATTCAGAAAACAAGACATTCATAGTATCAGGGACTACACATGGTCAAAATAATAATGTGAAGGAGCAATAATTCTGAGATCACTTAGTACCATTTACAGTAATGTTTAACAAGTAGTGTGTTTTAACCCAATTCAATTTAAGTATTCATTAGGAGACATATTTATGCTGTATATTTTTTCCATTTCTAAGTTTTAATGATCATATTATGAATTCTGGTTAGGTGCCTAACAAAGTGAATGACACAGCTGGCAAAGGGGAATTTGTCTGTTTTTATCTCTGTAAAGCACACATCAGAACACAAGAAGAGGAGATCATTTTAGTTTAAGCAATCTGTATGCAGTGCACACCAGCAACAAGAGCACAGTGCCACAGCCAGTTTGTTGGCTAAGGATTATCACACTGTATCTCCTGTGTCAGGAGACATACCAAATAAATCCTCATGCTGATTAAAGAAATAGACCATAAGACCCAGAATTTTTGTTTCTAGTGGCTGACTCTTCCACAGAGTCCATCTTAAATTTGCACGTAGCAGCTTTTTTATCTGCCTAAGCTTGTTTGCATGCCTGGATAATTCACAAGTGCCCTTCTTTGACAACTACATTTTAGAGCATTTAGCTCATTATCTAAGTCACACTGCAAACTGCTTAACCTACTTGAACAAAGAGTTATAAACAGAAGCATGAGAAAATTAAAAGAACAGCATTCAACAAATGAATGGAGGATTTGTATTTTTATTCTTTAGCTGGTATTACTGTAGCTTTGTTATTAACTACATCTTTAAAATTACACTGGGACTATGTGATTTTTGTATTTGTGCAGAAGTCATTGCAGGATCTGTTACCAAAAGTTCTACAAAAGCCTGAGTCCAAAGCAAGATCCTGAAAAGTATCTGGATCAGAACACAATCCTTCTAGGCACTAGAAAATACAATATTATATAAGATAAGTAGATATACTTTCTTTCTGAAAGTATTGAGGGTTCCACCAGATGCACTCCCCTAATACAAAGATAAAGCTTCTTCATGCTCTTACCCTTCATTTCTTGGGAAAGCAGTGCCCATGCAGAATAGCTGCTTCATGGGAAAAAAAAAAAAAAATCAAAACACACCAAAATTCTGTTTCCATGCATGTGCAGAATTCAAATATAAAAAACACAGATTGTCTTAGTCTGAGGTCTGATACTTGGAAAATGAGGTCAAGAACATAAGTTTCTTCAGCTTCAGTATATCTGAAAGCTACACTGTTTATATTCATTGTGGGCATTTAACTGGCACTTTATTGCTGCTGCTAATGGAGGCAGCTATAATGCAGACTATAAACACCAAAAAACAGTACTTTCATGGCAAAAACCACATATTGCTGGTTTCTATAACTAACACCTTTACAACCCTCTTCATGTGATATACATTTTTGAAATCTGGACTTTTTTTTCACTGTGATTTTATACCATCCCCAAGTCATTAACATTTCTTCAGTCCCTGAAACAAAAGACAAATTGAAACTTCAAATCCAAAAATGTATACATTTGGGAAGGGAGACAACAAGAAAATCCATGAAAAATCGTTTGGTTCTTTGCCACTGTATCAATTCTCATTGAATGTTTTCTGATAGAGAGATGATGAGCAGCCCTGTGTAAGGGCCTAGGATAGACAGATGAACAGGCAAAAATCCCTGCCATGAAGAAATGCTTATCTCTGATGACAAAGAGACATTCATAATGGTAAACAAATCTCTCCTTATCTTATTGTAATACATGTATTCATTGCTAAAGCAGCACACTTGTCATAGCCATTTAAAATCTTTTTTATATCTTATTCTTACCTTCCTGGTTTCATAGGTTTAAATGATCTTCTGTTTAAAGTTACAGAGCTCTGGTAAAAATATTCATCAAATTATAATAAAATTACTTTCATTTCCTCTGAAAAGAGTCTAAAAGTCACCTCCTTAAAGTATCTGAAAATACTTCTAAGTAATTATGCATAGTCTCAACAATAAAAATACTACCTATGAACTTTTGCTTAGCTCAGAAATTAATATCTATTTCCCAGAGGACAAGAACAAGTGAAACTGCAGTTGTTAACCAAGTGATTAAAGCAAGTGTGGGAGGATGTACTGTATCAATTCACAACCCATAATCTCTGGTGGTTCAGAGAAATTGAATTTGCAATAATAGAAAACATAACCGTATCATCTTAACTTGCACAAAATCAATACCTTCCTTGTTAATCAAACATTCTCCTGTGGTGCAGTACTCAAAAGGAGTGCATTCTGATATATTTTTCCCATAGCACTAAAACCTCCTATTTTGAAGTCTGTTAGAAAGACAAATATCAAAAACCTTTTCTCTCTGCCCCACTGGCCTCATATTTGTGGTCCATGAAGAAACTTGTTGTAACTCTGATTCTCCAGGCTGTCTCCTTTCCTGATAAAAGCTACAGCAGCTGCTTTAACACTTTTACATTAGTCTTTCTGTTCTTACATTGCTATGAATCAGCTCAGTTTAGAAGAACTACAGAAATATTACACATTTTTATGTGGTAGTTCTTAGCAAGAATACAGCTGTCATTGCTTCAATTACTCTCTAATAGAGTACTCAACATTTACTTCTAAACTAATTCATATTGCTAATTAACAAATATTCATTTTTGGCTAAGATGATATTGTTTCTTAAAGATATGATTTTAATTTTTTTTTAAATTGTCTATTCATGCCCTTTTTCAGTTCTCTCAGCCTATCCTCACCAGGTCCATCTATGAAAAAACCAGGCCTGATAACCTGATTAGCATGGTGCTGATAACACCAAGACTGTGGGTTTGATGCCCGTACAGGCCATTCACATAAAGAGTTGGACTTGATGATCTCTGTGGATGCCTTCCAGCCCAGAATATTCTGTCATTCTGTTCTGTGATTACAAGGAGATCCATGGTGCTATTAAATGTGGAGCAAGAAGTTTTCTCTTCCCGTATCATGTTTTAAATATTCTATTCAGAGAGCAAGTCTTCTGTCACACGTATGATTTTTTCTTTCTAAGCAATTTTCACTCATTTAATAGGACATGGTTTTCCATAACAAGTATATCTATCCATGGCAATTATATTACTTACTCTAATATAATGACATGCTATGAAATTAAAAGATGCTGTCACCTGATAAAAGTAAAAAGAGGCTCTGTGAAAACCTGTGTTTCACACTATGAAGACACAAAGCATCTCCTCTTCTGTCAGTGATGAAAAAATCGTAAAAAAAAAAAAAAAGAATCCGTTTCAGGAAGGAAATTTAAAAAAATGAAATTGACAAAGGTATTAAAGGAAGTTTAATGGGGTCCATTTCCCTCCACATAGATATGTTACCCTGGATATATTAAAGATCTCTATATTGCTAATACAAAAAGTGAAGAATCACATCATTACAGGAGACTGAATTTCCAGAAACAGATTGTAGAATAATCCTGGTAACAGATTTATTTATCAAATAGTTATTATAGAGAACAACACCAGAGGAAAGAAAGACAGGATGAAAAATGCCTTATTAAAAGAAGATTTCTAACCATCAAAAAATCAGGTTTTGGAACGGGCTTCCACTCACAGTATTGAGGGGGGATTTGGTGGTGGGAATGGAAGTGAACGTCTCATTTTAATTGAAAGCTCCTGTGAAAGGGTGGAATTGTGGTCTGAAACCGGTGGTCTCCAGCAGCTCTGGCAGCACTTCTGTGTAATCAAATATTGAAAATGAATGACTGAAGTTTTCTACTGTCCTCTGAATCACTCACTGACTTAGGAAGCATTTAATAATAGAAACAAAATATTTTCCTCATTCTGTAGTTGCCTGTATCTGAAAAAACCCCACTGCTATTGCAATACCAATTTAATTTGTTTATGCATCATTACCCTCTTCTAATAGAATTCAGACAGGCTCACTTGATGAAACAGAAGTGCTAAGACTGGGCATTTTAATTTTTAAAAGGTGTGGCTTGTAACCAAAACAGTAAAAGGTTAGGCAGTGAATGGCATGAAGAAAACAAGGAAATACATATTAGAGTGTCCTGTTGATGTCTTTTTGCTCATAGACACTAATATTTATTTTGTAACACAATTTTTCTTTTTACAGAAGCATTTTCTTTGTCTTTGTGTAAAAACAGTTGTTTCAAAAAGGAAGATTTTCCAGAAATGTAGGTGCAAAGATTAGATTTTTATCAGCAAAATTGCTCACAGGCGGTTTCCCACATTTGAAACTATTTAGTTTTTGAGAGAAAGCTGAAGGATATTATGTTTATTAATTCATGTATATCTGCTCTATGCCCACACACATGAGCATGGAAGGTGTCTAAAGGGAAACAATCATTATGTTTCCTCCTTCTTTCACTGCTGCTCTGCCTCAGGCACACATAGGAAAAAACTGCTGAACTAAGAAAATAATACTTTGGTTTACAAATTTACTATGGCTATGATAAAAAAAGATGTTCCTTATTAATATAAGGTAAAACAGACCATTGTGATAACTAGGAAGGGTAAGAAAGTATTTACAATAAAAGACATTAGGAAAAAAAAATCACCAGGAAAAAAAACAGTTAACAATAATAGTTTCTTTCCTTTTTTTCATATATATACATTCAATACAGAACAAAACTGTTTTCATTTTTCTTTAGATTTAGCCTAAAGAAAGATTGAAATTTAATCCAGACTGCATCTTAAAGGAAGATCAAAGATGACGATAAATCCATTTAACTCACAAGTGGTCTTTTTCATTAGACAAAGATAACTTAGTTCAGAGCCTACAGTATGTCTAGTTAGGAAATAAAATATTTTTATGCATAGAAGGATCATATCTCACAGCAAATGCAATACTTGGATATGTTCTGTCCATATAAATGCACACATAGAACAAATTCTTTTAACCAGGAGTATCTGTTACATCTGTGTGGGGGGGCATAGAGCAGATATACATGAATTAATAAACATAATATCCTTCAGCTTTCTTTCAAAAATTTCACTCAATTTCTCACCACAGTTGTAAACAGAGCATTTCCAAACCCACTGCCATTTCCAGGAAGTTCTCTCTTTGCCATAACACTTATCCCACGTGGATTCAACTCCAGATAACTAAGGGACCATGGTTTTTTTCCTAAGAGAAGTAGTGGAAGTCCAATTTAAGAGAAGACTATAGGGCAACTAAGTAAAACCAGGCTCTGAATCTGGAGACTTGAACTATATTCATCATTAATTTATATAAAACAAAATAGATCAATCATTGATGCTTCACAGTGTTTGGATACAGGCACATTTTTTTTGTCAGTCCCAGATACCACTCAAGTCAAAGTACAAAATTTAACCACAGGTTAAGCAGATGAAATTAATCAGGCTAACTCACCACTATTCACTTTTCTTCCATAAAATACCCAAAGCCTACCATAATGCCAACACCCCACTCAAAAAGAAAAACAAGATGCAAACAAAAACAACAAAAAAAATCCAAACAAAATCAAAATACCAAAAAAAACCCCAAAAGAATCAACAACCTCACCCAAACCAACAAAGACAGAGTGAATGTTCTTAATCAAGTAGATATATGAAATTTATCTTTCTTCTGGTGTTGACTAATGCATAAAGAAAACTAGAGAACCCAAATGTGACAACAGGCTTACATGGGAACATGGTTGTACAGACATTTAAAGAATGCCTGCAAATAACAGTTCTTATTAACTTCTGGAGGAGGAACCTTCATTACTAAGATCATAATCTTTTCTATCCTTTGAATTGGTGGAGCCACTCTCAATAGTCTTCCATGGAAAAACCATTAAGATATAATCTGCCTTATTAATACCTTCCCTTCCCAAGGATATACCATCTATAGAAGTGGAACAAAGTCATAAGCAGTCCTAGAAGGATCTGGCAAACTCATTACCCCTGCTTTTGTATGTGTTTGGACCTGTGTATACTTCAGCCCTCCCATTAACACACTCTCAGTCCTTTCCATTGCTCTCTTCCTCTGGTGGTGTATCTGTGAGATACAGAGTGAGAAGCAAAACCCAGAATTACGATCCAGCTAAGGTAGTGTCCCTGAATTCTAGGCCACACAGACACTAATGTGTCTTCAGTAAACATGGCACGTCCTCGTTTGGGATGAGACCTCGCTGGCATGCCCAGCCCCGAGCCTTGCCTCACTTGACATCAAGTACGTTATCAGGAGCACGGTTAGCCAACCAGACCATTCTCAACAAAACTACGTTGAAAAAGATCGGATAGTTGTCCATGAAACTGTATGTTCCAGAAGAATAATGTTTCGGGAGCCCCACAACAAATTAACAGATTTACTATCTGTATGGCATAGATAATCTCAGGAAATAGAACCCAGTTGAAAAGATGTGTTTTGCTGTGGACGGAATTCACGTGAATAACAACTGGCTATACCTCCTGTGCTATCACATAGAACTCAGTGGAGTATGTGTTTAAATACAATAAAATACCAACACTATTAACTGGATTAGTGGAAAGAGGTAATTGGAGTGCTGTAATACCACTTCCATAAACACTGATTTATTTTAGGTTTATCAGTAAGCTATAGTTAAGGTGAAGGTACCTAGTTTAGATGTGCACAGGATGATACATAAGCACATATATGCAACAGTACAGTTATTAAGATTCCATGGAAGTCAATAAGGCCCCTATCAATTCTCCATGAAGTAGCATTGAGCAGAAAAGTAAGTGCATTGTTTTCTCCTTTCTTTTTTTTTTTTAATGTAGCCATGCCGTGGAAGAACCAGTAAGACTCCCTGGACTGCAAAATGCTTCTTTTGTTTCTTATACATCACAAAAACTATTTCACAATAGAAATTAGGTTGGCAACTTGGTTTTAAAGAGCATAAAGAAATAAAGGAACTTACCACTTTATTTTTTTTCTTTGAAGCATACCTGATAGTATATAGGTATAAAAGAAATCTAAATTATGCACACTTCCACTTTTTTGCTTAGAAGGAAGTACTTGAGGTATACTTCCTTCTAAGCAAAAAAAAAAAATGAAAGGAAAAGGGAAAAAAACACAAACAAAAAACCAAAACACCCTGCTAATGCTCTCTTATTTATAAAAGTTCCTGCCATGAGGTATGATCTTATTAATAATAAAACATGGACTAGGAATAAAACCTTCCAACATAAATTCTTATGACATCTGTATTTTCTCATTATTCTGTTTCACACTTTTGGGAGACTTAAAATGCCATTTGAAAAAATGCATCCTTCTCAGTAGCAAGATTTTTTAGATCTCAATCTAATGCTTCAAACATGTTCTACTTTATATTGCTTTTTAGTTTAAGAATGTATGATGATGGTGTGGCTTGGTGAGACTGAATTAGTTTAAAATAGGACACTTGTTTCAGATAAAAATTTTACTCATTCTTACATGGCTTAAATATAAATAGTTGTTGCTTTTTTTCTTCAAAAATTCCAGGATGAAATATTCTTAACTGACTTTAGGGACAGCTGTTCCAGCTACCAGTATTATAGCACAGATGAACATTTTCATGTTCTGGAATTCTTGGTATTCTGTACTTTCCAAGAGTAAAATCACTGGAAAAACTTCCAGATTGAGAAGCATCCTTGCAGTGTCCTAAAATAAAGTGTGTATTTATCAACTGATTTGCAAATTAACACAAACATCTCACTGTGACCAGTTACTGCATCCCCTCACCCCTGTTCAGTTCTCTTCACTTATAATATTTTTACGGTAAAAGATCAAAATTAAAAGCCACTGTATGAATGAAGAACTCACTCAGAAAAGTAAAAAGCTGACCCTAGTATGCAAGCTACCAAAATAATTATTATGTGCTTTGACAAACACCTTTTTCTCAATCTGCTTATTTTTCCTGATTGTCAGAAAAGTTAAAATAAATGGTTTGTGACATTCCAGTAGTTCAAATGTTACGGGAAAACTAAAAAGGGTGATCTATTTTAAATCAGTGAAATAAAGTATAAGTACATGTTTATACTTCTACTAAACAGACTCTGTTCCTGTCTATTCTCTTTCAGTCACTTATCCAGGATTTGGATTTATTATTCTAAGTTATACAAGTCTCTTTTGTTATGCCACTCCTTTTCCTAATTTAAGGATGATCAGCAATATTCAAGGGTTCTCTTGATCTCTTTTTCTAAGAGAACCGATTTTGGCACCATGGCAAGAATGGTAAGAGTTCTTCCAAAGACAGCTATGTTTTCCAAGATATGAATCATAGAGAGAAGGAACAAAAACTATTTTTGCTTCATGAAGCCAAGTACAGAATCAACATCTCAAGCCTCAAGTGTGGATAACCTATATGTAATTTAAAGAGTATGGTGTCCTGGTTTAGGGACTTTTAATTTTTTTTTTTTTTTTTTTTAAATTTCTGTCTTTTCCCCATAAATCCCTCTCTCCCAGAAAGGCAAGGAAATATCAGGTACTTGCCTTTAGATGAGAAAACTATGGAAACAACTTTATTCTTATCCAAGCTGCTTCCATTCTGTGACAAGGATATTGCCAATTTACATTTTGGCCAAACTGCGTAACATTATTCACTGTCAAAAATGTGTATTTGGAAGCAATCCTTAGAATTTCTGTTGGAAATTGTTTAGATCTGACCTGAAGGCAAGAATCAGGAAGACAAGCTCTCTCTAACCACAGCAAAACCTCTTGTTGCACATAATAAGATAGTACCCAATTTTAATACTGACACTGAAAATTATAAGAGCAAAAGCCTCTATAGTACACACTGTAACTATGGCATCTTCTAGCAGCCTGGGTCTACTCTAATTGAGGTCAATAGGTATCGTCTTAAACTGGAGAGGATTACGCCCCAATAGTCAGATTTGAGTCAGTATTGCCTTCAGAAACCCTGGAGTCTGAGAAGCAAAAGCTTTGAAGCTGAGCTTTTTCAGCCTTTTCTGCTTGAAAAATCTCCTTTCTGTACAGCACTTATAAAGCACTGGAATTGTTACAGCCCCTAAGCCTGCCTGTGAACTTCAGGGGCTGAGAATCCATGGCCTGCCAAACTATTAATAAGTTCAATATAACTAATTCCATTATTTAACTTTTAATAAGTTAATTTGCATGGAAAGAGAGGCATTTGCAAGGCAGCTTTTATTGTGTTACATACTGTTCTGTAGTAGTATGTGGAAATACTGCTTCTTGTATTTTGCTATTTTGTGACACAGGAATGAAAAGCAGCAGCCAGTGGTTGTGGTTTCAGCCAAAAGACTAAAAGAAAATGTACTGGTTTTGAAGACATTTGCTATAATGATGCCTGATGAAATACTGTGCACTAATACTAATACTCTGCACTAATGGCAGAAACATAATAACAAATTCAAGACCAAAATGGAAATATTGGAACACTACTTATGGAATTAAATACAGCTGAAAAGGTGTATTGTTCATGCCTATGAGAAACAGCAAATTTACAAATACTAAAATAATGCATTAGAAAAAATATTGTAACTAAGAATGTTTCAGATAACAAAATAGTTAGGAAACAGTCCCATAGTCCCTTACAAAAAATATTCTTCAACCTTTTTGTTCTTGTTAAAGCACTGCAAAATAAATGAACTTATGGCATCTCTGCAGCATGTCATGGGAAACAATCTAAATTGAAAACAGGGTCTTTAGGGACAAGCATGTGGGACATAAGGCACTTGCACTAATTCATATGAGATATTTGGTGGTATTTCTAAGTCTCTTTTTGACTGATGAGGGTGGGAGGAGGAAAGGAAAGAAGCACCAGAGAAAAATTCTGTATCTCTTTTCTCCTAAGTAAAAAATTTCAAATGAGAAATAGTAATAGTAATCTAAAAAAACTACTTAGTTCATATAAAAAACAAAATTTCTATTGCAAGCATTCTAGTACAATAATGCTCAGCCATTTCTGAATACATTTGAAGCTGCTTTCTATTTACTACTTGATATTTACTTCATTAAAGTAAATTGCTATATTAAACTGTAATTTTACAACACATTAAAATCACATATGTTAACCAGTTGGTTTTATAGACGTGACAGATGCATGAAGATAGACATGAGGAGGCAAAAATGAAAAAATAATTTCATTCGCAAAAAAAAAAGTATTTTAAAGTTACTTTTCTAGTCAAAGTGATAACCAGCTCTCCTAAAACAAATATAATTTTTACCTCTGGCAACAAGGGACAGTTGGGATAGATATTTTACCCACAGTCATGCAATCAAGTAATCTAGCCAAAAGTATATTCAATGTCTCACAGACACTACAGGAATAAAACTAATTAAAAAAAAATAACAACCCGAACCAACCAACCAAACAAAAAAAACCCAACAAAAACAAAAACAAAAAAGCTTGAGCTTTATTCCTCTCTGAAAGAAGTCAAGTACTGCTTCCAGGCTCACATCTGCCGAGTTCTCAAGACACACATGAAGAGGACCAGGTGCATAGACCAAAAAAGTAGAAATTCCTTTTCCACTACACCATCAAAAACCAGTCCTCACAGAGTAGACAATAAAGTTGCCCAGAAGTCATTTCAGCAGGGTTCCTTCACATTTTGAAGCATGTTACAATTTCTGTATTCCATTTGAATATCTGCATGGTTTAAAAGATATGATTAACAACTAGGCATTGATACCTAATGACTTAGAATTTTTTTCCCCTGTTTAAGACCACTGTATTAACAGAAAGCTGACATTGGCTATAATCTTCAAAAAACCATCTCAATTCAAACAGAACTAGGAGATCTGCTCCCAGCTGATCTAAAGCTGAATTCTGTGTTAAGTCTTCAAGAGCTTGTGTGACAAATAAAATCCGGTAAACCAGCTAATACGTGAGGATCTGCTAAAAAGACAAAAAAAAACAGGAAAAAAGCAGGCTTCTATGCAACACATTGACATATTACCTAGTTACATTGTTCACCAAATTGATGTGAACAAATTGGTAGAGATAGATAGGCAAACTGAGTTTCCTTCAGGTTTAGAAATCAGTAAATTCTTCAATATTGGTCCTGAACTAAGGGTACTGAATCCCTGGGCTTCCTTCCCTCAGAGCAGGGAACAGGACCAGCAGCCCAGCTTCCCACTGTGCATCTCGGCTGTTTGACAAGAGCTGCCAGTGGCATGAGAAGGACAGCTTTTTTATTTCCCCCCCTTTTAATTCCAGCCTTTCTTCACCTCCTCACTACAACTGCCAGCGAAAGGTGACAAATTACAGAGCTGGATCTCTCGCCTAGCTAGAAGCCACGCTAGACCACCCACAGCCCTGCTTGAGCCAATCCAGCAGCTGTCCATGTCAGAAGGCTGGATCACACCTAGGATGAGAAAGGAGCAGGTGCCAGCCGGCAAATTCATGGAAACAATGTAATGTTACTGAGGGACAACTGCAGGGAACTCCACTTAGTGATACTTAACTACACCTGGGGGAAGAGTGATCAGCGTCCAACTGACATTTTATGGACCAGAGTTTTGATTTGGTTTTAATGGGACTCCTCCCTCCTTTTACTTTTTTTTATTCCCACACACACACTTGAGGATCTGCAGCTGTAACAAAGTAAGTAGACAATCACAACCAAGTCCAGAGCATCAGCGAAACACCTCGGAATTTCTTACACGTGTGTCTAAGGACTAGATTCCCCCCCCACATATATATCTCCATACATTCCCCCCATACATTCTATATCCAGACATTTGTCAAAACTTACCAGCATCTCCTGAAGGGACAAATCCATGCTCTGCCTGTACCTAGCATATAAAATCAGAATGCACTGGAAAATGAGGTAGTGACCAGTCTCTAATAATGTGGCCAAAAAGTACAAGCCTTAAATACAAAACTACTTCAGACTATCATCTAGCAGAACTACATCAAGAGCTCTGAATTGTTTATTTTGGTGAAAATGTTAATTTAAAAAAAAAAAAAAAAAAAAACTACCAGCTTTTTATTAAGCCCTTTCAAACTTGTTAGAGGAAGATCTTAACAGTTTTAATTATGAAGCCCAGTTGCACAAACTAGGAGAGAAAATGTCTCCAGACAAGACCCAAAGGGCAGCATCACACTCCAAACCACTGATACTCCTTGTCCTTTGAGAATGTAAGGTGGAACACATCAGTTTCTTAGATCAAGACAGAAAATTCTAGATCTCCTATACTGCTGGTTTAGCACCAAATTCACAGTATATGAGGTCCTGAAAACACAATTTTCAGGATAATTTAGGATTACTTCATAGCTAGATACTTCATCTTTAGACTATCAGCTTTTCCAGTTATTGCTAACACATGAGCAACAATCTCCAGAAACAACCACTTACTCCCTGGTGTTTTGACAAATAAATTTGTTCTGAGTGTACCACATTGGTTATGCCCATAGACACAAAGGCATTTCTCTTATGATTCTTATTAGAACTTCAGTTTCAGGCACTGACTCTCTGGTTTTGCCTATACCCAACTCAAAAAAAAAAAAAAAAAATCAAATCAAAAGCCACACCTAAGAAAACCCACAGCCACTCACTACAATTTGACTTCAACAAAGGTGTATGCTGTGAGACACTACTGATATCTAGAAATTCATACACTTATGAGTACAGATATTTTGGAGAAATAAAAGATGAGCAAAAAAATCTACAGAACAAAGCAAAATTCATGTCCAATTAGAAACAAAAATGAAAACTGAAATGAGATTAGTTGACCTCAACAGCTCTCACACTTAACTTATTTTTACGCACAGATAAGAGACAATGCTGAGCATCCATGACAAAAGCATTCACGCACTAAATAATTTATGGTACTGAGAATAACACTAATGTGACTTTTATATAAAATAAGCAATTTGACTGCTCCTGATAAAAATAAAAGCAAAGCAAAACACCACCACAACTCACTCCCAGAAAAAAACTCAAACAAAAAAGCCCCACCCAAATCACTCAATAAAACAATTCACACTAATAAAAACAGTATATCTAGTAATAATATAGTAAAAATCTCCCTTTTGGGGTTAGCAATAATTTAATTCTGGGAAAAATGAGGAAAGGAAAAGGCCACTCACATGTAAATAAGGTAGCTATTAACAAGGTAATAATTTTTTACTTGATACATTTTAGTAAAATTTGTGATAAAAGTTTCATAGTTTGCTTCATTCACTTTACAGATTCAGAAGATTGTTCAATTAATCCTGTGTAAATGTTGTCCTACAGTGAGTCATCAAAAATTGTTCTCATATGCTGGTATATTAATTAGAGAAAAATTAGAATAGATTTAAAATACTGATCCAATTAAAATACATAAAAAGTCTTAAGCATAACTCCAAAGGAAGGTTATCTTCTAAGTGGAAATTTGGAATTAAATACAGCAAATACTTGAGCAATGAGGTCATTAAACTACTAAAGACAGCTGTGCAAATGCTCTAGGCAAAGTGAGGCAGTAACACACTGAAATGATGCGGTCCTGAAATATTTTACTATGTGAACAACACTACACTTCAAGCTGATTAAAAAAAAAAAAAAGGAAAATAAAATTTAAATACAATATTAAACACAGAATAGCTTGATTGTTACAGGTTGTTACAACACATTTGCAAAGTTTTGAAAAATCTTCATAATATTATAAACCAATATGCAAATAGCAAAAGGAAAGCAAATCACTAAATAGCACAAAAAGAAAGCCTCTCTTAGAAGACTATTGCAGGTGAACTTTGTAATGACATTAAGTCTGGCTTATTGAAGAGAATGCATGCAAACCTCATATTAAAGCTGTTGGAAGATAATTTTCTCCACTAGCAAAAGATGTTCAAATACAATGAAAAAAGTGGTAGAATGGTATTCCTATCAATAAATAAGTATTTAACTGAAGTTGTTCTCTAGTTCATGTTGCAATACTAAATTAAATAGATCAGAAAAAGAATAAAAGCAGCCCAATTTTCCTTGCCATGCAACACAGTCTCCATTGGTCTTACTATAAAAGGCAAGTGCCAAGAGCTTGCAATAATAGAGTTGATTTCCTTTAAACATTCTCTCTTTTAATATCATTCAAAATACACATTATTATCAGAAGCATGGTCTTCTGTACATATTGAGTGGCACAAAAGGGCTCAAGAGATGAATTCTTTCTCTTGTAACACAGGCGTCGACAAAAAAAATTCATGGAGTAAGATTACCAAAAGGATAATGATATAACAACTGTTATCCTTAAACTGTTAAGTTAGATTCCACAATTTTTTACTGTTAAAGTCAACAAAAAGTACTGGAATACATTTTATGTTGTATCTGATTTTAGAAACTGCGATCATCATTGATTACAACTAAAGCCATTGAGGTCTGAGATTATACAAAACAAGAAAACAACAATTAATTCCTGCAAATGCATTTGCAAGTACTCAATAAGTACCTATCAATTAAAGAGCAGTTAAACTGAGTTTGCAGAGCAAGTGTGTCTATGAACATCACAGGCTTAGATTATCTGGCTAAGGCACTGTAATTACAAAACAATCCCACTTCATTTGTGTATAACTTTTATCTCCGTATAAAGTACATGCTCTATAGAAGAGAGCTTAATACTTATAGATCAGTCATGTTAAGAAACCAAGCATGACCAATAGCACAGAAATCCCTGTATTGATTGTTCTGTCTGAACACGTATGTCAAGTCTCAGCAGAAATATTTCTTGTTCTAAAAAGCAACTGTAGAAATACACAAGTCGTTTCAGGTCATGACCCATAACATTTTGTAATTAATTCCAACTAATTAATAGAAATACTAAAGAAAATAGATTAACCATTTCATCTGCTTGTGAATAACATGCAAGAAAATGCTAACTTTTCAATCTATATTTTCATGAAAACACTAAAGTCTGACATGAAATCATGAAGCTATTGGGTAAAACCTGGATATAATGTCACTCTTTTTTATTCTGCAGGTTTAAAACATACTCATAAATATCTAATATCTACAAATCTGTAGTTGATGTTTTTCTGTCATAAAAGAGAAATCAAGAGATCATTTTATTCTCCCTAAGTAAACAACCCATGTATTGATACTATGTAGAAAATGTCATAATTTTCTGTTTATGTTAGCTTAGAAAAATACTTAGCATGAAAGAAAACACTAACCCTACACTACCTCACCCTAAACACACCCCCTTTACTATCCTCAGTGTATTGTAAAAGTCAGGTTACTTTTTCTGGAAGCTGTGGTTAAGAGGGACAGAAAAGTGTAGGTTTGCTGCTTTCTTGCAAAAACTATAGCAATTTCTTAACACAAACTCAAAGCCGTGACATCCTTCTTAATTCAAGACGTTAAACTTCAGAAACTAAATATGATTCCCTGCTTTTTATTGTACAAGGATTATGCTGAAGTCCCATAAAACCTTTCAAACAAGAGTAGGGGGGAAAAGGGACTGGAATATATTTCAAAAATGCATAATTTACAGAATTTACTGAGCAGATTACCTTTAGCAGATTTCTCTCAGCATAAAGAGAAATAGTACTGAAATTATGTCAACTTGCACCTTAGTATGAAATATTATGAAATAACCTTGACAATTACTCATTACTAGAAGGCTCAGACAAGTTCCATTAAGGGGTTCAGTTTCTGTAGGCTTTAATGTATTTCTCAGACAGCACATTCCAGAATAATGCTGGTCATAACTATTTTTTCAAGCACTGCACTCACAGAATGCTTTGACACTACCCATGGCAACATACGTGACCAAATCCATGCAAGAAACACCTGGGCAAAAGTGTTCTGATTTTCATACCCCCTCAACACCCCTACTCCACAACTGTATTTTGTGTGTCTTGAAATAAAATTGTCTCTGAAGCCCCACTGATGTATTTGCCAGCTAGCTCCTTTGTCTGCTGAAGTATAAAAGGTCACTAAATCACAAAATTAAAGAGGAGAAGTCAAAAGAAGAGTCAGTAGACAAAGCCATTGCCTCTAGGCCTCTTTCTGACCATGCATTACCTCCAGTGCTCCTGCTGACTTTTTGCCAGCTTCTCAACAGGTCTACCTGTCAAACAAATGCCTCCTGGAAAAAAGAGGGTGCCAGGCAGTCATTTTTCTTTAAAGTTTTTACTGCTGAATACATTTTTTCTGATACATAAAAAAGCTGTGAGCAGTACTGTTTCTACAACTTGAGAGTATACTATGCTGAGCAAATGCGAGTTTTTTTTAAAAAAGCCAAAATGTCTGAATACAAAGGCTGTTGTAATACCCCTTCAAACCCTAAATAGTACACTGCTTCACCCGACTCCTCCTCTGCAAGTAAATGCAGTTCTACTTCTGCTTACATCTTCCACAATGACTATATTTACTGCCTTCATCCACCACATCAGCACAGTACAGCAAGACTTTTAAGGAGAACACTTTAAAAACAACAGCAATAAACCCCAAAGTAGAAATAGAGTCCCTAAATATCAGTCTAATGGAATTCAGGGAAAGATCACCACTAGTTTATTGTCTGACAATATTTTTATGCCAACTGAAAAATACATGTTTTTTCATTACAGAGATGGAATGACATTAAGCAATCTTGCCAAAGCAAAAAAGATAATCCCACATCATAACATGTAATTAAAACCACATGGTTCCCATAGGAACAGATCAGGAAAACAAATAACTTGGTGATGGACACAGCAGAAGAGCACGAACAGAACCGGGTAACTCAATGCTCAAGAAATGTCATCTTGGTTCTAAGAGCAAGGTTTCCAGAACTTCTAAATAGTGTGAAGATATTCTAACAGTCTGACTGATAGAAAAAATAACCTATGAGGTTAATATTTCTTTTCTTTTAGAGCTACTTAACAAAATTCATTATATGTGTGATATAAATAACACAAATTTAAAAATTACAAATTTATTAAAACACATTTCCTAGAGAATTCACTTTACATGTTTGCTTAAGGGCATAATTTCCCTCATAGATTCTTCTTCTTTCAGGCTGCTATGCCAAAGGCATTCATTCAGGAAAACCGATTCACACAACAGTGCTCTGTATAGGATTTATTCTTCTATACAGGTGGTATCTGTTCAGCATCTGTCTGATCAACTGGGCACCCAGTCCTATGGGCATAAAATACAGTACTTTCAGATATTCAGATCCATTCTGAAAGCATCGTAATATCCAGTACAGATTCATCTTAAATAAGTATAGTTGATATTTGTAGAGTGTCACAACTTGCTGAAATCTCAAGGAAATACTCCAAGTTCATTCTCACTGAAAATTATTTGGATGATGATGAGGATTGAGACCACTGAATTGAGAGAAGAGCAATAGGACATGTCCAGGACAACTTGGCTGTCATCTATAATTTATAATTTAATTTCATAATCAAGTCAGTCTCTCAACATTATTATATTATTCTCTTTAAAATTTCTTTTTAGTTTTAATAAACAAAAAATGTGCCAGAAAGTTTAAAGAAAATGGGGGTATGTTTTGAATATTCTATTCATTACTTCATCTGTATATATAAAATACCAGTAAAGGCTGAAAAATGCAAGTGAGTCTGCAGTTCATAAATTTTAGAGATTCTTTCCTGATGACATACCTTTACCTGACAGAAGGGGAGCAGTATCTTTGTGAAATGAGTTATCCACCTACATAGTTCTGCTAAGGCCAAACAGTACAGCAAGCCCTTCTCAGGAAATGTGAGCACTAGTATACTTTTCAGACATTCGAGTCCTGCTGGATTTGTGAACTTACCCTTATTAGCTGGCTAGAAGCTTATTCAGCTCATCTTCTTTCTTCTGCCATGTTTTTCAGATCACTTCTGCTGAGAGGACAGCAAAAGTTGCTTCTGACAACACCAGCCACTCCAAGCCGAGCTGAGCTGGAGCTGCAGCTAGAACCAGCACAGATAAGCAAGAGCAGGGTCTGAAACTGGCAGTTTGATTTTTAAACGCTGCTATCTGCAGTACTTCTGAAAAGCTGAGCAGAAAGACAGAAAGTACAGCTCTCAGAATAAGCTGAGAAGAAAGATGGGACATGGATAGAAGGTTTATTCCATGCTAATTTTAATTCTTATGGATTCAAGCTCTAAAATTAAGAAACTTACCTATAAAACAAAGAGGAAGCACTCACACATGAATCCTACAACAACAGCAACAATAAATCATCATCATCATCCTGCAATACAGAACTGCCAAGGCTGTGTTCAGTTGCTTCTTAGTCTGAAAGTGAGTCCAAGTTAATTCTCACCAACTTAGGATAAACTGACAAAACTGTGCTCTGAGTTTCAGACAGCCTCCAATTAGTTTCAAATAACTTTAAATATTGCTATAAGGAATTATCTTTCTCTCTCTCAGAACAGGCATGAACCATCCAAGAACCATAAATAGCATTTGAAGCAGGAACCAAAATTACTCAAAAACTGGGCCTGGGGCACCTAAACTACGAAGAAAACACAGAAGTAAATTTGCAGAACTGACTGCACAGCCAAATACCTTGGACTCCTGTTTGCAGAGAATTCCAACATCTGTTTTCATCAAGGATATTAAACATGTCCCTAAATACTCTGAAAAACACTAGGCAAGACAACCAACACAGACTAAGGCAAACAGACCAATTCTACAACACAAGGTTTAACTCCTCCTGAGTAAGAGCTCCCCAAACACACAATTCAAAAAAAAAATTAAAAAAAAAGGCAAAAAGCTCAAACTATCACAATTTTCAGTCCTCCTTATTCACATTTCATGCCCGGTAGGATTTAAGGAAAACTGTATTATTTCAACCAGCTGGAACTGCTTGCATCCCAGTAATTTTTTATAGAAGAACTAGGTTTAGAATTAAAGCAGAATTATCATTTACATCACTAAGGTATGAATCAGTGTTGCTGGTTTTTTTTATCAATCTGTCACAGTGATGAAGGGTACTTACCTGAAGTGAATTCTCTCCCTACATGAATCAATACATGTATTAGAAGCACAAAAAAAAAAAAAATCTAAGTAACAGGCAAAAAAATAAAATACGTGGAGGCAATTGGACAAAATGAACAAAACCATTCATGATTAATATGCAAATAAAACATAAATTGAAACCAAGATTTGAATATAAATAAGGAATTTGTCTTCAGTTTTGTGCATTATCTTCAAGTATCCATGCTCCCAGGTGATGAAAATGTTGGGTTTTAGCATACTAAAATGTTTCACCATTCAAGAATGTTTCTTTTTTTCCATTTTTGTGCCAGTCAAAGCTAATTGAATCCCATTTTACCAATACTGCCAGCAATTAGAAGCAGCATTTTTTGGTGAATAAGTGTCTTGACAAAAAAGATGTCACCCAGCTCTGTACAGAACACTGGCTTCAAAGTGTGAACCCCCTCACCAATGGGCACTTTGTACCCAGCCCATCGGAGAGTCCCCCACACCTGCTCCCAGTTCAGGCTGCACAAGCTATTCAGGGCCTAATTTAATTTCTTCTCACTTCTGGTAAACTCCACACAAACTTAACCAAAAGCAGGTCATTTGTTACACCTGTTAAAAGAGAGGCTAGGCCCAATCTCTTTCATACACGCTGAAGAAAGAAGTTTTAGAAATGCATTATATAGTCAATGATTTAAGTTACCCGAATAAAGACACACTCACTCAAAGAAATAGAAATACGCAGGAAATGAGCATCACTTTCACAAATCCAACTGAGACAGTCAGTCGTAGTATTAAACTGAGAAGACAAAGATGACTAGATTAAGTATTTATGGATTTCTCTAATTTTCTTTAAATTTGCCACCAAGGTTTACTTTATAGTATTCCTGTTTAACTAAATTTCACAATAAACTGACTTCATTCATCTATGAGATTTATGCATTTCTTCATGCTGAAATGACCTCATGTCACTATTGTGTATTTAGTGATAAGAAGGTCTCATTCTGGCAATAAACCCATGTGGAACACATTACTCCAAGGCCTATTAAGTATAAAACATTCAGCATTTATTTACCACATTGAGGGAACAGAGTCCTTAAAAGGTTATTTAGACTATAGCACGGAGACTAAAATATACCCAGCGTCCCACTGATTTGACAGCCTGCCATAGCTGTCTCATATAGTCTTAATTAGAACACAATACACACACACACACACTGTCTTCTGGGAAAACATTCCCAATTACAAAGAGCCACAGGAAGAACAGCACTGCTTTTGACAGCTGGAATGCACGCATTGTCATAATCCTGCTGGATACCTACTGTAAGTGAAAGGTATGCATCTTCCTGAACCTACAAAAGGTGATGTCAGATTGAATAAAAGTCAGTGTTGTAGGCTCATCCACCTGCATGACACGCTGATGACTCCAGCTTTTGCTGAGGGGGAGGAAAATTGCTTGCTGTTTTTCTTTACCAATATAACTCATCCATCTATTCCAAGCAGAAACAGCATTTGGGGGAAGAAAATGCTTTTCAAGTCTTCATCTCCATTGCAAATATAACAGCTCCACCTTGAGGCAGGACCCAGTGAATGTTAGTAGAAGGTGCAGCCAAGCTGAAGATGCCAATCAGCATACAGTCAGCCACAACTACCTAAAACATGGATTGACATCTCCCAGTGTCCCTTTCTGCTCATCTTCTTAGCATACAAGCAGGCATGTGTGCACATGATGCATGTGTTTGGACACATTTACTGAAGAGAAATTAAATATATATCAAATAAACATCAATTTGACAGAGCAGCTCCCAAGGATGATCCAAGTCAAGCACAACAAGGCCTGACAGAATAGTCCTTGAGGAGTAGGAATTATCCAAGCTTCTCTCTGAATAGTGCACACAAATTTCAGACCATTAATTTTTTCATTATCGTATCCTTCCTAAATGAGGAGTAAAAAGATTAATACATTTCAATGTTTCATTTAAATCACTATTCAAATATTCTGAGATAACAATTTTAATACTCTGCTAAGCATTGCAAGTAATATGCTCTTCAAGTATTAATGATATTATTTATAGTTAAATGGGTTATTTAAAAAATTTAAGTGCTAAATATCAACTTGCATGTTTTTCAGACTGCTTCATGAGTTTTATTTTTAATTGACAGTGTAACAGTATTTAGAGCTGTTCTAATAAATCCAAATTATGTCAGTTAGATTGGCAAGTCCAGACAGACATAAAACCTGTGTCGCATTTAAATGGATGTTGATTAGGGTACTGACATAGATTGGTTATGGCGTGTATTGCATATTTGCTTGAAGATGATCAGTAAGTGGAAACAGGATTTGCAGCAGGAAATCAGAGTAAGCTATACCTGTACAACAAAATGATAATAGAATAATGGAAAAAAATCATCATCAATTGAGTTCACTGCTCTAAAGAGGGCACGCAAGTAGTCAACTTGAGAAAAGACTGGAATTAGCCATTTGTGCTGGTTTTAGCTGGGATAGAGTGAATTTTCTTCACAGTATCTAGTATGGGGCTGTGCTTTGGATACGTACTGAAAACACTGTGGAAGTGACACAGAGGCTGGGAGGTGACACATTTGGGACAGCTGACCTCAATTGACCAAAGGGATATTTCATATCATCTGACATCATGGTCAGCATATGAAGCTGAGGAAAGAAGGAAGAGGAGGACATTTGGAGTGATGGCACCTGTTTTCCCAGGTAATCACCACACACAATGGAGCCACACTTTGCTGGAGATGGCTGAACACCTGCCTGCTCATGGGAAGTAGGAAACAAATTCCTTGTGCTCTGTGTGTGCACAGCTTTTGCTTTCCCTATTAAACTGTCTTTATCTCCACCCAAGAGTTTTCTTGCTTTTACCCTTCCAATTCTCTTCCCCTCATGGCAGTGGTGGGGAGAGGGGAGAAGTGGAAGTGGCTGTGTGGTGCTTAGCTGTTGGCCAGGGTTAAACCACAAGATCATTCTGGAAAAAAAAAAAAAAAAAAGAAGGAAGGAAAAATTACTGGGAATTGACAGAAGCACAACTTTGAAAACATGTTAAGAAAGTTATTTTGTAGGTAAGAAATATAAGCCATGAGAAGAGGCTGAAATTTTGTCCTATTTAAGTGAATGGAAATTCTGCCATTAAGACTTAGGAAAACAATCCCATCCTTGGGATATGGGTATGACTCATTCTCTTTTTTTGTCTCAAGTGTGTAGAAACCCATCGTGACCTTACCAGCACTGACAAGAGCTCTCTAAGACTGTAAATATTGCAAAACAATTGACTTAATTTATAAACTAATTAAATCCATTAACCACTGAAGACAATGAGGAGCTTCATTAAAAAAGCATTTTTTGCTAGTTCCAAGATGACAGGAATGTTAAAGAGACTTTACACTTGGATAAAAAGGAGATAATCTAATTTTTTTCTCAAAAGAAGAGTAATATACAAAATATATTTCAAACATATTAATCATTTCTAGCCCAAACTATGACTCTTCACAAAAAATACAGGGCAAGCCTGTTACTTTCTTTGCCAAATGCTTTATTTCTAACTGTATTAAGGGAAACACAATGTTATCTTGATGTGAAAATGCAGTAGAAAAATAAGCATTAGTTTGATTTTAAAATTCAGTCAGCATCTATAATTTGCAATGCAATCTCTTTTATGGCTTATTAAAATAAGTGTTATTGAAACATAATTTTAATTCTATACAGCTGAAGAGACTCATATATATTTATGACTGCAACAGATGTTTCTATGGGCTCATTTAGATCACTTCTCCTTGCATTCCCCTCAGCTGATGAGGTGCCCCTCTATGTTACAAGGAATTCCTTTTACATCACAGTGGTACAGCTGGTTAAAAACACCATCTGCACTCATAAATGCCTGGATTGTATTTAGCCATAACACACAGAACTTGAGAATGCCTACTGAAAGCTGGAGATGAAGTTTTATGTTATACTGGATGGCATTTGCACACATTCAATTTTAAGTCCCTAAATACTGTTTATGTTGCCAAAATAACTCAAAGTAGGATTTTACCAGCATTTGTTCTGTGGTGGCCATTTGGACCAACGCAAGATCAAACTGTGATTTAACCTTTGTTTTTCCTAACCAGTGGTTTTTAAAACTGTACACCATACGCAATAGGAAAAACTTTACTCATTTCAAACCCATTCTTTAAAACCATTATTTTCAAAACCAGTTACATGGATAAATTCTATTTGTAAGAGTCCGTAATTCACACACAGTTCATAACATTATTTACTGTCACAGCACAGTGAAGCCCAAACACACACACTGGGCTCCCACTGCCTGATAAACTGCATTCACAGCTTATTTCTAGAGCTAGGTTTTAGGAACTCTGATCTTCACAGGGCTTGCTTCAATCCACTGCTACACATGCCACTACCTCGGTTTAGCCACTTACCCCAAACAAACTAAAATCTATTTTAACCTGCCTCTTCACCCACAGGACTCACTTCTGTTAACTACTTTAGTTCCTCTAACTAAATCAGAGCAAATGATACATTTCTGCTCCTTGACTGCATGAGTCCAAGCATTTGTTTTCTCACACCTTTTTCCCCCCAAATCAAAGTAAATTACCTTGGAAGAATTATAGCCAATAAAATTACTTCTGTATCATTTCAATAAGGAAAATAAAAGTGTTTATATAAGCAGTTGCACTGAAACACTATAGAAAATTTAAAAGACGTTGACATAATTTTAATTGATCTGATATTGATTTGCTATTGATTAAGAGACAGAAGTTCAACCCGTAACCTGAAATCTTTTTCACTCATATTTTAAGGAAGAAACAACTCACCTAAGAAAGCTTTACATATATGATTTTACTCTTCTGCAAAGAGGTTGTTCAAGCAGTTGCCTTATAGTGTCTTCCACACTATCCTTTTAGATATCAAAAATCAGCCACAAGAAGAGTAGATAAAGTGAGATGCTGAGAAGTTTGCTGCAGAACACATGGTTTGCTAACAATCTGTAAAGATCACTCATGTCACAAGATATTACCGTGTTTTCAAACATTATTATGTTACTAATCTTTTAGTAAACATTACATCTGTTCTGCAGCTTCTGCATACGCAAAAAGCACCAAACCTTTAACATATTAATTAAGAAAAAAATTAAATTCACTGTTTCTTCTATTCAAATGTAATACTGAATCCTTTCAAAGCTATTTTCTGGACTCCCAGGTCTGTATTTCATAGATTTAATTCACCAGAGTTGTTAAAATTCCCAGTAAGTGCCAAACTTTACTTCTATAAACTAAGAAGAATTTTGAAAACACAACACATGGATGATTTGATGAGTCACCTCTGCAACAATAGTCACTTTAAAGAAAACATGCCTGGTACTTACAGCTTCTAGAAGCCCTATTACATCTATAGGAGAAAATAATATAATTACCACAGAGAAATGCAGCTTTAGGAGGACCTAAGTGCCCTCAGTTTTGTTTGTTGTTTTATGTGTGGTTGGGTTAATTTTGTTTATAACGTTTAACCGTACTGAAGCTACAAACTTGAAGGGTATTGCTGAAGAAAGGTCAGTTTTGCCCTACTGAAATAAACAGGAGTACTAGTTTGACAGCTTAAAAGGAGAGTGTTTTCCAACCTATTCCAGTATTGAGAGGCTTTATAAATAAAAAATATGATATGTAGAACCAGAGTGAATAAATATGTATCAATAGGGCATTTTCTTCCTATTGTTCAGAAATCATTAGCAGCTTTATTAATATTCTTTTGGTTCACCTTTATTTAATAGCAGACTTGAAATTGGAAATCTTTATAGGAAGAGAAAGAAATTTATTTTAATAATTAAGCATTAAAAAATAATTTTAATGAAAGCTTCTCCAGAAGTCTTGAGGAGGTTTATTTGTCACAAACTGCTGCACTTCAAGTAACTTACAAGTTATTCCGGAATCTTAGAGCTGTGCTTTGGTCACTGCTGTCATTCATTTCAGCTACAGGATTTAGCGTCAAGTCATGAAGGGAGAAGAAAACAACTATCACATCTATTTGAAGTTACACACCTCAGTAAAAATGTGTCCTCAGACTGGGAATTACAGTAGTTTTGTTAATTCTAAGAGTCTGATCTACTTAAATAAGTACTATTGGTGAATAAGTGTCTGACAAGGCTATCAAAACAAATCAGAGCTAACATTAACATTTACAGTGGTGTCAAAATGTTGAGTCTACATGTCAGGTGGTAGTCTTGGCTAAGATGGATGCCTAAAACAAATCTACTTGTTCTCCAACCCCTTTTTAGGGAGGCAAAAAAATTTACTTCTGAGCCAAGAACTGTCTATCCCATACAATGAAACACCTTCCATTTTATTTCAGTAACTGAAAGAAAGCAGACTAAACTTCTGTTATAAAGCAGTTTCACTGTAAGCTTTAAAAGACTCATCTCCAGCACTAATTCCACTTTTCAGAAAGAAAGTGCTCAAAGAGAAAACCTATAGAAACTAAATCAGTTCAAGATTTCCATCAAATCTCTCAGAATGTCATGATTGCCATTACACAGAATAGTTCCACTGAGAGTATGTATTTAATGCTTAAAGGTGGAACAGCTTTGACCCTAACTTGTCCTTCTCTTCATAAATATGGCTGATGGCTTTATTTAGCTGATTACTTATGTACTGCCAGCTTGTTTGTAATGTTAGTATGTGGGGACATTGGTATTATTCATAATAGCAACAGAATTTTGGAGAGAGATATATTTTTCTTTAATCAATGCTAGTTCACATAAAGTGCTGTATTTAGAGATTACGTGAGGAGATTGATCACTTCTGAGGTATTTAACAGCTGAAATTCAGGCCACATACAGTTGACATGTTCAGGGGCTTGGATGGCCAAATTTATGCATGAGTGAAATCTCTAAAACATATTCTGCTTGTCCCAAATTTACGATTTTCTTCCCATTCTGATTATGTGTATATAATGAGCTAATAAACTGAGCTACAAACAATGCAACAGATTCTTTCTGAACCTGCCAACAGACTGAATAAAACTGTCTTATACAGTAAACCTAAAACTTAATTATGACACACTGAAGACTTATGTTCTAATCACTGAAAATAATTATTATGTCACATTTCATGAGAACTTTCCCATCTATTCTCAATGCCCATAAAATCTGAACACCTCTTTGCTGGGTGTATTTCCTTGTAAATTCAGGAGAATGCTGCAGCAGAATTAAAATGAGAAATCAGTCTTATTTCCAAACACCTTACTGATTTCACTAAAGGAAAATGCAATAAAAACAAACCAGAAATTGCACTTGAAAATTTGTCTCATTAGCTCCAGACTTAAATATGGTGTTAATTAGTTAAATTTCTGAAGCGTTTTGAAATAGTAAACCAAGATTAAAAAAAAAGAGTCAGAAAATAAGTTCTTCTGAAAAGAACTATCATAATATAAAAAGATCTTGGTCTAATATCCTGCATTTAAAACAGTATTAAAATATTAATATTAAAAAGACAGCACTAACGGAAGAATAATTATTTAATAATATTGAATAATATTGTAATACTTATCATGTATCTTGGGATTTTGGTCAAAGCTTCTGTGAAAGAAAAACAAGCCTGGAAAAGAATGTGTACATCCTTCATGAATTACTAGAGCCCCAGCAAATTACTGTGGATATCCAGGCAACCATTCACCTGCTGTTATCAAGTGAGAAAAGAACAGTTACCTTGGCAACTGCTGTATCTCGTATTACACTGTGTTACTTCCAAGACAAAAACATGGTCTTTGGAGAGTTGTGGAGACTATGTGGGTTTTACATTTTCACTGGCAATGTCCCCAGGGACACTAAAACAGACTTATGAAGGCATCCCAATTCTCAATTAGATAGAAAAGAAATGTATTTTCATTATATGAAATGAAATGACAACTAGGTATAGTCTACATCTTAGTTCATATATGGACCATAAAAGTTGTAGGGAGAATTTTATTTTGTGTCCCTTTAATTTACAAAGGGAGAAACTATTCATAAGATTCCTCAGGAGATTCATGTTATACACACAAGTTTTATAGAAAAGAATATAGGCATGTACTGTGTATTTTACAGTTCCCCTAGACTTGTACAGATTCATGTGAAATGCACTACAGGACACTGTGGCATCTCTTAGTGACTGCAGTACCCACGCACATCAGATATGAGCTAGAACTGCTGAGAGTTTAAAGAGTATAACAAAGCGTATTTGTTTTATTACTAAATTATGCATGACTTCCTCCAAAGAAGAACAACAGAGTCTATATATAATCTGACATAAAATTAAGAAACCAAGAAGTTCATTTTAAAATGGTTTTAAAAGGTCACAGTTATTATGAAAATAAACAATTTAACATTTTTGGTACAAGAAGCCTCTGTGCTTCTGTGTATACTATACCTTACATCACAAGACTGGCACCCAGAACCCAATTAAAATTTCCATTCAAGGCATGGACAGAATTTTTAAAAAGCAATTTAAATAACAGTTCCTAAAAATTATGTAGAAGGGTGTCTGCTTCTATTTCCCCACAAACAAATGTGCTTATACACCAACCTTTTTTCACAATAAAAAGGGGGAAATACATTTTTTAAGGCAAGTACAGGATATTTAGAGCAAAATTGTTAAGGCAATGAAGATGTGATATATCAAGAATTATACTACAGGATACTAAATCATCTAGTAATGATGATTACTAGATGATCTAGTAATGATGAAACTCTTGAGTAACCAGTCTTCCACTGAATCAATTATTTGCCATTCATTGATGACAAAGAATATAGCTTTTTTACCTGGACCTTGTCAATATTTTCAAGCAAGTTGTTATCAGATGAACTTGATTTCAAACACTATTTAAAATTTGAGGACACACTTTCCACATGAAAGCCCTTTTGTAACTGTGGCTGTAGATCTATTCATTTGACAGGTTACACAGGTGCTATTCAAGTTCTTTTCTCCTCATGTTTTCCTAGTTAATGAGAATCTCAGCTTGAAACTATTTAAATTCATCCTAAGGAAAAAAAACACAGCAAAACCCCTGAACTCCCACAACTCTTTCATCATGTGAATGTAGCAAAACATATAGTCAGATTCAGTCAGTGGCTGAATCAGAATGATTTTGTTTCATTTTCGATGTTTTCTTGCATATATAAATGTTTTAGATCTGGAGACCTTAATTACTGTTTTCCTTTTACACAGTATAGAATAATCCTCTAAGCCCCTCAAAAATCACTGTACTCTGGCTTCTCTTACCTTCCTAACTGACCACTGCACATCCTTTTTATCTGATCGCCACACAGGACCTTAAAAAAACTCATAGGCAAACTTTTCCAAGAAACTGTTACAAGTCAGTGTGCCATCATCTTTTAGGATCCTGCCTAGATGTCAGAAATTCTGGGTTTTTTTGATTCCTACAGGTTTGAAATAGGGATGTAGCTCTCACACATCCCATCTTACAGACCTGCTTTTTGGATATTTCTAAGTAAACCTTTCTTCCTTCCACGTCTAGACATGTTCTACTTTAGGTAAGTATTATAGTTCAAAAAACTCTGCTTTCATGAAGGAAAAAAAAAAACCCTTATTTTATCATTTGCTATGGTTCATTAGTGTTTCTTTTCTAGTGTCCTTTTAGTCTGTGGATAAGGTACCAAAGAAACTTTAGTTTCACGCAATTCACTGAATAGGGAGGTACTCTTCAGTGTTATTACATACTACTTTAGTTCTCACAATTACACTGGCTTTATTCTTCTGTTCATACTAGACAAGCCCCTGAAAACAGCGGCCACTCTGTTTTGCAGTACTGCCACCCAGTAATGTGGTTGGAGACTAGGGAACATCCCCTGCCCAAGCTGGTGAGACATGAAACAGAATCCGAGCTTCTGTAATGTGTGAACAGAAATTCCTTTCAGTTTTCTCTTTACAGTGGTATTTGCTGTCCTACAGCCTTGTGTTTTTCTGTGGTTAGAGAGTTTAGTTCCCTTTTACTGTCCTGTCAATCCTTGCTGTAACCTTTCCATGCTGGCAGCTACTGCAGGAGGCCACACCAACATAAGGCAAGGTCAAAAGCAACTTTTTGAGCAGTAATTCTTCATATGGCAAACTAGGAGCATCAAGGAGGACACTAGCTCTGCTTGCAACAGAAGAGCTATACTTGAGTATTAACAAGAAATTAATTTCTTACTACTATTACTACTTTCTGGGAGCATATTAAAGTTTGTATTAATGTTTTTACTCAAAACTGAATATTATCAGTATTTCACTAATTTCTAGTTCTCCAATCCTCCTAATTCCATAAGTGCATTTCTAGTATGCAGACAGAACTTCAGAAAAAGGGAATCATCATCACAGAGGATTAAAAATTAGAAATGTGAGTTAAGATCTGCATATTTTTTCTTGCTATACTTTTAGATCAAAGAGAACTGTTTATTTCCACACCACTTTTAGATTACTGATCTGATTTTTTTCATAAGGCTTTTCAAGTACACCACTTTTTCTTTATACTACATATATACATATACATCTTTGAAAGAACAGAGCTACTTCTTCCTTTTGAAAGGAAGACAAGACACTCATGAACAAAAAAACCCACCAAACCCCCAAACCAAACAAAAAACACCAAATAAACAAAAAAATCTCAACAGTGTTAAATTAAAAATTTAGATGATTCAAAAGATGGCAGCAGTTGTCCAGCAGTTAGATTGGGATTTCCCAGACTAGACTGAAGAGAGATAATACAGGAATCATGCCTTTAACAGTAACTTCTCTCCCACAGTGCTTTAAACATTTAATGAATGCACTTGACCTGCATTAGCATCATTCTGCCTACTCTACAGGCAGGTTAAATCCAGCACCCAGCAATGAAGCACCTGTCTCATCACTGCTCTGTCACTGGGCTAAGAGTAAAGAGAACCTGCATACCCTATATTTCAGTCTGATACTTTACTAATCCAGACTTCATCTGATTGTAAAATTACCCAATGGTCTGTTTCACACAATCATTGATGCCAGAGGATTCAAAATCAAATCTAAAGTCATTATATACAAATGATACAAAAACTCAGTTTTAACCTGATGAGAGTGAGAAAATAGCTGACAACAGGAGCCATCCAGTCTGATGCGTCTCAATCTCAGAAAATGCATTAAATAATCAGAAATCCACCCTTAAGTCTGCTGTTACATTAACTTAATCAATGAAGGATACAGATATCTCTGGTACTGACAAGACCACAGAACACTGAAATTCAAGACTGCAGAATTAAAAAGTAAACAATAGTTCATGAAATTAATTAATAAAAATGAGGGTGTTAAAAGATGAAAGAACATGGCTAAGAGTACATATGCAGCACTTTAAAAAGTTAAAGCTTTTGTTACTACAGCATAAAACAAGGGCAGCATGATAGTACTTGTGCAATTATATGTTCCCAAATATTTTTAAGAAGTTTTAAAATAATTTTAGCAAACAACAAAATATATAATACCTGTATATTGTAAGTTGTGATCAGCTGGCAAATTATAAAATATTATTTTTAATAGCTAGTTTTGGTTTAAAGAAAAATCTAGTAACCACTAATTTTGGAAAATATTACTTGGTTAATTGAAAGTCATTCAACTTTCTCTTACTTATTTAATGCCGCATGTTTCTCACTCATCCTTCTCTAGTTTCACTATTAATCTAATATCAAACTGGTCATTCTAACAATTTGTGTATTTTATAATACTGATAAACCCCATTTCAGAGCTTGCATAACCAAAAGCCTAGGAAAATCTTCTGCTGTGGAGTACATCATTTCCATATCCTTTAGCTCTGACTCTGAAAGTCACATCAAAATATCTTAAGTTAAAGGCTTCAGAATATGAATTTCACAATTAAAATTAACACTGCTTATTACACACAAAGTGCTTGTTAAACACAAAGTGTTACCACATTCAGGTGTTCCTATTTTTCTTTCCATGCCCAACCTCCTAAATTAATCACATTAATTAATCCTTACAAGTTCCACATAAACTATATTTGTTATTGGTCACCTCCAGTAAAGAGTCAAATGTATGCCCTTTCTTTGTGTATTTCCTTTGATAGCTTTTTGTGTGATCTTTAAACAGCACTGACGTATCAAGAAAGTGTCTCAGTCTCGGTGGCAGCAGTGCTTCTAATTTGTCAACATAAAAAAAAAAGCAGCTTTTTGTCCTTATAAAACAAAATAGTTGTTTCTGGATAAACCTATTCATTAGAACAGTTTTGAACTTCAATCAGTTTTACAACTTTCTCCAATTTCCTCGTGCCTTACACAGGTAACTGTGGGGCCCCTCTCTAACACTTCAAATAAAAATATACTTCTTAGCTGAAGAAAAGTGTACTTCTAAACATAAAGCAAAGTTAGAAATATTTTTGATTGTATTACGCTATATTCATTATCTTCAAGATATTTGGAGCTTTACAAAAATACCATTTTTCAGATTCCATACTTACATAATTTACGTCCTGAAGGGATAAGGTAATTGAGGTGCTACTCTTTCCATAATGTTGGACTTCTTGTCAGTAAAGCCATATTTTTGTTTTCCTCATCAAAAGGGCTATAATAGATTTGCTTTAAAATTGTTCAGTGGTATCACTTCGTTTTGAAAAAAAAAATAAATCAGAACTTCATTAAGTAGACACTGCGCAAGTTATGTAGAGTCAATCAAAAGCAAACCTTTCACAGAGACTGATGCAGCTTAAGATCTGAATTTGGAAAGAACTAAAAGTATCTGCCTCCATTGCTTTATACAGTCAGAGAACTATCCTCTCGATGGTAATACTTTTAATACTTGATGAAGGAGATTTGCAAACACTTTTCATTCACTTGTCCCACAGACTCTTCCAAATGTCTGTACTTCTACACCATACTATTCTGCATAACATCACATGACAAACCTCAAGGGTATCTCTCAGCAAGAGCAAAGTGCTTACTCAGACAGTTTTCAAAAACCTGTAGAATATTACTTTAGGAAGAAATCAAGACAGTTATGTCTCTCTTTCTGAGATTGTTCAAAAATTTACAAATATTTCCTACAAGTGTTAATTGGTTTCTTCTCTTACTCAACACTTAAAGTCACAATTCTTTTTTGTACCCTGTAATCCTTTCTACAACAGCCAGTTATGACATCACAAAGGTGTAACTATTTAGTGAATAACACAGGAGTCTATCTGAGCTCCTGTAGTTCTATGCTCACATTAATGTTTCTGGTAATTACAAAAATAAATCATCAGAAAGCCAGTTCCTATGTCACAAGGCAGCTCCACCCATGATCTTTGACTTTTGGGCTTCCAGTTGGAGGGGGAGGGCAGAAGTGAACAGTGGCATGGTTTTGGCAAGACTATTAAAATGGAGAGTACCATTCCCAAACCACAGGAAGTTAATATCTTACTTTTTAAGAAAGAAAAAGTAAAATATAGAATATGGCAAATACCATACAAAATTAAAAGCTGACATGTCATGGGAAAAAAAAGAAAAAAAAACAAAAACAAAAAAAAACCCAAACATTCAATGAGCATCAAGAGTCTTTTTCACTTCAACACGCATCTTGTGCAGCACCTGGGTTATCTGACCAACGTAAGAAACTTGAAGTTTTCTTGGCTTCTACTACAACTCTTGTTTATAGATACAGGATATTTATCAGACAGAGCATGATCCTTACAGGTGCATATTTACTTGGGATTTTATCAAAATGTAACCAGATTTCATCCTAAATTGTGCTGGAATAGTCACCTTGTGTTCCAAACAAAACCAGCAGCATTGCAATTACCTTGAGTAATTACTTTTTCCAACACTAAACCTAAAAGCAAGCTGTTCATATCAAATCCATCCATTATGCCCTGGAAGAAAAGCTTGAGCTGTTACACCGATTTCTGTGTAATAAAGGTCATTATCACAGCTCTGCATCTCAGATACACCAACCAGAAGTTGAAAACATGATGGTGAGCAGTATTAAAATCTGCCATTTAGAGAATAATGTTTCAAAATAGATTGCAGGCCTTGGATTATGCTTGATAGTTCTAGCAGCTTTCAGAAACTGATTTATAATACCACCACCATTTTCACTGCACAGGAACTGAAAATGAACAGTTTGTCTTGTTCTCCATTTTGGCTCATGGAGGAATTTTTGCTGACAAGAATGTTAAATCCAAACCATTGTTTTGATTGATTTAATGCTAGAAAGAGGAGCATCCCTTCTAAATTATTCCTCCTCGCCCCATAACTTTCAGCTGTGCACTGGCATCCCAACCTGTTCCCTCATATCATAATTTGGCTGAAACAAAATACAACGTTAGTTATTTTCTGCGTATTTTTCACAACACATGGGTTTGAAGAACACAGCTGAAACAAGGGGGTTGCAAAAGCACCAAACACACTGCTTTTCCTCCACTTACTTTCTCCTTAAACATTTTTACATTGTCTTAATGTAGGGTTTGATGTAGAAAGAACACCAAGATGTTGACAATGCCTGGACAGGGTATATTATTGTGTGCCTAGGCAGCTCTTAGAATATTCTAGGAGGTATATTGAATCCAGAGAATCCAGTGTCACCGAATCACATATCCCAAAATAATCCAAGTGCTGATAACCACACTGCTTCTGAATTTCTTTTTTCTGAAGACTTCCACTGTCTGTTTTTCACTGTTCGTATTCTTACATGAAAGCCCCAAATATATACTGTTCCTAAGCCTTGGATCTGTTACAGTAAGCTGTATACCCCACACACCACATCAGTCACTTAGCAACATGAAGAGAAGGAGAGTACAAACATTCTGAAAAGAAACTGTTGTTGTGACAACTTACTGGAAGTCTTTGAGGCCCAGTAGGCACACTAATAAAGCCAGCTTTGTAACATACTGCATGCTGCACAATCCAAGACCATTCAAACCCTTCATATAAACCTGCCAGTCAAGCAGTCATCACTGTTTTTACCACAGCTTAGTTTTTGGGGGGATATTCTTCTGCTCCCTTAAGAAAAAACACACAGTAATCTTGGGCTAGGTTTAAACCACTTTGTCTATCAATCTCCCTTTCCAGTGACTACTTTTATCCTAAATCCATTTTTCATATTACCAGATTAACAGAAGTGAAGACTGGACAAAGTATGCAATTGTCACCTCTCCAAAGAAAAGCCAGAGGTGTATCCATGGTGTGCAAAGTTTAGGAGCCCAGCCCACGTCCATGGATGCTGCACTGGGTGCCAAAGCTTCTGTGCACCAAAAAAGCAAAACTCTTTCAAAATGGAAATAATACTGTTTTCTCGATTTATGTGAAGCTCAATTTGAAATTTAGTGAACCTTAACAACTAAGAGTATCAGCAGTACACACACACACACACAAAAAAAAAGCTACAGGAAATAAATGAATTCAAGTGCATTTGATTTCAAAGCAGAAAAATTTTCACAAAAATATACAACTTAGAGAAGCACCTTACTTTAGAACTCTGCAAGTCTATTTTTTGTTAATATTGATTTGATTCTTCTTGGACAGAACACATAGGGTTGAAAGGCATATTTGCAACCTTTTCTACAATATGGCTCTATTTGCTTAAGTGTCATAATCCATCTGCAGTCTTAGTATTTAACTGTAAGTGGATGGTATTTATTCAGCTAGTACATTTTTTCTGACATTTATATTACCTCAAAGGACAACACTGCCTTTTGGAAATTCTATTTCAGATTGAGCTAATTGAAGTTTTGAAGGCATGGTAATCATGTCATGAATCAGCAGCATGGGTTATGACTTTGAAGAGGTGACGTATCATAGAAATTGATTTTTTTTTCACCCTCAGTAAAAAGGAATCAAGTTTCATAAGAAAATAAATTAACTTTAAGTGAACCAGACTGCTAGAGATATAACCTCTAAATGCCCCACTCCCACAATGTATGTGCACACATAGACTTTGCAGATGGCTTGTCCTTATGAAAAGAACTAAAGCTATTCTAAATATAGGCCTAACACTTCTATTGAGTATCTCAGGCTAACAGTCAGAGTATCTGAAGAACTAAATATGCTACAATGTATGCATTATACACTCACAATAAATAATTTACTCTGAAGTAATCATTAGCCCTGGATGTCCTCTATTGAAAAAAAAAACCTGTGGAATTTAAATCAAATTACTTATAATTGATGAAGTTTCTTATTTAGAGATCATTAACCTAAATCCAGGTCATGTGAAGCAGTGAACAAAAACCAAATTCAGTTTTCTATCTGAAAGAAATTGATATTCTCAGAGGGGAACCATGAAGATGCAACAATTCTGCTTCTTCTACAGGTAACACTATATCTGTTCTATAGATAATACAAGGTATGTCCCAACTGTGTCTGAAAAAATCCACAGTTCATAAAGAAAAGCACGTTCTTATGCTGCATAACACTATTTTCTAAAGGTGTTCACACAGTAAGAAAAAGTTGAAAATAACTGATCTAGAATAACAACTGTCTACTGAATTTTCATACGAGATTTTGGCAGCAAAGGAAGAACATTAGTCACTGCAGCAGCCCAAAATGTCTCAACCTTGTGGAGGGGGAACATGGGCAGGGGAAGAGCTGCTGGAAGATGCTTAAAAAGAAATAAATTGAAAGGACACCTGTTCTGAAGATTGGATTTTGCTTTCATTGAAATATCTGCCTATTTTAAATTGACTTTGTCTTGAAGTATGAGTTGAAGAACAGACCTCTTCAGTATTTTCAAATCCCTTCAAACAGTTTTGCTTGGTTTTTTTCTGCTCCAACAATAATTTGGTTGTTCACGGCATAATGGAACAATTTCAACAAAAGAATGGCAAGAGCCTCCAAACAAATTAGCAAAAGCCTCCAGCTCTGACATTCACCTATATGGAAAAAGTAGGGTAAAATCCCTCACACTCTGAAAGACAGCAGATCTCAGACTACCATACTTTTGCAAAGTGGAGTTACAATATTGAGCTAAAGGAATCCAAGCATATGCCTGTGTGTATCAAAGAAGAGGCTTATTGCATGTAGCCTCTCTCAGTGAACTCTTGAAGGACCCTTTTGTGAGGATCTGGAGCAGACTCGAGCACAAAACACATGCCGGGTCACCTGACTGGGATAAAATGCAGGCAAACTTTCTGTAGGTGCCAGGATGCCCAGAAAACTTTAACTGAAGGCCAGTTAGGCAGCACCATGTCATGAAGTAATTCTATTTGGGCACTCCATTCCATAGCTGAGACCCAAGGGCTTTTGAGGCTCTGGATCTAAGAAAACATACTATTTTACTGTGTACTATCAAAGATTAAACTTTCCACAGCATGCAGCAATAATAAATTAAATCACGTGCTCTAACTTTACTACAAGAAAAGATTGCTTTGAAAAACTATTTGAGATCAAATATACAAATGTCTGCTGGGACTAAGTCTTGGTTCTTAACATTTCAGGGAGAACTAGACAAAGCACAAATAAGTTAAAATTCTCATTTTATGGCTGAGCCAGGTATAGGAATCCATCTTTTGCATTTTCTAGAAGGCAAGCATTACTAGAAGTAAATGATGTGTTTTCATCAAAGATGGACATTCTGTGTAAAACAAATCTGAAACTTATATCGTCAGGCACAACCTAGGGGAAAACAAACAGAAAATCTGAAATCAATTACTACATAAACAATGAAAAGAAACTTTAAGATGAACCATAGTTTGAGAAGAGAAATTTACATTATATCCTGTTTACCAGTACATAAACCAATGCTTAATTATATCTATTAATTCACAATTATATAACAAGTATGACCTTTTCTGAAACAAATAGTTAATTTAAGATGGCTAAAATATGAAAAATCAATATGCTTTCACCACAAAGCATCATCACTCAGCAATTAACAGGTGTCTGGAAAGATATACTTGCAAGTCTAAATACAGGCTATTTCCTAGAATGTCATTGAAGCATAAGCTAAGAAAACAATAATATCAAAGGGTAGGGAACAAATCACACAAAATGAAACACTGAAATCTACCTCCATATTGAATAAATAGAAAACATAGTTTATACTTAAATATTTTAGTTGGTTTATCTTGAATGCCAGAGATCTATTTTAATAAAATTGCAGGAAATTTACTTTAATATCATATATAAATGTCCGTTCATTTACTGGAAACATTAGTGAGATAAGAAAAAAAACAAAACCATTCTCCATCATTTTGTACCTTAGTCACTCACAGTGAACATGACAGGCTTCCACAACAGAAACAAAACAGTAAGCAATACAATGAGAAACAGACACGAAAAACTCAGACTATGAGTGAATTCCCATAACCAGAAGGCTATTGTCAAAAACTTTTTTTGAAGAGGGATATTAAGAAAGGAGTTGACAGATCCAAATATTTTCAAATCTTTAAGCAAAACTCCCAAGAACAGTGCAACAGTTCACCTGGTCAGTTAAGAGTCAGGGCCCTGAAATTAGAATGCATTTAAAGGAAAAAAAGAAATTAGGAAAATAAAAATGGCAAACTGGGGGCAAGCAGAGGTTACATTTGTGACTGAAAAAATCTTATGTTTAAAATCTTTCGATTTCTTAAGCCTTTCTTGTAGGTAGAAATAAAGTTCTGTGTTATTGCAAAGCATACTTTCTTTCTAATATTTTTGGTTATCCTTGTTTTCATGTTTTGATGGAACTTTAAAAAGAATTAGAGTCTACTGCCTTTTCTGCATAGGCACTATGTACATATTTGAGTTGATAATTATTTTCTCCTAGCCAAAATCCAAAAAAGTGATTTGATACAACAAAAGTACAGACAAGCTCCTTATTGGTTCTGCTCTAAATACCATCCCAATTTCTGCTACTGTTCTCAGAATGGACTGCACCACTCTGAGGGAAATGTTTACTTTGGGAAAAGAAAAATTATATAAAATCCTCTCTAAGCCTCTAGTACAAGTAGAATAAGTGTTGTTTTCCATTAAATCAAACTTTTGGAAAGTTCTCTTTACAAAAAGAGAAAAGAGATCATCTTGTCAACAGCAGAGCCTTTAGCAGAACAAGTTTTCACAGAAAACTAATAAAAGTGAAAAACTGCAGCACCATCATTTAAATTGGGTTGCTGTATGCAATGATTCTGATATTTTATTTTAAAAATATCTACAATCAACACTATTCTATTTTAAGTGGACATAAAGTATGCATGCTAGTTTTGCATGATATAATCCTCATGAACAGATCATATATGATGTCCTTCATAGGATGAAGGTGTAAAAGAACTACTTAAATAAGCTCAGAGTATGGAATAAAAAGCAATGGATCCTTGGTTTTCTCCTTCCTAATGGTAGAAGAGGCTTAGTCAGTTTTCTGGAGCAACTTCTGCTGAGCACCTCAATCCCTTTCTGGGTAGAAAAACCATCATCCCTTTTCCCTTTAATGTTCTAACTAGCCTCCATCAGGAAGTCTTGGAAACTGCATGGAGAGAATTTAGCCAAATGATTTCTCAGCAATTTTCTAGTTAGACCTAATTGTTTGGGTCTAGAACATACATGTTTCCTTACCTTTAAAAATTTGACTTGTTTTACTGAAAAATAAAAAAGAATTTCCAATAGACTTAAGATGTTCATACTCCTTCAGGGGAACCCTAGCTGGCTGCCTCATATTTAGATGTCTCTTCTAAAACATACCATCATGAAGCCTCTGTAAGAGACCCAAGGGAAGACCCTGGTGAGCAACAACAAGATTATCTGACTGCTGGTATTGGTGTGTAAGAAAAGGAGAATGAAACACTTATGTTGATTTTTCAATATTTACTAAGGAAAAGAGTCATAAATGGAAGATTTCCTTTTAATAGTTAAATAAAAGAAATTTAAAATCTTATTTGATTCTTCATATTTTGAAAATACATATCTTTCTTTTGATTAAATTTTTGATAGGTGTTATCAGAAAAGGTGTTGCTTTAATTAAGGAAAAACCAAATAAACCGGAACAAAAGTGAAACTGATTGACATTTAAGAATGTAAAAGATTCTATTGTGACATCCTACATTCCATGCAGCTAAAGTTTGTCTCAAAATCTGCCACTCCATAACTTCCTGGAGTGAGAAATTTCAGAATTTCTACATTCTGCATGAAAAACTACCTATTTCATACCAGCTTCCTAGTGGTTTCAGGGACTGCCCCTTAACTCCAGAACTGCAGAATTTTGTGAGTAACATTTCTGCTTGTCATCACTTTCCTCCTAAACTATTACTTTTATTAATATTTAGACCTTGATCATTTATATTTTTAAGCCTTTTCCTACCAAAATGGAGTCTTACCATAACCCTCATACAGGTTAATATTCCACCTCTCCTGAATATTTCAAGATGAAGTAGCTTTATTATACTTATTTTTTTATCCCCAGCACTTGAAAACTTCATGAATTTCTGAAACACCATCAGGTTATGTTTTAAGCAATAAAACTGGGAGATTGTTAAACTCTTGCCACTTTAATTATGTTGTGAGCTTTATCATTCCAGACATGTTACAAAATCTGCCAGTAAAACAGACATACCATATGAAATCACATTCTGCATGTGTCTACTGAGCAAAGGTGATTCTTTTCCCTCTACACAGAGAAGAAAATATGTTTGTTTTTTTTTTTTTTCTGACAGGTGCTCTAGTGAAAGGTATCATATATTATTAAATTTCAAGTTTAAAATGTAGTTGGACTTGCTTTTAAAATAAGTGCGACAGTGATATTCACTCAAATCACCAGAGACCACTTCTTCCTTGAAGTAAAATATAGAAGTGCTTATATCCTTGTTATGCACTCTGGTTCTGTATGAATCATGAATGCAACATCTACAAAATTAGATATTTCAATTACTTTAGGGCATTGAGAGAATATAGCAGTTAGATGATAGAAGACCATCTTCTTTACATAGTCTTTAAACAGACTTTTAGATACCACATATGTTCATCTAAAGGAGTTTAGACAGATTTTTCCATTCATTCCATACCATAAAAGTAACTATCTCCCCTCAGAATGAATTTTAGTACAAACTAAATTATGTAAGAACAAGTATTTGAGAAGAGTCGCACTAATAGCCTGCCTATTCAGCATGCAGCATATGAATTTACAGCACATTCAACATAACAATTAAGGACTTATACATTTTCCTAAAAGAATAAAAGTTGCCAAACACACTCTCAAAAACTGTCATTAAGACCTGCAATTTTTCTTAGAGTTTGTAAACAAAGAAGGCCTAAAGCTGCCAAATAAGGCTGAAAAGGGGCTGCCAAAGCAAAAGGTGGGCTGCAGAAAATTATATTTATAGGTCTTGGGTTATGGCTCAGATGAAGACATAGAATTAAGGTTGAGAAAACAACACACCCCAGAGCTGCAGCATAAGTAGGGCCAAAAGAAGAAGGCTGACAAAAGAAATTTCCCCTGAAACCTTTCTCTGTGAGTCATGGCTATTGGTCCACAGCAAAGACTTATCTGACCACCTAGTTAGGGCTGGCAGGGAGAAGTTGCCAAGGAGAACCCAGAGCTACAGTATGCACAGGGCCAGAAGAAGTCTGCCAAAGGGGATTGCCAAAGGAAACTTCCCCTGACAGCTCCTTCTTCTGGGCAATGTCTGTTGGTCCCAGGTTAAGGTTCCACTAAGGGGACTGGCTGTGAGACAGGTAAGGCCTAAGATTTACAAACAATACTTATGCCACTACTTTTGTCCAAAATTTTGTTGCTCGTTTTCCAATGAGTCGTACAGTCATAGATACTTCTGAAAGAGAATGGTCATAAATGGTTCTATAACTGATGACACTAATCTCAGTTCAGACAGAATTCACAGGATTTTTCTGTTGTTTCCTTGACTCTGCAGTGCTAGCTCAGTTTTGATAAAAGACCCTTCCATGTGAAAATACTAAGTCCATTCACAGTTACACACCTGAGGGAGGAATAACCTTGGAACCACTCTCCCCTTTGTAACCACATTGTTCTCAATCCTGCTGATTTTTTTTATTCCTAGAGATTCATATTTGGCCATGTCCTAAGAGCAGAAGGAAAAAGAACCCTCCAATGAATCTGAATCAGCTGCCAATTATATATATATATATATATACACATATCCCTCTAAATAGCCAAAAGACCCTAATTCTTTTAAAAGAGGATTACTGTTCTATTTTTTCTTTCCTTTACATCTCTGTAAACCAGGAATAATTCCCAGAGAATGTGGAACCCAAATCAGGCCAAAAATAGAAGAAGCTACTGTTATATTCACATCAAGGCCAAAAGCACAGAGGATAAATGAAATGAGGAAAGCTGTGCCCTGCCAGCTGGAATTTTACCTAACATGTACAGAGGGTAGCAACCTCCTACTTGTTCATTCTTGTACCTTTTACAAGCAATTAGATTTCAAAAAAAGAATTGTAATTAGACTCACAATCAACACAAATTTCCTCTACAGAAATTTTGATGGATCAGAGCAGACCAATGAAGCCAGTAGGATCTCTTTTATTTCCTGTAACATCTGGGCTATCAAAACATGAAAAAGCCTAGGTAGTTCACATTTCTCATTTTCTAACAGACCTTCTGTTAATTATTAAAAATATTTCTGACATCTTTAAATGCTTAAGGAAATGCTGCTTCTGGTGGGGCAGAATATTTACAGTACATCTGCACAGATAGGCCTAGATTCTGGAGTTGGAAGGTGAACATCTTGAAATGTATGGCTATCTGATAAGACCAATAGTTCTCCTACACTTGCCTGCCTGACCACACAGGCTTTTGTTTTAGATATTTATGTAGAATTCTGCAAGGTTCAATTTAGAATCTGTAGAAAAAACAGATGAGAATTGTTTTGGCCATCAACTCCCTCTCCATAAATTACAGTAACATAGTTACTATATATGTCATTCATGTTTACTCTGTCTTAGTTTGAGAGTTTATTGCCCCTTTAAACATTTTTTATGAACAGACATTTCTAGTTTCTCCTGACAGAAGGCTTTATTTTCATTAAAAGTTCTTTCAGCAATTCAGGAAGGATAAGATAACCCTGTACTCAGGGTTAATGGCAGCCATAAAGGTTCTTTACCAGCGTGCTACTGCAAAATTACAGAAAATAATCTTCATTAAAATAACCTTGTTCATGTTGTGATCTATTACATATTGCCCTTTGTTCCATGATAAAAATCATACCAAAAGATTAAACTGAATCATGACCCAGAATAAGGTCACATTTTCACAGTAAATAACACGGATAGGGGGAGTTGCAGGGAAACACAACAAAATTCTCATTAAAAGAACAGCACTCACTGACTCAATGAAGAAAGTACAAAAAGGTATTTTTTTAAAAACTTCAAAGTGAATGACAGGTTCAACTTACTATAGCTTTAATTCCTCAGCAAAACCAAGTAAACAAATAAACAACCTGTATTCATGATCTAGCTGAACTTTCTTACTAATCAGAACAAAATTTTCATTACAATCATGCCTGCTTACATTTCTGTAACTTTTCTTATAAGCCCTTACTCACAGGAGTTTAATTTTGTTTATTAGTAAAGATGGGTCTGATTTTGAATAAAGGGCTTGGATTTGAGTCACTTGAACCACATCTGGATTAAATTTCTCCGTTGTAAGATATATAAGCAGACAGCATGTCTCATGTGTTTCAAAGTCATCTATTTTTAAGGTGACCAATTCATCCATTCATCTCGACAGGAGCATTCCTTTTTACACTCATCCCTATTCCCATTACTTCCTCTGCTCAATTTTGCCAGTTTTCTGCCTTTGAAAAAAAATAATCTTTGCTATGGGCTCCATGCAGTTGTTTCTGTTATAGGAAGAGAAGGTTATCTTCATAGAAGTAGTGGTCCTGCATACCTGGGCACTGCACTAGAGATCTAGACTGATGGACCAGCCATTTAGCTCTTCATTTACCAACAAAAGAATTGGAATACACTTACTTCATGGTTGGCAAGGTAACAGGTGCTCTGGGTCCATCTCAACAAATCTTCTGAAGAGCAGTGGCAAAACCAATTCAGAGACCAGCCTTGCTATTTTTTTAATTTCCCTCTCCCTGTTTTCCTGGAAAAAGATTCATAATGAGGAAAACAGTATCTTGAGACAAGACAGCAGCAGCATAGCAGAGGGAATAGACCTAAAAAAGTGCCAGTGGTAACATCAGTTAAGCATTTTGGGGGGGGTTGTTTTATTTTAAGAGAACGTAGTTGCTTCTTTCATGAGAAATAATAAAAGTTGGCATATGCATTTGTAGTCTTCAATGCTACAGAGGATTTCTGCTCCATAATCCAATATGTAAGTACAAATATCTACTTTTTTATTTCCGGTATCTCTTGCTCATAGCTGACTGACAGGACACCTTATTTCCCTAACAATGTAATTGTAAGCGTGGAATTGAGCCACAAGTTGGCAAGAAACAGCATGGGCCTGGGGGGAAATAGGTACTAAGATGATAGTAACTAGGACTATTCTTTCTGGTTCATTTCAGGTATCTTTGAAATGGAAAGAGTGATGTAATATACAACTCAATTATTAAAAAGACCGGAATAAAATAATTATCTGGATCTGAGAACAATTTTATATTACTTGAATTACCTTTTTACAGCTTATTTTTTAACAGCTCTTTTCTCCACAAGTTAAAATCAACCCTTAAGGCTGCTCAAATGTTTATTATTAATGATGGATCATTAGACATAACTCTCCAAAGTCACAAGTTTAGTCCTAAAGAAGTTAAAGAACTTCAAATACTATTTTGCATTGTAACATCCATGTGACAGAGGATTATGCAAACCATAATCATCTTTTTCCTTGTTCAAATACCTTCATTTGTACAGAAAAAATAGAGGCTCTCAATTTTTTAACTTCTACACTATTTTTTTTTTACACTAAAAAAAAGTAATTTCAAGCACCATATAAGCCACTCATTCTCATTCTGTAAATCTTGAGGAGAGAACCAAATAAAAACAATTAATAAAAATAGGCATTGCGTGATGAACCTCTGACTACATGCCTAAACATCTTGGTAACTGAAAACCCCTGTTGCCTTTGTAATTTATCTGGCTTTGTCTGTGTTCCCAAGCATCTTTTTGGGCTTTTCTGTGTATTAGCTATAGAATTCATTGCTCTTTTGCAATGGACAAGTGAAATTAAAAATCTACTAAATACGTTAAAGCTAAAATTGGCAAGATACATAAAAACGTGCTTACAGATGGGAAAATGTGTTCTTAGGAATATCCCCCGCAGGCAGCATTTCAGTGTCTTCTAAGATATATTAGGCACAGAAATAGCACTGCCACCAGCCTGTAACTCCTGTGCTCTTCAGTTATTTCATTTAACTGCACAATGAGCAAACTCTTCTGTCCAAAATGGGATGGGAGAAATCATTAACAATCAAAATATAAAATCAAAATATAAACACTTCTCATTAAGCATTTACAACATATGGTTTATATACTCTATTTTCTATGAAATAGAAATTCTGTCTTAAACTGGAACCATTTTTACTGGTGTAATAAAACTTAGCTCATTAACTCCATGTTAATAAATGAAGGTTGACTTCAGGAGTCACTTTTTTGTCACAGTTAGGTACTACTATACTACACTAGATTAGAAATATTGATATTTTTTAGCTGCTCTTTAATGCATCCAACAAATAAAATTTTCAGCAAGACTGAAAAAGAAACACTTAAAGAACTTCTTTAAGTCTGCTTATGTAGAATTGATTTGGTAGCTACAATAGATCTACTATATTCAAACCTTCTATGCCCCACCTTTTTTCAGAATTTATTTAGATTAATTTAACATTTATGGAATTTTTAAATCAAATGGAAAAGACATACACTTATTGAAGACCTTGTGCCTAATAGTTTCTCTATTCAAGATGTCCTCAACATTTACTACAGTTCATTTCTTCCCCTTCTTTCTCATTTCTGTCCATAGCTAAGAGAATCCATTGCCAAATCCATTTTAAAATGTGGTTTCATTAATTCTTTTCTCACACATATTAACAAAAAAATTAGTTCTACCTATGGGCCATGTATCTTAGACAGTCAGGCTGTAAAGTACACCTAAACTCAACTCTGGGGTTTCTGTCCCACTTGAGACATGAGGCCTAAACAATCTGACTAGAAAACAGAATACGTCATTCCATCGGAGTTTGGGTCTAGGCAGGTCATGTCACGTTGGCCTTTGTCATAAAACCATAAGGAATAGGAAAGAATGTAACACTAAAAATCGGATAGTGAAGGTTTTGTACAGTTAAGCAACTCTAATATTTCCTCTAATAAAAACTTACTGAAAGCTGATTAAATTGAGATACTCACTGAAGTATTGCTACATTTATAGTCAATTGCTTCTTGCTTAACAGCAAAGAAGATTCATGCTTTTAGATAGGCTTATCAGTTGCATAACCATGAATTTCTTAAAATATCCATTATTTTTACTGCAGTACCAAGTAAAAGATTTTCAGCGGCTCAGAAACATTTCAGAATGGCAAGACACTGACAGGAATTTTAGAACTAACTAAAATGAATAAAAAATCAGTATTCACATTCTGAAGTAAAAAATACCTATAAAAAATTTTTCCTCTTTCCCTTGTGCCCAGGACTTTATACAGCAGAAACAGAAATTAAATGCAAAGACATGGAGAAACTATGAATCTGAGATAAAGAGTACAAGGTCAATAGTACCCACCAGACCTTTAAAATGTTTCCATTTGTGTTTCCAATGTACACCAAGGTTCCTCTGAAATTACTTGCTAGGATAATGGCTTAACAAATCTGACACATTTCATGCACTTGACAAGTTATTTAGCCTTCATATTGCTTAGTACGTGCCAAGCTTGGTGATTGAGAAGAGCCAGCACAGATTTACTAAGGGTAAATCATGCCTGATCAGCCTGATATTTTTGTCCCTGAAAAGGGCTGCCCAAAGAGGCTGTGCAGTTTCCAGCCTTGGAGGTTTTCAGGATCCAGCTGGATCAAGCCCTGAGCAGCCCAGGCTGACCTGAGGACTGACTCTGCTTTGAACAGTGGGTTGGACTAGAAACTTCCTGAGATCCCTTCCAAATTGAATTACCCCACAATTCTGTTAAATGAATATTCAGCGGATCACGCATATGCATTTTCCACTACATGTGACAGTACACAAAATGGCCTACAGGTGAATATGAATAAATTATCTGTATTAATATAAACCAGGTATCAATACTACTAGGAATAATAGATGCAAAACACAATTCAGAACACTTCAGTTTTTTAAGCTACCACAAAGAAGAACAAGAGAAACTAGAAAAGAGACTGCTAAAGGGTGTATTTTTTGAACTCCTGCCTTTCCATAAAAATTCATTTTTAATAAGTCACTATGAAAAATTTAAAAAGGTGCTTAAATTTTATATTCCACATTCTAAATTCTACTGTTTAATGAAATGAATTTTCCCCTTTTTAACTAGAAAATAAAGGTTGATAGCTACTATAAAAACTTAGTTTTGTCATCTAACCATATACCACTACAATACACTAAATGCCTGATGGGAAGTACAAGACTATCCAACAGACAGAAACAATCACAAGACAGCTTGGCCCTCCTTCCTGTACTCCTTCCCCACCAAATCATTATCCATACATCACTGAAGGATTCTCCAAGAGATTAGTTAAACTTTTTTCTTAACTAAGGCTATCAGGGTAGCATGGAAGGTCTCCTGTGTTGGGTCTTTGTGCAAAACACCTGACATAGCAGCTCAGTGTCATACTTCAGATAGGGAATACAGGATATCCACAGGAGCCTTCCTCTAGGAAAAGTCCATAAACTCAAAGCTGTTTGATGAGAAAATGACTTTTTCTGAAATAACAATATAACAAGCATATCCCATAACAGAAATACACAAGACTCCTACAGATCTCATAGTCAGTATGACACTTCTGTATCAACTGTTTTACTTATCAATTTTAGTTCAATTAAAATAGCAGTAGCAACCTCTAGAGCTTTTAAAAGTTCTGTATTTATATACTATACAAAAGGCATTTATTTGAATTATGTTAAAGGGACATACCCCATAACAACAAAGAAAAAATGTAAAAATGAACACAGAAAACAATAAACATAAGACAACTTTGCAAAAAAATCATACATTCTCCAAAACAATATCACAATCAAGGCAAATCTTTCTTGATATTTACAAAAACAGACCCTCAACCAAATTAACTGAGTTTTCTTTGCACATTACTAAAATGGACTGTTTGCATTTTAAAGCTCTTACCTTGGCAGAAGCTCCAGACTCTACATAGAGGTGGAATCCACCCTGTAGAAAGTGGATAAAGTAAGGAGTCAGGTTCCTACTGATCTGTTCTCCTGCTGCTAAAACACACCTGTAGGACACAAATATTTCCAGAACACTTACCCACTCTTGGTTACAAGTCAACAGGTTCTGTACACGCAAAAAAACAACCAAACAAATAAAATAAAAACCCTCAAAGGAGTTTGCACTTCATAGAGCTTGAAGAAAACTGGCTTTCATGATCCATCATGCCTTTTTAAAATGTAAGCACTTCCTACACTATTCCCTAATGGACCTAAGACATTTTGAGATTTTCATGCAGCAAACAAAAAGAGAGCAGCCAGACAGAAATGACTCCTTGTCAGTCTATCTGCCCATTTCAGTCTCACTTATAGTTACCTAGACAGGCTGCCTTATTTTGACTTTCAGATATTTCTTACAGGCCATTTATGTGAGAAATTAACCTTGAATAAGTCAACATATGATTCCTGAGTTGGAATAGCATTTCCAGATAAATTTTTACAGACTGCTCTATTTCCACACAAGTTCTGTGCATTTTCCAGTTTAAAAAAAAAAAATCAAAACCACATCTTTAGCAGTTCAAGTAATTTATTATCACAAAAAAAAACCCCACTCTGATGCACAGAAAGGGTAAGTGGAGCTTAAAGAATGGAATAGGTATATATAATTAAAAAAAAAAAATCTAAGAGCCCCTGATTTTATTTTCTGCAAGGATTGAGAATACAATGGACTCATTCTCTGGAAACATAAAAGAAAAGGTAAAGGATGACCAAATGAAAATGACCTTTAACTACTGACTTGGAAAACTATTTTACCTTTAATACAAAGCTCTTGTGTGATGCTTTAAAAATCATTCATATATTCTTTGTGCTGCACCACCACCTGTGAAGTACAATGCCATACAAATTATAACAACCATAACAGTGTTAAGCTTTGCATATTAAACTCTTTTTTTTAATTTTAGAACAAAAGAGTCCAAAAATAAGTACATTTTGAGTCAAAATATTATTCTATCCCATAGAGAAAATAATGTAAAAAAATTCCTTCCAATTAAGGATTTGAGAAAAATATTGAACAACATTTTAGAGAGCAAAATTCACGTGATCTGGACAACCGTATGGAATTCACTCTGTGGTCCATATGCAAACTCTGAGCTGAACAGAATATATATACAAGATAAGCAGCAATATTCTCAGTAACTTATATAAGGCATTCCCAAATAGATTGAGGATTTGCTTTTGCAAACCTGTTCAAAATTATGGTAATGAATGGCACATTTCCACATGCCAGCTGAAATGTCAAGAGCACCAATACTTGAGTGCTGCATTTCCATTAAGACTCATCTAATAACTTGACCGAAATACTCCCATTTCAGTGGTATTGATTCAGACCTTCAGGTTTTTATTTCTCTTTCCTCACTGGCACTCTGTGCTCATCATAAACTCCAATAAATTATTGCATCCTCACTATTCTTCACCAGGTATACAGGGTGAACTTCTACCAAGTTGCACAAGTGGTAGCTGAATTGCCCCACACTATTTTTCTCTTACACATTAGTCTTCAAAAGTTTTTGACAAAATAGTTCTTACACTGCAAATTATACCAAATTACAGCAAAATTATACCAAGAGAGGTAAAATAAATGTTGTTGACATCAGCAGAAGTAAAACAGGACACAACACAAAAAGGATGAATTAATGAGTCAGTCTCAATGAAATCATGGAGTGAAACATGAAATATGCCAACATATCTTTGAAGAAAAACCTCTACCACAACATATAGTGCAAAATAGTAATAAACCATTAGAAAACACTAATAAACTATTATTGTACAGTGCAAGTCATAATTTGAAATACGAGAAGAAAAAACCAATTATTTATGATAAAATACATTCAAGTGTTAAGGTTGGCACACATTCACTGCAATAGAGCAATAAAGATTCCTAAACCTTATAAAATATACAGTGCATTAAAATTTCAACCAATGTGGAAACAGAGATGAAATCCTTATGGCCAAGAAAGTTTTAGATTCTCCCTCTCTGTCCTAAAAACTATATACCTGTGGTTCTCCTAGGAGAACATACTTTTCTATTCTTTTATGTAGATATTTCCCTAAAAATATCAGGATAATACATATACACCTTTTAGAGAACATGTTTTAAAGAAAGAAGAAGAATGTATGAATATTGACACCCATTTTCTCCGACTGAATAGTGGCATGCAAAGAAATCTATATTCAATAAAGGCAATTAAAAAAAAAGTTAAAAGAAAACTAAAGCAAGGTTTTATATTTGATGCCACATCACAATTAAAAGTTGTTGAAATGAAGCAAAACTCATTACCTGAAAACTGGGAGTGGTACTCTCAGAATGACACCCTAAATTAAGGCAGTAAATGCTGCAAAATTTAAATACCACCATTCAAAGTGATCTAATTGCATAATAATTAAGTTTTAAAAAATAAAAATCTATCACAGAAACCTTTATGGAAATACACATGGAATTACTGTATTTCCTCAGCAAACCTGTGGAATTATAAATAACTGTTGTTCATTTAAACAACGTTTTTATGACTTCTTATACAGTATTGATTTAAAAAAACCCAAACCAACAAATATACAGGTATCCTTTGTCACTAAATTATTTCAGAGGATATTCAAGGGATGTATCTTGAATACTCAACAGCACCTCCATGCATGTTGCTCATTGTATTACCCCTGCAACATTTTTATTTCATAAAAGCTCGTGTGACTGGAACTAGATGCATATGTTTTCACTTTAGGTCTGGTGGAGCTATCAGCTCATTACCATTCACTACTTCCCTTAAATCATTCTTTTAGGTATAAAACCTATCAGACTTATTACCATTCAAAATTACAAGTAATATCAGGCATGGTTCTAGAGATCTTTGAGAGGAGAGAGGGAACTTGCCTTTAATCTGTATTTGTAGCAAGGACTGTGAATATGAACTATGAGACACTTGGAAGGAATACTGCTTTATAGGTATCAATTCTTAGTATTACTGGCTACAGTAAACATTAGTTCAGCATTCCAGTGAAGGACTAAAAGGTGGGGTGGGGAGTTAAACATGTCCAGAGTACCATGAAGAAGAAACTCTTGCAACAATAATGTTTGCTATTTATTGACAACAAATCACATGATTTTCAATCCTTATGTATACAAAATGGGACTTCATATTAAGGCAAGATGAATAGGTCACAAAACACACCTTAAAAACATATCTCATATGAAGTCTGCCAATGCTTAAACACTATAACAAAATAGTAACCCTTGATTGCACAGCTTAAGGAAAATACATTGTCTTTTGACAGATCTATCATTGAATGCTAGAAAGATTATATGACACCCAATACATTGAAGTATTGAGGCACTTTAACTATATGTCTGAAGTCTAATTGAAAGTGTTGAGATTAATTTTCTACATATTAATAATCTCATGTTTACTGTACTGAGCTTGTGAGTCCTCACAAATAAAATATTGAAATATGCTTAACTGTCTGAACTTGAACTTTGGGACTGCAAACAAGATAGTGTGCCTTGTATGCCCAAATGGAACTGAACCTTTTTCCAAATAATTGGTATTACAGTCCCAAATAATCAGTATACTATCACAGAACCACAAAGGTTTAGGTTGGAAGACACCTTAATGATCATCTAAGTCGCAAACCCCTGCTGTGGGCAGGGATGCAACTCAGTAGACCAGCTTATTCAGGGCCTTGAACATTTCCGGGGATGGGGCATCCCTAACTTCTCTGGGCAACCTGTTACAGTATCTTACTACTCTCATGGTAAAAAATTTCTTCCTAAGGTCTGACTGAACCTGCCCCCTTTCAGTTTAAAACCACTGCCCCTGGTCCTGTCACTATCTGCCCGCATACAAAGTCCTCTCTCTCTCCTTTTTATAAGCCCCCTCAAAGCACTGCAAGACTGCTGTAAGGTCTCCCCAAAGCTAATTCTTCTTGCACCTGAACAACCCCAGGTCTCTCATCCTGTCTTCAAGGAGAGGTACTCCATAGCTCTGACCATCTCTGTGGCCCTCCTCTGGACACTCTCTAACAGGTCCAGGTGCTTCTTGTGTTGAAGACCCCAGACCTGGACACAGTAATGCAGGTGGGGTCTCACGAGGGACATTCATTCAACCTACATGGCCCTGCTATTAAAAGGGCTACAGACACAGGTCACACGCAGAAGTCACCATTTGCTGTGGCCTTTGTCAGTGAAATCAAAGCACTGGGAAATCACTGAGTACTGAGAGCACAAAAGCACTCCTAAGACTGACCACAGTGGCAGGTAAGGTGAACACGGGAGACATGTCTGTGTACAGACATGCTGCAAAGAAGACAACATATCACTAATAACAGACTTGAGAGATATGCCAGAAGAGACTTACAGTCACATACTTATAATTTTAAAATGTAGAGGTGATATTTTGCAATGGTTTTACAAACTTCGTGCTGACACTTTATATGATCTTTGCACTTGAAATGGGTACAATCATCTCCACTAGATTTCCCTGACAAGTTAAAAAAATGAATGAGTAAAGAAAATGCATTACAGAGAGGCATAAGGTAGCACAAGCTTTAAAAATCCAGGGATAGCTGGGCTGCTGTAACCTCTGCTTTCATTTTTAAGGTAAGATACAAATACACATGTACTATGTAAGCAAGTCTTTATTTTGATCCATATTAACACTTACCAGATGCAAGGTGATCAAGAAAACTTTCTGAGGCTACTGCTGTGGCCAAGTCTAATCTCCCAAGAGACTGCCTGAGAAATCAAATACTTATGTTCATAAAACAAGTGAGCATGTGTGAACCTGTTCCTAGCAGTTGAGGAATATAGCTGCTGTGAAACTCTGAACCAGTCATACTACAAACGGAATAGTTTAATAGTCTCACCTTTAATTTTCACCCTTAAAACAATATGTAATTTTTCCTATGGCTACTTAAATAAAAAGAATATAATTTGGTGTGGTTATGATGCATTAACATATTTACTAAGAATAATAGAATGACTAGTGTTTTCTGAAAGTTTATTTCACCTATTTCAGAAGTTCAAGAGGCTTCTCTGCAGTGAGATTAAAAAAACCAAGACAATAACAACAAAATCCTCACCACCCTCCAGTTTTCACACCTCCACTGACTTCCACACCAGTTCCATAAACCAGCATTGACACACAGACTTAACCAGTCACATGCTCCAGCTTGTCTTAGGGACAACAGAGAATGACATGCCAGTACTCAGGACACTGAAACTCATCCTGTTCATATAAGGCATAAGAGCTAACCAATGTTCCTGAGACCCTGTAAATTGTAAACCATGAAAACACGAAGACTGATGCATTAGAGCCCTGACACTTGTCATGCTATAATATGAACTAAAGGGCACAATTCCTCCCCTTCAATTCAATCCACATTTTATTTCTTAGCTACACTACTGTAGCTGTCCTATGAAATACCTTTGAACTATTCTATTTCAATGCAGAATTATTTTACACTTCATATACTTTACTGTATAATAAAGCAGAATTCTGAACTTCCATCAAAAAGAGAAAATCATACACTAGAATGATTAGCCAGGACTCCCACTGCAGAAGACCAGCCACTGAATAGAAAACCAGCACTTTCCTACAGCAGCCTTCTGGCTTCTCAGCATGCCTGTTTATAATAGCAATTGGCAGACAAAGGTTGGGGCTTTTTCTGTGCAGATTCGATAATGGAAATTTCATTTGAGGTTTGTTCCAGCAGATAAAATGTCAGCAGGTCTGGATTTATGGGAGAAAATAGCAATAGCACATCTAGTTCATTTACTGAGGAATTTTGTGCCCACTGCGCACACAGAATATTTTCCTAGAGAGTAAAAAATTCTGATCAATAAACTACTTATATACTAATATATTGGATGACAATTAAAAGCAAGAAAACAGTGGCCTAAGGATAAAAATCTCATTTTCCAGAAAAAAAAAAAGACAGGCCTTGTGTAGTTCACATGACGAATAAATGCAATAAATGAATTAGATCAAGTGTTATTCATGGGTGTCTGTGTTGTCCCAATCCATGCTAAGATCCTAATGACAAAATATCTTGAGGACATTTTTCACTTGAAGGAATAAATAATTACAATTAATTGCTTACCTCTTAATTGCAAGTTTTGCCATAAAAACTATTTTTTCCTTTTCAACACACCAGGAGAAGAATGAAAATATACTAATCCCCAGACAGGTCAGAACAAAACATTTACCATTGAAACAAAGATGCTTTTCACAACTATCCAAAAATCTCAGAGGCTAAGTTCCACAAAGCAAAGCTAAGCAAAAGAAAAAAAATTCACCCTGAAAGGCACAAGCATTTCTGCATGAACAGCTGGGTAAGAGAGTTTAAACGAACAGAGATAATACAGAGATCCTAAATAGTCCCATAATCTCGCAACTTCAGAGTAAATTGGGGAGACTCTGTAATTAAAACAGACATGACATTTAAGTGATATGTTAAGCCTCTCCAATTTGCAGATTGCAGTTCGGATGCTTGAACTCCAAAACTCCAAACAAATGCAAATGTTCCTTGCAATCTCATCCACCAGCAAGTACACTAATCGAAATCAGGAACTGTGGATGGTTTTTAGAATAATCAGTATGGTCACATTAGTCTGTGTAAGACATTGCTCAGCATAATAATGAACCATTTCTGTTCTATTACATTTACTGTAAGGAGGAGGATATACACACTAGAAGCAATTTAGTAAGGCATGAAACGACACCGTAATTTAAATCTTTTTTTCTTTTTAATCTTACTTCCCAAGAAATGGGAATATTTGCCATGTTTTAGTAGAAATTTTTGAGTTTTTCTCAGTCAAAGAGATTTTTTACATTTACTTAGAAAAATAAGTCAGGCAATCATAAAGTATAGTTTTGATAGGATTGGAAGCATCTGAGACTCCAATTGAGACCACCACAGCAGTGTTTATTCATCAGAACAATGCTATCTCCACAGGTCCTGCAGGAGACCTCTTTCCCATACAGTTCAAACCTAGACATTAGAAGCTTTGCAGGCAGCTCATTGGGTGTTTCTTGTTCTTATACCTGGATCCTGAGGAAGGCATTTGCCACCCTACATTCTTCAGGCTTGGCCTATGGATCAAAAATCAATGACCCAGCTGGCTAGTCTTCCATACCACTGTTGATGCCTTCCTTACCTGTTATTGGGCAGAGAACTGTTGCCAGAATTTAGTTCTAAACCAAAAATCCCCCACGTCTTCCTCCCAAAAGCAGAATGTTATTCACAGGTGCTGAGTTGGTCACGCTTAGTGGCATCAATTGCCATTTTAAAAACTTCCACCACTGCTTCCAACTTTTTCATCTTGCCTGAAATCTGAAACCCAACTATATTTTGCCAAAGCTCACTCTTAGAAGAAATCCACAATGCATCATAATCATATCTAGCTTATGTAGGAAAATACAAAAATACTGCTCATAACTACTTTACAGGAAAGTATAAAGATACTGTTAGAGAAGGATTTGTTTCTACATTACAAAAGAGCTGTAGGCAGAAATAATTCCCAGTGAGTGTATAGTGACCACAGAAAAGTAGTACATATAAAAAAGTACAAGTTCTCATATTTTTAAACCATTTTTCCTGCAATTTAAAAATGCTGGATATTATTTGTGGGTTTTTTTCTCTTTTTCTTTCCTTTTAAAGCAGATAAATTCTTTCAGCACAGCATAACAAACCAATCATTTCTGAAGACTGCATGTTGCATTGGCATGAAGCTCTGAGCCAGAGTAAGACAAGTTTAGGCTTAAGGCTAGGGAGGGATTAGATGGAAGTTGGGTATCTGGAACACAATCTCTGAAGTCCATCAAGAGAATTTACTGCCATTTTTGAAGATGAGCAGGCTGTAAACTGAAATCTAAAATGAAGTTAATAGAAGTTTCTGGCTGGAGAGCAAAGACTCTGCTATGAGGGCAGGAGCTGTTACATAAGCAGTGGATAAACAGCACATTGCCACGAGTACGAATTCTGAGGAATTGTCACTGTGTGTCCTGACATAGCTAATCATCACACATCCTATGGCAGCCCTCTGCAATTGGACACAGAGAATGACCAACCTATTCCTTTTCACTTTTGTGCTTCCCAGGATATTCTTCGATTCACAGATAAATCACACAGCTTCCATCTGCAATTAACGGTGCCAGATCGAGCCTTTCCACACAAGATGCTCAAGCACCAGCAATGATCATTACCTGACATGAAACCAACAGGGAAGAGTTCAAAAAAAATCTCACTGACCAAACAAAATGTATCCAATTCTAAGCTTTGACTGTAACACTGGGTGAACCAGCAAAAGCAGGATAACACAACAATTAGCAAAAAACATTACTTAACAACCAAGTCCAGTCATAACCAGCAGTCTGTACACAGGCCAAAGCCTCAGCTGCAGCCAAGGTACACAAATGTCCCAGTTCAGTGTATGGTTTCAAACAAGGAGAACAGACACAGCCACCATGAGGGAAGAACCCCATGGAAAGGCATCCCTAGGGAAAGTGAGCCCTAGTTCTCCTACAGGTTTCCTATAGCTGTGAAAGTTAATTAAATAAAAATTATCATCCAATTTTAATAGTATTACCTTTATCTCAAAATATCCTAGTCTTAAAAAAACGTATTAAATTAGCTTAGAAACACTCATTGACCACTTGACTTGCAAACACATTTCTTCTGCTTTTGGGATCTCATTACTTGGGTGCACAACAAAGTACAGCCCAGCCTAGAAAACACCTGCAGAACTAGAACAGACCTGTGGAACTTGTGTCAAGGAAAGATCTATTAATGCAACTTAACAAAAGAGACAATTGAGACAACATGTGCCAGGCACACCCAAAGAAAGAAAACCCAACCTACAGCTCTAAACTCCTGCATGGAATATCTGCAGTCATTGTCAAGTGGTCTCTGTGTTCACGAAGGAGAGAAGATGGAGCACCACCACCTGCAAGTTCTTGATGTCTAATGCACTACTGTTCACAGCTTTGCACGAAGGAGATGTTTTATCTTTCAGACAAACATCACTTCCATATCCTCCCGTGGTCTGGAGCATTAAAGTGGTACATTCTTTTTATCAGAATCTTTTACAAAATGATGTTAGTAACTCTGCCTGTGAACACTGAATCCCAGGAACCTATGACTGGCTATGTACAACCCTTTTCTAACCTGACCTTGAGGCAAAGTTTCAATGTCACAAAAGGAAGAGAGTAATAACCAAAAAAAATCATCATTTACAGGTATGAACTGCTAGTCTACATTTAGATTTTCAAATGTTGCATTTAGGACTCTTACACAAGAATTCTGTTTAACAGATATGCTTCTGAAATACAATTAGCATCTGAAATGCTACCACAAAGATCTTTTTTTCCATTTTAGCTGATAACTGTGTAAGAGACAAAATAAATATTTCACATTTGTGGGCTGCTCAGCAATGGAGAAACTGGATAGGTTTACAGTCACATGAAAATCTTCTTACTTTCCCTGCAGCATCTTTGTGAGATTTCATAAGGGAACCATTTTTTATATTTAGAGCCTTTAATTTTGGGTAAAATAAGTCAATTTTTTTCTAAAACTTATGAAAGCAGAAGCTTCAGTTCTGAAATGTGTCTGTGCAAGTGGAAAGAGGCGAAGGGAGATAAATTGCAAACTGCTGGTGGGTTTCTGTCCCCTGAATTAAGAGAATAGAGTATTATTACACTTTTATTGTCTTCAAGCAAAGAGCAAAATGCGATGTAAGCAAACAAGTGAGAAAGAAAAAGGGCAAACATGGAAAGTCATACATTTTTGCATAGAAACAGAAGCCTTGATCCTGAAAATGCAAACAGTACCCTACAAGCAATTAAAGCAAGATGAGAGGTGATCAGAGTAGAAACAGTGGCCAGTCACAGCTCATTACAGGACACTCACATCAAGCTTGTTTTGCTGCAGTTGTGACTCACTGCACTTCTTTAATAACTCCCTACATGCTTAAACTTGAATGACAAAACGGATTTCAAACAGCAGAGCATAAAAAATCTGTGCTAATATCTGAGTCTTTTTTTTTTAAATCTCATCTAACAGACAGTTTTTTTTAACTATTTCTATACTTAGATTTCATTTTCTACAGTGATTCCACAGCTTTAAAGTTTCACACCTCTGCACGTCAAGTGTTCTGCTCCCCAGCTGTGGAAAAGCAGGTCCTTGCACTGCTGGGCTGTGCTGCCAGGCAGCAGCAAGCTCACAGGCAGCAGCTGCCTCCTCCCACCCAAACCCAACCCAGAGGCCACAGCTGTGAGTGCATTCAGTGCCCTGCACAGGCACTGCAGAGTGTGTCTGCCCTTCCCTAGGCTGTGTAGAATGTGGTCACCACAGCAAAGCTAACAGGGGCAGGAAAGGCCTGTGGAGAGCCCCAGAAGCCAGAGTTCTGAGCACTCACTGACACCTCTGAAGATGAAGAGTGAGTATTTCAAATTAATTTGACTAGTCCCATAGTTCTTGAGTTAAGGAAAATATTAAACCAATTTATCTCAGAGCCTGAAAGGTTAGGTCCAATAAGCAAAACAGAGCAGAGACGATGAATAGCAAAGGATATACAAGATACCATAGATATTATTTTTTATAATAAATAGGTTTGTCAACCTCTTCCATAATAGCCTCTGTCCTAAATCAAATTTAGACAAAGGAATGCAAATCAAAGAATATTCTTAATCAGTGCTTTAACTACAAGATTAATGGTTCATTTAAAACAAATGTCTACTCTGATAAAAGAAAATCTCATTATTTTAAGAAGCTGCCTTAGACTACTTGATTACTCCATCTAATAGGAACGTAAATTAAATAACAAAACATAAAACCCATTTATCTTATAACTTTTACATTAAAAATAATCTTGTTGTAAGCTGCTGCTGAGAAAACTAGTAATGAAACAGCTACACAATAGTTCCAGTTAAAAATCAGCAGCAGCTTGGTTTGCAACATAAAAGATAACAAAAATATAGCTTGCATATTGATTGCATCTTTCAGTAAAATACAGAAATATTAAAAGGCTGGCCAGGATTACAACGCTGGATTAAAACCTTTCTAGTCATAAGAGACAGGCCAGTAGATTCACTTAATGCAGAGACCATTGTATTTTATCACTGCATCATATCTAATGAACACCCTATTGCAAGAAGCAACACCAGTGTTTTCCCTTGAACAGCAGCTTTCTGCACATATGAAAATGCTTGTACGAAGGCTTTTGCCAATGTAGCTAATATTTCAGAGGGAAAGGAAATTGCATTCTTAATGATGTTACCATTACAGAAATTTCAGTTCAGTGCAAAGCAGGCTGGGGAGTCAATCGAAGGTCAAGCCAGTTAGAAGTCGAGTTCCTTGAAAGAACAGGGTTCTGAAGTTGAATTGTTTTCAGGAAGAAGCCTGCTGATAGGTCAATAGCTTGAGTCTTATAGCTGACAACATCCATGGAAAAAAACAACTTCCTAGGCTGAAATGGCTATGGACCACTGAAAAAGAAAGTCTGGGGAAAAAAAATAGCTCTACAAGTCACAATGTATTTAAGCTCACCATTTACCAACTTTTTAAAAATGCTACTTGCATGACTGATAAGTAAAGCAGGGTAATGTGTATCTCACAAGCTATTGAAATACAAAACAAAAATACAGTATATTACAAGAGAATATAGAAATCTTAAGATCATATAAATGGTGCTTTGTGTTCTAATAGATCAGAAAATGTATTAAGTTGGAAAGACTTTAAAGACCATCTAACACCAACTGCTTTGCCATGGGCAGGGACATCTTCTAGTTGCAATTTACCAGTCCAACTATTAAGACAGAATTAAAAATCAGGAGAAAGACAGGAAAATAGCAAGTGGAATCTTCAGATTTCAGACTCATCCATAAGGATTCTTTAACTGCTAGCAAAACTTACAGCAATTAGGAAGCAAGAATCAATTACAGTGTTATAATCTCTGGGATCTTCTCTGAAATATGGAAGCCCAAGTGGGCACCTTCACATAGCATCCACAGAAACTCTTCCTTCCCCTAAGGAAGGTGAAAGACAGAAATGGGAAATCTTTGAAAGCACTCTGAAAGTATTGACAGTACTCATACCATTCACTTGCTCCTCAGTGAGTGGTAAGACTTATAGCACTCTTGCAGATAAAGTTTAAAAATAAAAATTGGAAGCAGAGTTGGAGTCAGTCCACAGCCAATTTTTACTTTCTCAACTATCTTCCACATATGAATAAATTAGCAAGTCCTTTCAAAGTACTAATGAAAAAAACCCTGTTTCCTCCACTTTCATAATCGTAGGAGATATATTAATAACTTTTCACTCCAACTGAGTAGAGCTCCCCATCTGCAGCTTCACAGCCCTTGATTGAATTCACAAGGTACTATTTGTGTATTCAGATCAGGAATCTGATTGCCATCTGTATGCACTGATTAGTTAGTGATCAAATAAAGTGCAAAATATATTCAAGTATGCAAATCAACTCTTTGCCCAAATACCAAAGGCTCAGTTATGCATGACCACCTGAAATGTGTCCTTTACGTTCCACAATTTGCATAGCTTTAGTATTAGTTTTCATCATCATCTCAGGGACTCAATTGTGCTACTATTACAAAGTTAGAACATTGATGTTGGACAAACACTGCACTAGTTTTGTTGGAACCCAACAAGGACTGTTATTAGCACAATAAAACATTTTAGTTGGTTTAGGTTTCCATTCAACAGTCTGGCTAGAGGCAGGATTGTCTTAAATTACTTCCTTTTCACAGAGACAGAAAACTGCAGAAGAGATAAATTCAGCAAATAAGAAAAACCAGGTGAGAAATGAATACTGAAGTCAACAATATTGCACCAGATGTAGCCTCTACTTGATTTCTATACCTGATTCTACAAAATCAGGCAAAACTCTCTGCTGAAACCACACAATAGTTTAGTGATATGGGAAAATGTGTTTGTGGGAACTGAGAGGGACAAAGAACAGTCTCAGAGTCTATTCTCTGCATTATGGCCTTTACATTACTGAGATGACAACTTTTTTCCCAGGTTTTTCTAAAAACATCTCAGCCTCATTTTTGAGAACACAAAATATCCACAAGCATGAGAAGTGACTGTGCATCAACAGAAGTCATGCATGGCAACCTCCTGCCAGGCCTTAAGTGCAGTTAGCTCAGAAAGCATTCTAAGACAAAGCTATATACATCCTTGACCTTTCCTGCTCCTATAAACCAAGCTAAATTCATTCTACCATAAAGTGGATGTTCAAATAAAAACAAAACTTTATGCACAGAAGCAAAGCATTTGATCTATTATTTTCTCCTTTCTCCTCCTTTGCTGCTAGTGCTAACAGAAAGCCAGAAATTCCCCCCTCCAGGGGGTTAGTTTTAGGAAAACATTTATTAATAGTTTCTTTTATTTTCTTTGTAACCTTCATCTGTTATGTTGAGAAATGCTGTACAAATCAATGTAATATTAGATATAATCACAAAAGAAATTACCTGAAGGCAATTCAGAATGTGAAATGTATGTTTATAAAATACACTAATTAAACATTGACAACTAACATTGATTTTGATGTAAAAAGGGAAAAACAGCAAGGCTGAAAATGGTGTAAGTTCCTTAATGGTGGCACAGTCACAGAGCTCAAGACAATCCATCAATTTATTATTTTTTTAATAAGTACATATAAGTTTGTACAGTTCCCTTCTTTTAGTCTAACATATATTAAGCAAGAAGAAGCAGAGTTTTAGGCAGACATTATGTTTATAAGCTATATACCTTGCTATTTTTTCTCACTAGTAACTCTACTAGAGGGAGAGAGAAAGCAAACTATTCCTCTGAGTAAATGCTGCCTTCCCTGGTGTACTGGGTCTGGCTGGGATGGAGTTAATGCTGTACAGCCCACATCACGGTGTATTTTGCACTTGTGACTAAACCAGTGTTATTAACACACTTTCTGTGTTCTGGCTTTCACAGCATCATGGTTTTGTTTTCTCTGCCCACCTCAGCAAGTAGGCCAGAGGTGTGACATGAGGTTGGAAAGGGACACAGTTGGGACAGTGGGCCCAAATTGGCCAAAGAGACATTTCCTACAATACGCTGTTATGCTCTGCAATAAAAGCTGAGGGAAAGGAGGAGGAGGACTGGGGTTTTGGTTGTGGCTTTCATTTTCCCAAGGAACCATTATGCATGCTAACAGTTTGCTTTTCGGATGGACATTGGCCTGCCAACAACAAATAGTGAATATATTTCTGATTTACTGATCTGCTTGCACATGCAGCAGCTTTACTGCTTCATCTCAGCCCAGGGGTTACCAGCCTTTGCTCTTCTAATTCTGTCCTCTGTCCCACTGTGGGGTGAGTGGCTGGGTGGGTGCTTAGCTGCTGGCTAGTCACCCCCTTACACCTGGGCACACTCAGAGACACTGTTCTCACCATTACATCCCCTGTGTTGCTTCCCACAGCTGGGAATTCTGAATAAAGAAAACAGATTGTGACATTTCTATTCCCTTTAATCTAACATACTCATTGCAGTTTAAAGGGCATGGATGAAGATCCAATTTAGAATCTGCAAAAAACAGATATCTCTAAAAACCATGAAACGTTGATAACGCCTACTCTCAGCTACTTAAAGGCAACACTGTGAAGTCATCGTGCCCAACAACTGATTAAGATAGCTGATGAAAATTATCTAGTGCAGATAGTATGAATTCCTCTGAGGCGTATAGTCCTTTATACGTTATAAAACCTTTAGAATTTAACTGAATTATTAGCAAACAACTGAGAAAAAACAAATATAGGTAGGTGAAGAGTTACAAAACTAGGCCTAAGTCTGTGAAGCTGTTATCTGAAGCTTCCTACATGTGTTTGACAAATATTGTAGAAAATACTAAAATAAAAGATAGATATAAACACATCTTTGTCATCGCTTGTTAAAGCAGGGGTTATCTGATAGCTACATAGACACATGATTGGGCACAGAGGCAGCACCCAAGTACAAAACAGGCTCTTAGTGAAACCATGCAAGGAAACAAAGAGAACAGGAGGGGTGGAGTCACTAGAACAACACACACTTCACATACAACAATTCCACAGCTCTCCAAACAGCTCAAATTGACAAGTTCCCCTTTAATCAAAATTACCTTCTCTTTTTCTGTCAAAACAAACAAGGACAAACAGAATAAAGTATCATCTTGATTACAAGACAAATTGTTCATTACATCAGATCATACAGTGATAACCTGTGCACTAACACAGGTTTAATTATTTTGCTAAGATAAGTTAAAAAATTTTGTCCATTTTCACATATAGTTTTCCTCATCTTTATTGGATGTCCCACGTATAAATGATGTGGACAAGACTCTCATCTCTATCACAAATACCACTACCTTCAAACCTCCTCAGAAAATTATGTAAGCAAATAACCAGGCAAAAAAAAATCCAAGCCCTGATTTTTACTGGTGTAAAAAATAAACAATTCAGATGACTTAATCTCTATAGCCTTAAACAACAATTTAAATAATCCTGTTATTGTCAAAATTACATGGATTATTTATTCAGATGAGCATTAAAAAGTATCACACTGACTTTGTATGAAAGAAATTCATTATTTTAAGATAGGAACTGCGTATTTTTTCATTGACACTGGGGTCTTCCCCAAAAGTGGCACCAGCACAAAAGCTCTCCTTTCCTTTGAGAAGCAGCAGCAATCAGGAGAGAAGCTTCAGATGGGCTCAAGCACAGTATCAATTTACATGACAGTTTTCACCATCAGCCTATGTGTATTATGCACCTCTTGGTGAATAAATCTACAGAAAGTGTGATTTTCTTCTGTCCTTGCCAGTCCAAAAAGGACAAATAACCCATATATTCCTATTCAAACTCCATATTTTAATCCACATAATGGAAAAAGGTTTAAAGAACTCTACAATTTTTTCAAGTGCTCTTAATACCTTATTACCTAAAAAATACTACCCCCAAAAAAACCCAAACAAAACACTAAAATAGAACATCTTGCTTAATGGAAGAGACCATCATAAATTTTAGGGCAAAACATAGCAATAAAGTCCAATTGCTCTGTCATACTCTAGCATAAAATGTCAGCTTCAACACAAGGGCAAGTGAACTCATTTAGTTTCTGGTGAAAGCTGAAGTTTGAACGCACACACTGAGATATACAGCAGACCTCTCTAATATATCCATTGTTGGAAAGTCATTTTCTCTCTCCTAGATATCTGGAGAGAAACAGAGCTGTTGGCTCAAACAACAGTGACTGAACATTTTTTTACTCTAGTGCACTCTGATAAATAAAGGCTACATTCAGCTGAGACAGGAATGAGCTTCCATAATCAGTACCTCAGGTTGCTTTGAAATACCCACCTCAAGGCAAATCTTTTGTTGAATAGTATCTATGAGTAAAATTTTCTACCTTTTCTGGCAGACTACAAAACAAGAATCAGAATAATACAGACTGAAAAGCTCTCATGAGATCAAATTTGCCTAGCTGAGGTGCTCTGCTCAAGTTCTGAATATCTTTGAAGGTGGAGATTACACAATCACACTCAGATTTAACATCTGACCACCCTCAATGTAAAAGATTTTTCTGCTATTTAATTCGATTTACCTCATTGCAACTTCTCTTTGATGACTCTTGGTCTGTCATTGTGCACTGATCAGAAGAGTTTGGCTTCATCTTCCCCGTAACTACCCACCAGTCTAGGACAGCAACAGCATCTTTCCTTCTTCAGGCTAAACAAACCCAGCTCTGCCAGGCCCTCCTTGTATATGATTTGTTCCAGCATCCCAGTGGCCTTTCTCTGCACTCACCCCAGTATATCTATGTACTTCTTGTACTGGGGAGCCCAGAGCTGGACACAGTATTTCAGAAACTCATCTTCATTGCTTACGTTTTTAAGAGCATCGGGGCTACGGTATCTCATCCTTGAGCACTTCCCACTGTCGTAACTCTCTGCAGAAACCAGACGAGCTCTGTTTATTGCTCTACCCTACCATAAGCATGTGAGCACAAAAGGCAAACCAAACCTTTTCATTAGGCAAGAAAGAGCTTGGACTTTCAACCAAGGCCAAGACAGTGCTGGCAGAACGCAAAGTTACTGTGTATCACCTCATAAATCCTGGACTCAGTTCACATTGGTATGGAGCTAGGAAAAGGCTGCTATGAGTCATCTCTCAAATGCTTTAAGGTTACACCAACCTGAGTGTCCTCATAACATCACTTTACAGCCACAAAATAAGCATTTGGGACTTTTGTTTGTGAACATACTATCATTTATTTCCTCTTCATTGTCCTGGTCCTTTGATATGTGATGTACAGAAAGTGGTATTTCTTAGTCTTCATTTGGTGCAGAAAAACAATCTCTGTCATGCCACTGAGTGTCTAACCACTAAATTATGTAATTAATCCTGTGGAGAAAGGGGTTGGAAGTAGGACTTCATTATGAGCAGACACCAAATCTCAGTCTCATTTTCTTTGCACTGTTTACCTCAATATAAAGATCAGTGTATCTGTAAGCAGAAGTTAGAATGATATATAGCATCATACACTGAAAATTTTGCTTTGGAAAAATAAATGTAAGCTGCAAAGCATTTAATATTGTAATTTCCTGGTGTAGCTTACCAGGAGCAGGATGATCTTACCAGCCCAGTATCAAAACTGAATGCCTAATTCTTTACTCCTTTACAGCCTGTGTTCCTACACATTTGTAAACAATGGGAGTAAAATGCTACCATTTTAGCAAGATATGTTTCCCACTTTTAGGAGAGTGAAATCTGTCAAACATCCCAAAGAGATTCAGTCAAGATCTTGATCTCTATTCATTGCAGCCATTACACCTGAAACTGATTTTTACTGCTAAAACACAACCTTTTCAGGCCATAGTTGAGCTTCCATGAATACTTAGTAAAATAATCCTAAAGCATAATAATCCTGAGGAATAATTGCAAGAATTAAGTATGGACACATCAGCTATCACGAAATAGTGGAATGGTCACACAGTGCTTACTTCTTACCTCCTTTTCTACTAATGCATTTTAAAAGCAAAAAAATAATATAACTCTCTTTCTTCCCATCTTATATACAAGTGTGTGACTTAATAAAAGTTGTGCATTAACTAGGATATGTCACAGAGTCACACATAGGACAGCAGAAAACCCCTCCATTGAATGCTTTGAAATGTATTACAGACTGGTGATAATACAAAAGGATATGAGAAGACAAGAGATCCAGAAGAAAATTCAACAGTGTGCACGTGTAGAACTATAGAATATCCTGAGTTGGATGGGATCCACAAGGATCACTAAGTCTGACTCCTCGATCCACACAGGATAACCTAGAAGTTAAACCTTATATCTAAGAGCAAACACTTCTTTAACACCAACAGACTCGGGGCCATGATCACTACCTGGAAGATCTTGTTCTAGTGCTTGACCACTCCCTCAGTGAAGAACTTTTTCCTAATAGCCAATCTAAACTTATCCTTTCACAGCTTCAAGTCATTTCCTCACCTATAACTTTCATGATCAGACACACTATTTTATAAATTATGTAACACCTACCTAATGTCAGCTGTTCCTATTTCAATATCTGCTTTAGCTAGCAGGATTCTATAGATTTCAAAGTAAAATACTAATAACCTCCATGGTTTTCTTGCTCTTTTCACCTTTTGTTAACTTGCTTATCTATTTCAGAACAATGTAAATATATATTTCTATACTAACAGCAAGAAAAGTTAATGAGGTTATGGCAGTGGTTAAGGCACTCATTACTATGATGTTGACTTAATAAAAGGAATCCATTTTAAGAACTGCAGCACTGCCAGCCAGTGAAATGTAAAACATCTTTTTTTTTTCTTTTCAGACATTGCAGCACTGCCAGACTGACAGTTGCCCTTTTGGAGGCAGGTGTGGACTCAGGAACCCTATTCACAGCCTCATTTCTCAAGACTGAATGAAACAGAGGAACACAGAAAGGGATAACAGAGCAGCACATGAGATGTAATACTACAGCCTGTGGAGCCAGGAGAGTCTTCAGAGTCCTAACCCACGCAGAACTCTGTGCATAAGAAGGGGGCACAGGGAATTAAAAAAGCAGAAGTCACAGCTCTTGGGACACGGCATATTAAGAACCCACAAAGTTAGATGAATCTCTGAAGTAAGCATGCTTACCTGCACAAGGAAGTGCAACTGGAAATGGTACCTTCTGGACTTTCTTAGTCTGTACATCTTCGTAGGTACAGCACTCTCTTTGAAATCTCTACCTATTTCACAGGGAAGAAATTGTAGAAAAAAAAAA
>VZSE01007792.1:2017740-2113639 GCA_013398275.1 Promerops cafer | reverse complement strand
TAAAAACTTCAGCTTTTTAGGTTTCTGTGTGAAGAAAACTTAATTTCTAATTTTTATCAGTACAGTACAGCTACTGAATAAAGACAAGAAGTATTATTCTGACTAGGAATTGTGTTACTTCTAGATATAAGTAACCCAAATAAGTCATATCTTTGCCAGTCTGTATTTGCCAAATTTAGTTAATGAACATATCATGTAGTGATGAAAATTTCCTGCTTCAGTATATTAGATAAATAAAACTCTATGAGGGTGCTAACGATAAATGTCTGATAGTGGAAATGTCCTGTGTTTTGATATGTTTCAGACACATACTTTAGTGTATTATTATGTTAAGAGGTACTTCTGTAAGTTTAAAAAACAGTGGGAAATTCTAATACAGACAAATGGTTCGCTCAAAGCTGGTTTTGTTTGAGAAGAGTGATGTACAAAAAGTATGTAGTGCTCTCTATTGCCCACTGGCTTGACCTAGAAACCTGCTGCTTTTTAATAGCATTATGTGTTTGGATCTACACCTGTCCCATAGTTTGTGTCCTATATTTGTATCACTGTTGTAATATATGAAATACATAATTACTGATGTGTGTTATGTGATATGTAGAACTTGGAGGAAAGAGTTTAATTATTTGATTTTTAAGCTGTTCTTAGCAAGTAGATTACAATCACTCTAATCACTTTAGTGTGCTAACTTAAGTAACTTGGTATTTTTACTCACTTCTTTTGCAGTGGTCAAGAAGAGGAAATGATGAGGATGCTTGTCAGCTGGGGCCCTTTGGCAGTGACAGTCGATGCCGTTAGCTGGCAGGACTACCTCGGTGGAATCATACAGTATCACTGCTCCAGTGGAAGAGCAAACCATGCTGTTCTTATCACTGGTTTTGACAGAACAGGTGCGTTTCCACCAGCTGAACTTCAGCACTGTAGGTTTCTTTTACTTGCAACTTGCCTTTTGTGGGACAAGTGATTACAATCCAGAACTTGGTTTTCTGTTGGAAGCTGTTGGGTTTGATATTAATCAGTTCTGGAAGTTCTGGGAAGATCACATCATCTTCACATCAGCCAGAAGAAAAACTCTTTTTGTCATTGCTTCTTCAGTTCTGTGGGACTTCATCCTTGCAAAGTCAAGACCATGGCTGTGTGTGTCTTTATGCTAGAAGAGCCCATATCCAGTCTTCCCATTCCAGAATATTAGCTTTGTTATCTATGTGAACAACAGTAGGTTTCACTGGACTGTATCATCAATCCATCAGAAACTGTGAGATACAGAAATGCTAATTATCTCTGTGGAGTGTTAGGAGACTAAAGCTTCCCAAGTCTCATGTTGTCTCTTGTTCATGAAATGTCTGTTCCAGGTAGCATCCCTTACTGGATTGTACAGAACTCTTGGGGGCCAACATGGGGAGTAGATGGCTACGTTCGTGTAAAGATAGGCAGCAATGTCTGTGGTAAGTCTGACAGAAAGTAAGTGGTAAAGGCCATGGGCTGGGATATGTTTCTCAATGGCTATAAGAAATTAATATAATTATTATATAATATAAATAATAATATAATAAAAATATAATGGGATCCTCAGAGAGGCAGTACAAATCATTGCTATGCTTTAAAAGGGATTAAATGAGTCCAGATGGAAAAATAAATGAAGTGGTTGCTAGTTCAATCAAGCCATGAATGTTGGTTGAATGCTAGTTCAACCAAGTAGTTGAATGATTGAAAAGCACCATGTAAAGGCAAAGCTGTATAAGACAAAACAAATAATCAAAGTACTGATGTCCCTTACCATGCAGAGGTAAAATATTGTAAAATATCCAGCCATGTGTGATGGTTCTAGCTGGGTGCCAGCACTGTACTCGCTGTAGGTAAAACAGCTGCTGTCCTTGTCTGGTGGGTGCCATTATCTCTGGGCTCAGTTAAGCAAACAAATATGAAAAGCGAATCTACCTGGGAATTATGTACCCTGCTTGTGGCTTTTCTTGTAGGACAGAGATATATCCTTTTAGTGCTAGTTCAATCTCCTGCCCTATTGTTGTTTGCATGAATTTTTTATTTGTGTTTGAGGGATTTCTGTAGCATTAAATACCCAGTTTCTGCTAGATAAGGAGGTAAGGCAAGTCAGGTTCCAGTTTATCATCAGATTGCTGAGCAAAATTGGTGGGATATTTCCACTAGATAGGAACTGTTGTGTATCTGTTGTAATTTTATGTGTTAGAGTAACCCATTGGCTTTCCCTCCCATGTGTGTTTCACAGTAGCTCTCAGTCATTGCAAGAGGCATTAGATTACTTAAGTCTTGTTCACATAAAGAAAAGACAACATTCAGTTTGCCTGCACTTAGTAAAGATCAGAGCAATGTATGCAATCATAGCTTTCTCACGTTACTGAATCTTTGTTCTTACCGTTGTTGTATAAACAGTTTGGAAAAAGAAATTCAGAAGTATTGATAAAGCAAGTAAATTATAGAGATGGCAGGGAGAAGAGATGGGTTATTTTCAAAAGCTGTTCTTTTCAAAAGCAGGATCTTTTGCATTTTGAGTAGTGTACCACGCAAGAACAATCCAGCAAAGGACAGTCATTGCTCCTTTTCCACAGAGGTGTTTTCTTCTGACTTAGAGGTGCTCTGAGACCACCAGGATATAAAATTTTGAACATAAAAGCAGAGGAGGAGAAGATTAGGTTTCAACTATACACAGAGCCAGGCAAGGAAGAAATAAAAGGGTTGCAGATAATTCCCTGGATTCCTGCTGTTATGGCGTGGAGGGGAGAGGGCATTATATGAATATGAATTTTGGGGAGTCTCCACCTCAGTATTTATTAAAACCAAATTTTATGTCATTTCTAGGTATAGCAGATACAGTTTCAGCAGTATTTGTTTGAAATTTCTCTGGGCCTCTACAACTGGGAAAAGACTACAAGTATCATGAGGACAGACACTGTATATGAAGATGTAATTCAAAACACCATTTTCAAATATAAGAAATGGCTGTAAGGGCAATTCCTGCAAGTCCTGGCTGAAGTTTTTAAAAATATTTTTATTTGGAATTTGTGTTGAATGAGAAATTTCTCACGGAGTAAGAAGACTCAACTTCAGAGTGCACAAATAGAAGCTACAAAGATGGACTGAAGCCTCAAATGTAAGCTTTATCCAGGTGTTGAATACTACTCCATAGAAAAAGCTTAAAACAAAAGAAATGATGACAAATAAGAAGGAATTTGGATCAAAAAATCAGTAGTATAAGAGTATATTTGAAATTATTTGAATATAAGAAGAATCATGAGTAACAGTTTAGAAAGTCAGCAATTACAGAATATATCCAATAGAGTGAGTGTTAAATTTCCCACATTAATTGAATTCAGAGGTGGGACTTGCTGGTAATAAAAAGGTGTTCCAGCTTTGCTGAGCTGTGAAACTGCAGCTGTGGGCAAATGTAACTAGAATTCACAATGAAACATGTAATTCTAAAATGCTCTGAATTTTTCACCTGGAATGTTTTACCTGTATCTTTTAAGAAGGCCTACTGTGAAAAGTATTGAAGAAATTCTGTAATTTTTGTACTCAATTACCATACCATGTTTTCAGATTAGTTTTTTATAACCTTTTTATGACAAATGCAATGAGTATTTATATTTGTCTATTGTTAAGTGTTGCTGTTTTAGCCCTTCTAATTTTTAATATTTTAAAAGAAAGGAAGACCAGGTGTGATGTTTCTTTACTTCAGTTTTTTGCTACTTACTGAATTTACTTGGCGGAAAGTTTTAAAAAATGTGAAATCTTCTGTACTCTGAGTGTTGTGTAGTCTGGCCTTCCCTGAGTGGCTTACAAACCACAGATAGCACACTTCCATAACTGGAAAACAAAGTCCCTAATGGGCACAGATAAGAGTTATGTAGTCATAGCAATATGGAACACAGACATGCCTCCAGTGTTTTTCAGGTGCTACTGCCAGGTATAAATACCTGAAGTGCTATGGTAGAGAGAACTTACCAGAAATTCCAGCCTACAGTGTTTGTGTCTTTCCAAAGGAAGCACTTAAAAAAAAGACAAAAGTCCATTTAATGAGAAGATGACACTGCTTTATCGATATTCTGTAGCCAAAGTTGCCTTTTATTGTATACCAGTTTGAATAGAAATCACTTTAAATGCCTATCATACTCTTGTTTGAACTTCATAGTTTCCTTTAGAAGAAGACTTAACAAAAGATGAGCTTTAATATTGCTTTATTTGAAATGCAAAGTAAGTACTTATACCTGCTATTTTTAACAGTATTTCTATGTAAGGGATTTACATTCACATGTAAAGAGATGGGAACGTGATTCTTGATGTATTGTAAGTTCAGGATGGTTTGGTTTCTGTAGATTCAGGACTTACTTTCTTGAATCTTTGAAACTTTTAACCCAAAATTCCTTTTGAAATTGCACTAGAGCTCAGAAACTGATATTCTTCTGAAGGTGATGAAACTGATTATATCCTCAATCAGACATAAATTATTAGCAGCCATTAGGCAAACAAACAAATACAAAAATATGTACAAATAAGTCATGATCATAATAACTGCATGTAATTTTCTCCCTTTCTCTAGGTGTAGGCTTTAAGAAGCCAGCCAAGAGTTAAATTGGTTATTGGGTTGAATTGAGGTATCATTTTACTCTTAACATGGGCTAACTCAATACAGATTTCTTTTTTCTACAAGCAATTAATTTCTTCCATAAGCCAATTGTACTATTCACAAAGCTGTCATACATAAATACATATTTACACACCCACATTCTTTGTGGGAATGGCTGGGAGCACCACTCAAGGTGAAAGTCAGGAAGTTCTTTACAGCAACAGCCTAGAAAGGCAGGCTAGTCAGAGTCATCACTGCTGAAGTAGGAGCTGTCACAGTATTCTGCTGTGTAAAGGAATTTATGAATGCTGGGGTTCATCTTTGGTATCCAGTGTCTTGGCACTAGAAATGTTGAAAGATTGAACAAATCCACAAACACCTTGTATCTGTCACTGAAAAAGACAATTGCAACAATAATTCCATCAGCATAGAAGGCCATAATTTCTAAATCCTCAGTAATCATTTCTTCTCATGCAAACAATAAGATTACTTGCACTAACCCTCCTGAATATTGCAGAACGAGAATCCAGTCATAACTTTCTAGGGCATAAGGGATTAGCTTAATAGGGATCTACAGTAACATCTTTCGTCTGAAAATGCAGTCCACAGGGTGTGATCTCTGGTAGAATTTATCTAGGAACAATAATGTTCACCTGGCATTAAGGAAGAGTGGGAGAGCTTTCTAACAAAGACAGTGGACATTCAATCCTCAACATCAGCCTAACCATCTGCTTTCTGCTCTGCCCTCTGTTCCACGGGTTGTGATGATAGTTGCTCACAGCACTGCAGGGTGGTTCAGGGCTCTTTGAGAACAAAGATCCTCTTTTAAGGAGGTTGTGCAATTAGAGGTCATGCTAGGGAACAAAGAAACTCAGTCCCACAGTAGCTGGGGCTCACTTCCAGCCTGTGTCACCTCATTAACTTGGGCTAGCTGGCACACAAACAGAACAATGCAGGGTTAATATTATTGCTACCACTGTAACACCTGGACCCCCGACTGAGAATTATAAGTGGCACTTTGCACAAGTGATCAAAAGGAGTTCTTCTTGCCCTAGAACGCTTGGAATTCATATGCCACTGATAAATAAATGTACATGAGCCAAGGGGAGATGCTAGAGTCCCAGAAGAGAGTCAGCAGCCCTTTGGCCTCCAGGGAGCCATCTGAAATACGTCTCCCAGCATCAGGGTATTTATGAACTGCATCATTGCAGGTGGCAGGGGAAACACGTTATTTCTACCTCACTGTTGAGCGCAAGTACTGGTAGCCTGACGAGCCTCCAGTGCCAGCCTTGCTGCCGATCATTCTGTGCACCAAACAGACATGGTTATCTAAATGATACAACAGGAGAAATTGGCACGTGGTCAGCATTTTAGATATAACTAAAGGGTCACGCTTATTAAAGGTCATTCAGAGGTCTTTACAGGGATACAGAACTATTAGGTGTTCAGCAATGCAGGACTTAATTCTGCCATTCTTCAGTCAATTAATATAAAATTATTGTTAATTCAGAATGAACACGCTAATTATTATACATTAGTATGCTCTGTTAATACAGAATTCTACATTCACTTATGTATGTCCAGATAGGGAAGAAGGCAGAAGGAATGTTTGCATATGAAGACATGTCATGACTTTTTGGGATACATTGAAAAATAGATACTTCTCCCTTAAATAAGATAGTACACTTAAAGCAGGTCACAGAAGTGGTAGCTATACCAATGAATCTAATGATCACAGAAGCAGCTCTTTATCTTTCCTCTTGGCTGAAGTACAAGCAAAAAAAGTCAATCTTAAAGCATGAACTCCAAAGCTCAGTTCTAAGACTAGGTGTAACTCAGAGACAGAACAATTTATTTGCATCTAGAAGAGTGTCACAGTCAAAATAGTTAAACTTACATCTCCATTTAGTCATGAGCACATCGAGATCCATAAGGGAGGTAAGAAGCTGAAAGGGAACCTGGAAACGAGGCTCCTCCCTTGGAAAATGAAAGAGAAGACAGTGAGACCTCCCAGCATAAGCTGTACTTTTCAAAGTTACATTTCACCAGTGCTTAGTGGCTTAAAGCATGCTTTTCCTAAATTGGTACTGAAATATCAGTAGATATTTTTAACAAGTGCTTCTGCTGTGTAAGTCTTGATCTGCCCCTTTATTTTTGAACTTGGAAAAGGACTCCAGATCTTTCTAGGACAGGTAGAACAAGGCATTTACTAGTTACAATCTGAGAAGCAGCATCTGGTCAAGAGAGGACCAGCAACCTCCATCCTTGAAGATATTCAGAACTGAGCTGGACATGATGCTGAGCAGCCTGGTCTGACCTTCGAGCTGTATCTGACTAATCAGGGCTCCTGTGGAGGGCTGAAATAGATTGCTTCCCACAGCCCATTCCAGCCTCACTGAACCTGTGCTGCTGTTCTTAACCTTCACCTCCAAAGACACATCTTACAACATTACCTGTAGAAGTAGATCATCAAGGCCCCCTTCAGTGCTTTGTAGGACAGTCGTCTCTCTCCTGCAAAATACAAGTGTCCTCAGTTTGTTGCTCATTCTCCTGCAACTTTAATGCGGTAACAAACATTTAAAAATAACATGTATAAAACATACAAAACACATATTGGCATATGGTAATAAAATCTACCTTTACTGAGCAGATGTTCATGGCGTTTTTCATCAAATAATGAAAGTAATACGTCTCTCTGTTTTTGGAATTCAGACAATAAGTCATCTTTTTCTTCTGATTCTGCTTTGGCCTTTGGTATTTAAAACAAAGACAAGTTTTAGAATTCAACAGGGAAAATTAAGCACTTGAATGATTCATTATGCAACTTTTATTTAAATAAATACTCTGAAGTTTGCATCTTAGATGTAAGAACTGTATTTTCAAATAAGATATATGAGTCACTGTCCTTTGAAAAATACAATTACCAAGAAATGTACAATTAAATAGATTCCAGCACGACTCAGATAAATGAATATTCAAACAAACTGGCAATTTATCATGTTTTTTGGTCTAGAGGCCTTAAAAAAATTCAATCATAATTTGTTTGAAATCTGATTTCTTTTCAAGGCAAAGAAATTACATCTTTGCAGAGCTGTGGGCAAGAAAATTGTAAATAAAGACGTTTAGATATGTTAGAAAGTCATAAACAGATATTCTCAGGAAGTTGATAAATTCTTATTATTTTTTTCATTAAAAATGAAAAAAATTTAAAATGTTATTTAAAGCTGCAGGTCTTAAAATAGTCAGGGATTTTCCGGTGCTTATTTTCCAGTGCAATTCAAATGATCACACAGCAGCAAATTGCTGTATACTGTTAAACAGAAATGGGCTGTTAATAGTGATATTACATATCCACAGCTCACGGGCCCAAAATCCATATTTACTCTAGATTGTAGATGCAAGTACTAACTAATGGTGAAGTTGTAGTTTCAGTAAAATCAGCTTCAGCTCTTCCATTGATACTAATCCATCCCTTTTGCAATCCAAATCATCCATGTTTCTCATGCTTTAAATTGTCTTAGATGTCAAATTTAAAAAATATTCCTATTTCCTGAAGAATTTGCAATTTTTTTCTGCTTCTTGCAGTCAAAGACTGATGAAGATTTAGTGAAGTGAGTGAGAAACTTAGAGTAAGCCAAATGTTAAATGTATATCAGAATATCATTTTGCCAGATGTCATTGCTTGTAGGTAGTTCAAGAGTACACGATATACCTGTATCAAGGCAAATTCCTCTTCTAAGCCTTTTAAAACATTATCTTCAAATTGTCCCCAGAAATCAAATGCTTCTGCATCGAGTCCTGGAGTTCTTTCCAGCCATGCCTTTAATAATAATAGTAGTAGTAGTAGTAGTAATAATAATAATAATATGTTCAAACAATAACAATGCAACTGCATTATCCTAGAATTACAAGTTATAGCAACATAAATTCTACTACTACAGTTCTGGTTTAGTATCCTGTAGAAGTGCTTACTGCTAAATTCAGCACGTCCATGTGGATGATTTACACCTGCATAATGGTGCCATACCAACTAGGAAGACAGAAGCTGTCTCATTCTAAGGATATCTTTAAAACAAACTACAGAAAAGCAAATCTTATTCCACATATATATAGGATAACTGTAATGATAAATCTCAGAAGGAAGACATGGAGCCATCTATAGTCTTAATAGTCATCACTAACTGTGGGACTATTTTTAAAGTTTTCCTCCCAAAAGGGCTTATAGTCATGAAAAACAATGCAAATGAAGCAGTGCATTTACATTCTTAGCTCACACTTGCACAATGCAATTTACCAGTTTAACAGCCAGAATTTTCAGACGAAAGGGAGGTGCTGTGAAAAATCAGTTGGTTTACTAACAACTAACTCACTTTCATGCCAAATTTGTCAAGAATCCAAAGCACAATTGACACAGAATTTGCCAACATGCTTGTTTCTCTTAAGGTAGGAGAATTTGTCACTGACACTAATGAAGGGCATTCTTGGGAGATGGGGGGAAATGAAGCAAGCTCCAAGACAGACATTGTTACCTCCACAAGTTGCAGTAGTGTTGGTTCTTGCTCTGACTGAAGCAGTAGTTCATGATCCTGTCCCTTGAAGTTATCACGGTAATGCCTTCTGTTATAAGGGACTCTCAGACTTTGGGGAACACCAATCTTGTTCTCTAACAGGCGAAACTGCAGGCTCTGAAAACCAGAGGCTGGGCTTAGGTAGTATCTTTGGGAACAGAAGAAGATACAAAAATGCAGGATGTTATTTTACAATGGGGGATTTCTCTTGTTCTCAAAAAATCCCCCAAATTTCACATCTGAAGAATATCAAATTGCTGAGGACTTTTTTCTATGACAGCATTTAAAAAAACGAAAAAAACCCAAGCAATTTTAATGCAACTACAGTGTACATACAACATAATCTCATTTTCTAGTTCTATATTGTTTGTGCATACTCTAGTGCAAACGTAAGAGTGTGAATTTGTGCTGTAAAACGGCAGCTTTGTGCAAGTGATGTACAGGAGGCAGTGTTAGTGAGTATGATTTCCTCTCCAAATAGACTAAGCAGCTACACTCCAAAAAGCTGTCACAAAATTTTTCACAGCAATAACGTGCCAATGAATGCATTTTAAATAGTCTTGATACACAGCATAATTCCTATATGTTATTACATATAATAGTCTATACGTGCAATATATATATGTGCAATATTGTATATTGCCTTATTCTATAGAGTAGAATAATGCTCAGAAAAACCTCCAGTGGGGTTTTTTTGAGGGATTCATTAATGGGAGTCTTAAGAGTTAAATCATCTGACAGTGCTGAAAAACAATTACTAATAAAAGCAACCTGAAATCCCACATTGCTAGATAATTGTAATATATTTTGAGTTGCGAGTACAAGATTTGACAGAGACACATTGATTTAATCTGATGTTTACTTATCAAATGACTTATCAAATCAGTATGTGGTTGAAAAGCTGAAGCAAGTATGGATCAGAACGGATGATTAGCCCATGGATTTCCCCTGCTATAGTGTAATGCTAGATTCAAACAACTGAAGAAAAATTGTACTGTCCTGCTCTTTTCAATAAGGAACATTAAAAGATAGAAGGGAAAGGGTACCAAAATACAGAAGTGGATGGGATGCTGGATGGCACTGAGGTCACAAGGCAGACAGATATGCACAAGTGACACAAGCAGGAGAACAGGGAAGGAAGACTGGATGAAGCTGTAACACACCGTAGTGTGGTGGAAGGATCTAGATGCAGAGAGGGAAGAGAAAGAAATGCCATGGGAGAGGTGAAAGAAGCCAAAGGATCCCAGAGAAAGCCTGAGCAGAAGGCAGAAGGGGTACCACCATCCAGCCCAGCAATACACTGAGCTGCTACTGGACAGTAGTTACTGGGGAAAAAGGACAAGGGACAGCAATGCTTCCTTCAGCCACTCAAAGCCTCCAGCACTGCAGACCCAAGGCAACCCCCTGCAAACCAAGACAGCTGAAATACCTGTTTGATAACCTAGAGAGAGTGCACGTCTCTCCCCCAAGCACTTCTATGATTTGCCATAGAACAGGGCTTCAATCTGCAGCGCCAAGTTTCAACTAAATTGCTAGCAGAACCGTGAGCTATTTCTGTTGTTTCTGCTCTTTTAACTTTTGACCCTGAAACCAGTCAGCATGACCCTACACAAAAGCATCAACAAGTCACTTGTACTTCTTTGCAGAACATGCTGGACTCACAGTCAGGGTCAATTTCATAATTGGCCCTTGCACTTTAATGTCATGTTTGCCTCTCCAAGGTAAGCTCTCAGCTTTCTGACAGACACCAGCACACATGCAAAATTCACAATCAGTTCTAAGGATGGGAATTACCAGCTCGTGGATTGCTGTGGATGAATAATAAGTCTTTACCTGAAATCAAAGAAGTCCAATGCAGTCATAGTTTCCAAAACTGAGAACTGTTCCACAAGTAATTTCAGAATCAGTGAAATTCTGTTCATTCGAGTGATGACCTTCAGCATGTTCCTTTCATCTCTTACCTGTAGGAAAAAATAAAGATCATAACCAGATTGGTGTTTTCTCTAGATCCTACCTAGTTATTTCATGTCTTTTCATTGTTGTACATCACTACAGTTCCCAAGTCCTTCCCATGTGAAACCCATAGAGGCAGAATCTCATATGGAAGAGAGTGCTCTGGTTTTAATTTAAAACTGAAACTCTAAATTTCAAAGATTGGAATCCTTTTTTTTCTGACTGATGTTACATTACAGGTAGGCCTATCATACAGGGGTGGGGTTTTTTCCTTTTTTTATGTTTTTGACTAAAATAGAAGTCAAAGAAATTAAATTCTAAAAATGATTTATAATTTCCAATAATTACAATAATATTGTAACTAAATATTTTATAATATGAAAATTATATCATTTCTGTTACAGTTACTTCTAGAATAATTTCTATTCTTATTCTATTCTACAAGCCATAAGGCAGGTATGGAAATTACTTAAAAGTTGAGAAGCGGAGTAATCTGACAGCTACATCAGGAGAGCACATCTAAAACATGCTCCTCAGAAATGTGCATTAGCAAGCAGAGAAGAAGAGAAAAGACTCCATCTGGTGGGAAATAGAAAATACTAAATGGAAAACACAGAAGTTCTTTTTTTTCGCTAAATTAAACACTTTGCCTGCAGAGGAGTCTGCTAAAATTCCTTTCCGTTTCAATGGGATTGAACTTCTCTCTAAAATCTGGGCATGCAACCAGGAAATATCAAACTACAAAAAATGGCAGATGATAATCATCTCCCTAATTGCTTGTCTGTGTACTTGACCTTAACATTGACATTTCAAATTCTGATTACAAGCAAGGCTTCGTTTTTCACCCCCCAAAAAATTATTCTTCTTAAGAACTGATTATTGTCAGTTATAATTTGATAAAATATTAAACTAAAAAGCCAATGAAATTAGGAATATAGTGGACAACAGAGAACATTTTCACTGGACCTTATGAAAAGAAGGTTCCTTCTTTCAGTCTGGTCTATTTCAAATTTTTTTTGTAGACTCATGCTAATGATGTACTCAAGGTATTTCTCAAACTGCATGCAGTCAGATTTTTCTGTGGATGTAGTATCAATTCAAGGGTTTTCCATTCTTACCTACTGTTATAACTGTGTTTAGCTTTGGACAAATGTGAAGAGTTGCTTATATTTGTAATTTTCAGAAATTCTCGCATAGTATTACACTGCTTTGCATTCTTGCTTGTCTGCAAGTGCATTTGCTACTACACAATCACAAAACTGAGTTCTCACAGCAGATATTGGATGGAAGGAGATAGTATGTAGACTTCAGAAACCGAACACAGGCAGAAATTACTTTTCAATTTAAAAACACCTGTGAACCTTCTGCTTTTCAGTTTTGCCTCTGAGCCTGCTTTTTCTCCAGTAGACATTTTCAGCTTAGGTTTCTGCAGTTACCCAGCATGAGCAGGAGAGTATGAGAGCATTCTGGCCAATGAAATTGGCCTTGGAAGGTGATCTACACAAAAGGCATACTTCAGGAGGAAATAAGATTTTGCTGATCAAAAATCTGTACTATCAGGATATAAGAGCCACTCAGCCAAATCTTATTTGGTCTTTTGATGCTGTTTCTAAAAAGAGCACATGTTGCTTTAGAAAACCCAAGTATATCAGACTGAGAGGCAGGAAGCAAGAGAAAATCAGGGCTGAATTTTCCCAAAATTAATATTTGTTTTTAACTTACGTGACCATTTTGAAAGATCACTCGCACAGAGTCCATTTCCCACAAAATTTGCTTAAACCAAAGTTCATATGCTACAACAAGAAAGACACTGTTAGCATCAGCTTCAAGGTTACTTTGTTCTTCTTAGCACCAAGAAAGAAAAATTCTTAAACGTTGATTTGGAATGAATAGCCTACATTGACACTGCCAGTGTGCACGAAGATGCTGACACATACATTTATTACCTGTTACAGTATTCTGTCCTTTGTATTAGACAAAATAATCTAGAGTCGAGAATACTGGCAAAATGTTTTAAAATATGTTTTACACGTCAGTTATTTGATCTGCAGATTGTTCATTGCAAAAGGATGAAAGAGAAAATCCAGATCTGATACTTCAATAAAATCTAACTCCACATCTGCTTACAATCTACATGTTTTCTGTCAATAACAGGCAGACATGGGCATTAGGGAGTGCCTAACTGGTGTGCTGATTTCTAGGCAGATTCTAGATGGCTAAAACTGAAGTTTCAGAGACGGCACAAGGCAATACACAAAATTTGCCTACAATAACCTGCATAGCAGCCTGTTGCTTGGATGACACCAAGATTTTCACCACCTTAATTTCTCTAAGAATAGAACCATCCATATCTTGGTTTACCAAATCCAAAGGTTATACTTATGGCTTCACAAGCATAGGGTTGATTACGGCCTTACAATTTATATATGAATATATGCAAATATAAAAACAGATAAAAGACATAGCTATTGCTGTGCTAGTGTCTAAAACTAAAACAAATAGTGTACTGCATGTGTCAGCACCAAATAACTCCCTGTGGCAAAAATGTTGGTCAACCACCACTGCATTCCTCCACTTACCTTGATGTGTCACAATGAAAAGATGCTCATCATGGATTTTTTTCCCTTTCTTCTCACTCTCAAGTTCTTGAGCATTCAGTATTTTGTTCAGCTTAAAAATAAAGGTAAGAACTGTTCTGTAAACTCTCAATTCTGCTATTAGTAATGGTAGTCTTACTGCATACAGCTAATTTTTAAGGATAATATTTTTAAAAAATAGACATACAGATCTCACACTCTAGGTTATATGAGAAGTTTGACTAAATTGTCCCAGGTATGACTTTTACTTTTTAATTAGAAAAAAATCTTGCCTGAAACTGAACATGTAGGTACCTCAAGCAATAAAGTTTTGAAAATAATTTAAAGAGTAATTTTAATTATAAAAATATACATATGTATAGTTAAAAAAAAATTAGAGAAAACAAAATATCCAGCATGTTTTCTAGATTTTAGATCTATACTGTCGTGTCCCATGAAAACAGAGTTCCTATAGTAAAATTCTATAAGATTAAGCATAAGAGCTCTGATTTGAGGCAGTAATAATAATTTCAGTTCTGACATTACTAAATTCTTAGTCAAATTTACAATATAATCATAGCTGTTTTCAAATAATCTTCACAAGATTCTAAAGAGTATGTCAACAAATCAAAGTTGACATACTCTTACTTTAGTTCAAAAGCACAGAGTTCATGTGCTTCAGTTCATGCTGTCTGAAAAGAAACCAAAATAACTTCTGGATTCTTTTATTACCTATGGTATTTTATTTTTACTTATTTCTTAATTACTTCTAGCTTTTGCAGTTTTTGTTTGAGTTTTTTTTGTGCTCCTCCCTAGTCATCCTCCTCCCCCTTTGATTTCTGAAATAGATATTACCAGCCAAGTATTCTGGACTTTCCAGGACATTGCACAGAGCCTGCTGACATGCAGAAATTGCTGAGGGATTATTGTCAGACCAAAGAAAGCTTTTATTGGTGTGTCACTTTATAGTTTAGGCTTACCAACACGGATAATTCCCTACCAACCCCGCCAAAATATCCATATTCCTTGCAGTTTGAGAAGCCTTCCCACAGTCCACCTTGATGTCCCAGGTGAGATGGGCACTGTGCCTGTTACACCTGGAGACCTGTCTGAGTAACTGACTGACTCCTGGGAGAAGTGTCAATCACAGGTTCTGCCTCAAGTCAAAAGAGCAACCAGGACAGCAAACATGAAACCCTTAAACTTACTTGTAGGTATTCCCCATAGATAAGTCCACCTTTGCTGGCTTTATTTATTCCTTCTTGAGATTTGTCATCATTTTCATCTTCCAAAGATAGTTTGTTAAAATTAAATCTAAGAAGAAAATTAAGTAAATACGTAAACTATTCAATTAAAGAATTATGAATATATCTGCCTTTTTACTAACAGATGCATCTACAATTCAAACAATCCTTTATTTTGATAAACAGAACCAGTAAGGCAGGCTTTTGATAAAAACTGAAATTCCTTTTGTCACAGTAGCAGCTGGTAACATCACATTTAGTTCATCAAATAACAAGGGCTCAGCCAAGTCCTTGTATGATCTCTATTCATTTAGCAATAGCTAAATGATAGCTACAGCTACAGCTGTCTGTTTGTTGATAATAAGTAATTCCTCCTGAGATTTCCTATTTTGCACTAACACTTTACATTTGAATTGAATTTATAAAGCAAAACAGAGAGAGGAAGGACTCACAGGTAATTCTTCCCCGCGAAGGGGCAGTGGCTCATGATTTCAAGATCCTGACTCGCTGAGCTGCACACCAGGGAAAATATCCTGTTAGTGTTCCAAACCTGCAGCAGCTCCCTTATATGTAGCCTTATCTCACTGCCAAAGCCAACCCCCAAATTCCCCTCCTTAGCCCTCAACCCATCCCCACAATTCAATAATTACAGAAACTGTCACAGCACAAAGGTCAGGAAGTTCATGTGTTGTTGGCTCTCCAGGATTGTGTTTATCTCTGCCAGTTAAAAAATGAATGGATGACATGCTTGTTTTGTCCTATGGCACAAGCTTTTTGTGCTTTTTACTGCAAGGTTTTACCAGTTGCTTCTTTGGACAAGGGTGTAAGGTGCAGTGTGTGAGGCGTAAGTCAGTTAGAGGTCTGTGTGTGATAAAAAGATAATATATAAAAATGCAGGAATTGTTAAAGTAGGGTTTTAACCTGCAGCCTTTTGTATCAGGACACTATTAAGTTTAAAAAATCAGACACATGGAAAGAGAAAAGGGGGGCAGGAGGGAAATGGAAAAACATGTTTCTATGGCAGACTAGATAGTGCTTATTCAAAGAGATTTCAAGTAATATATATAATTTCAAAAAATGTACAGAGATTAAGTAAAGAACTAAAAGCATCATGAACCTCTCATGCTGGTTTTCCAAGTATTTAATTCAGAATAATTTCTTAATCTCCTTGCACAAAAGTTTAACTCTCATTTATTGACAAATGTTACTCAATTCTATCTGGTCATCAACTTAACACACAATGAAGTAACACGTAACTAGCATACACTTCTTTTCTGCCTGCCATCCCTTCCTAAAAAAAAGTTAACACTCAGTTTCACTGGAAAAAAAACTACAGGACCTCTGTGACCCTGGATCATTTGCTCCCTGTAAGACTTACTCTGCTTAGTGGTGTCTTGTGTGGTGGTTTCAGCTGTTACAGTCACTTCAGAGTAGTTTGCTCATAAAAAAACGCAGATGTAGGATGTGGGTGATGGGATGGATACCCTGTTCAGCCAGATGTCATTTGTCAGGCTTTACACAAATCAGCTTAAAATTAAGTTGAGCCACAAGAAATGTAGGACTTCCCTGAAGCAACCCACCAAGCAAGGTCCAGGAGTTCTTCCTTCATGATGTAAAACCTGACAGAAGAAAATAATCCTCTCCTTACAGACACCTACACATGCTCAGCAATGCAGACAACTAGAGATGAAAGTGAAGACATCAGAAATGAAATGCTGAAAGCCACTTTTCACATATTTGCACTCAGCTTGATTTACAAATGTGGAAATCTTGCACATCCATAGATCTCAAAAGAAAAAGAAGGTTTATCTTGTCATTCCTGTATATCTTCATCCAAAACATCCAGACTGAGCCTGCATAATGAAATCAAGCTGTTATCTTTTCTCATGGCACAAACAAAGAAAGAATATGAAATTAGTAAAAATAAGGACAGTTGGAAAATACTAAATGTTTAACCTCACAAAATATCTTAAGGTGTGTTTTCTTGTGCAGTTTTATTTTCTTCTGTGGAATACAGAGAATAATAAACTTCCAGTGCAGTGATCTCTGACAGGCAACCTTCATATTGCCTATCCAGTAGGCAAAGGACTTTGAAGCATCAGAGCCCTTTTACACTCTGTACTTAACGAAACATTAACTCTCTATTTGGGAAGTAATAGTACCATTAATTCACTCAGGGTTAGCAAACTCACTTGAAATCTAGCTGGGGATACTGTCTAACCAACAACTATACAAACTCCCCTTCCAAATCAGCAACAGACAGGCTTCAGTCAATCAAATAAATCAGCCAGACAAGAGCAATTTAGAAAGCTTTTTCCAGTCTTTCCAACACGTCAAACTCCTTGTTTAAGGACCTCATAGCTGATTGGTCCCAAAGCTGTAAACTGACCAATTCCTAAAAAACTGGGTAATATGGATAATATTTGCATCCATTCATTTAAGAAAATTTAATCTCACACTAGCTGAATTCAGCTCCCTAACCATTACAGCTATGTCTACAATAGATCTCAAACTCTCCAAGATCAGTGGAAAAAGACATCTCAATGAGGACTTGAAAACCCCTGAAATAAAACCATAGACAATACAGATAAGTCATTCCTCTTACTGGCTGCCTCATCTGAGCTCAGTAAGGTTTCAAAGTGTGTAATGAACTTGGTAGTAAAATAATTTAAGTGGCTTAAACCTGATTATGAAACTGTCTGTTGGCAGTGTAGCTGATGGCACAGCTTACAAGAGCCCTCAGGTTTGGATCAGCTCAGAGCCTTGAACTCTGGCATGGCTGCAGACACCCTTAGAAATAAATGTGCTTCTGCCATGCTGCTCAAATTTGGGGCTCACTGTAGGGACCTGATTTTTGAGTGTCCTTTATATCCTGACAGAGTTTTATGGCCACTTTGTCATCCCTCCCTACTAGCATAATCATAAACAAATCTTGATGAAAAAAAGCTCTTCAGTGTGAATGTATCTGAAAGCAAAACATAACCTTAATTTTAAATAATGGTATTGCTTTTTTCTCAAAATGTACCTTCATTTCCCTTTTTCAGGTTGAACACTCAGAACCACAAAGAAGCAGATCTAACCACACACATGACTTGATCGTGCTGCAGATGACTGAGCAAGGCTGTGAAAACCAAGAGTATGTGTGTCCTTGAGCTTTTATTTAGTTATTTGTTTATTTATTTTTAAAGCATGAAAGATAAAAAGCCTTCTTTTCATCACAGAGGACTCTAACCTTCAGCAGACAGTGAGAATGTTCTGTGACTGGGCTGAATACAAGACAAACATTTACATACAGCAGGAAAAAAAAAGAAAGAAAAAGAAAAGAACAAAAAACACAACAAAACACAACAAAACAAAAAAACCCACACCTTCCCAGAACTGCTCTTTGTGGCCTTCAAATGAACTATCATGGCCTTCATGACCAAGCATGGGAATTGTTAAGCACCCTTGCCCCCTTTCCGTTTACCTCCCCTTGCCCAGGTGGATGTGGGGGGGCTGGACTGGCTGCAGTAGGGTTACAGAGCAGAGACAAACTGACCTTACCTGGACTGAGAGAACTGATTCATACGGGCAAAAAGGGAGCCTCTCTCCAGCCTGGCTGAGGGACGTTCAATGTAAGGCAGAGGTGGCCTGCAGCATGATTTATGGATACAGCAGAGCCAAGAGTTTGCATGTTGTCACTGTGGGGCTGTCTGAAACACCATTGTGTGATGAGGACAGGTAAGTAAGACTGACCTTCTATGTACTGTCATAAATCCAAAAAAAAGTATGAATTGGAAGTGATCTGTTCAGCCAAGCCAAATCTCAAGTTTTCCTACATGAAATCACTTATGGAGAAGAAAAAGTACACACGCAAGTGGTTTGGACAGTGTCACCCATTCTACTGCTCAAACTCTCATCCTGATTACAAAATCATTACAAATCAATTTGTTTGTCTAGTGTTTGCTAACTTGAAGAAAGAGCTCAGAGAACTTCTGACCGCAAACAAATTACGCTTGAAGCTTCTCAGCACTCTTGTCCAACAATTGCAGACTAGGAGCTACCCAGCACACATGGCTTCTACCTACGTAACAATGCCTGCAGTGAGTCAAAGATCCAAGCAGGTCATGCCATGCTGAAAAGTTTCAAAGAGAAAGTAAAAGATTTCTTTGGAAGAGCTATTTGAACAAAAGAAACAAACATTAAAAACCAAAACAAAACACCATCAGCAAAAAAAACCCAAAACAAACAAAAAACCCCCAACAAACTAAAAAGCAAGTTTACAAGCAAGCTTACAGTGCAGTAATTTCCCCAGAATATTCATGTAACTTTCCAATTTTGATAGCCCAGGACTTCCTAAGATGCCTGTGTCCTTGCATTTAATAACCTTTTTGTGAATTCTGTGAATCCACAGACTTCCATAACTGAAGTACATATCCTGTGAAGGAGTATTTCCATGTGCAAGTTTTGAACTTCCTGCCAAATAATCAAGTAATTTTCATTTGTTTGGTACTAATTCATGGCTAATGAGAAAAAGGTGCACTATATCTTTCTAGTCCCAGTCACCCTGTTCTGCATTTGTGCAGATTCTGCTGTGACCTTTGTGAGGTGAAGTACTCAAAAGGAAAATATCTTTTCTACATACAGATGTTGCATTTTTAATCTCATAAAATTATAGTGATGAAATAATTTTGATTACAAACACACAACTATAATAGTGAAATTCAGTACAGCAGCTGCTGATCTGGTTGACAAAGTGCAACTCAAACTGTAGAGGTGAAACCCCCAGTGTCCTAAGCTGGAACCTCACTGTGCTGGCTACTCTGCCAGCACTGAACAAAAATCACTTCCTCACCCAATTTAACAGCACAGCAAGAGATAAGTGAATGAAGACACATAAAAGGAAGGTGAAGAGCAGAAGATAAGCTTGGAACCAAAATGTGTCCTCTGCTGAAGTGAGTGTTTTTTGGTTTTCCAAACTGGACTTACTATCTAACTAGCACTTCAAATTAACAGTTGGTTTTAAGAAAACTAAAATGTGGTGACTCCAGACTAAAACAAACAAGCTTAAAGTTGATGCAATATTAATAATCCAATCAGACATTTGTACCTGGGGGAGGAACAGAGATCAAAGTCTTGCAAACTACAAACAAAGAGATGAGATAGTGCTGGAAAGACTATTTTTTTTTCTTTTTAAATACTGCATTTGTTCAAATTCTTAAACACAAAGAACTGTGTCATCACTTCCCAGCATACTTTTAACTTCCATTTATGTTTCACACATCCCAGCACAACCGTCCCCCCACTGTCTCTCATTTGTGGCTCAGCAGAATGCAGTAGCATTTATTTCACATGCTGATAATTTTTGACTGATAATTATTCCCCAAGTAGGGAGAAAATGTTCTTTCACTTCTATTGCCCAAACACCCTGCTTTCATCAATGTAAATGGATCAATGCCAGCCAGAACTGTAAACTTAGGAGAAATAACTTATCTTGAACACATTCCACAGCGTTGTCCCAAGGCAAACTTATCCTCTGTTAATGCCTTGCAGCTACACATTGCAGGATGCAATTCTTTAGTAAAGGCTGTTTTTCCCCTCCTCAACATCCCAGTCCTGGCTATCTGTCAGGTCCAGTGAAGCACAAACCTGGAACCATAAGCTACTCCCTTGCCTCCACGTGGCTCATTTCGTGCTGCTGTTTACTCCATGGTACAGCTGTCTGGCAAGTGCAAAGGGCTGCTTTAGGACAAATGTTGATAAAAATTTGCTCATCTCATCCTATCCAGCATTATCATTAATGGCTGGGATGACGGAATAGGTTGTGCACTTCTTAAACTGACAAATGAGAACAGCCTGGAAAGTCTAATAGCATGCTGGCAGATAGGAGCTAGAATTCAAAATTACCTTAATTCACTGAAATTAATCATGTGCAGCTTCTGTGATGCAAAGAGCAGTTCTGTTAAACTTCAGTTGTGATAGCCAAACTTGCAAATAAGAAATTCTTTAGAGAAAATCTTACACTGGAATTTTTAAATAGCAACTTTCTACATGGCATGGAATCCCTCATTCCTATCCAGCATCAGAAAGACTTTATCTGTTATATTATGTCCTGGGCACCACTGTTCAAGACAGGTGAAGACAATGTGGAAAGGGTTCAGAAGAGGATGGGAAGAAGAATGAATGTTTGATGTAGAAAATATGGCCCCTTTAGAAAGATGGAAAGAATTGACCTGTATAACTGAGAGGAGATTGTGGATGAAAAAATGAGGAATATCTTCCTTTCAAAAGGAAAGGCAACACACAACTTCCAATACACCACAGGATGGGAAAAGCAGTAACCAGTTTAAATTATGGCAGGATAACACAGACATAATAGAACAAAAAATAAGAAAATTCTAGTATCTTTAAGCATTAGGAAACAATGACGAGAGCTCATAGTTTCTCCAGTCATATCTGATGCCTCAACAATGCAGAGAGAGAGACTCAATGAGTCCTCAAACTCTCCTTGAGCACCTCCTGCTGCAGCCCCTTCTGCCCCCCATTGCTAAATCCACTTTCAGTACATGCTCGAGGGAAGGAGCAAGACAGATGCTTGCATATACTATTCGTTACCAGCATTCCATGAAATGGCAATGACAATACATTGTAACAATCCGGGTGCATTGTTTTTCATGATCACTGCATTGTTTTTTCCTCTGTTTTGCCTTTTTTTTTACTAATGTTTGTATGAATTGAGTAAAAATATTTGTAGTCTGCCATATTAGCAAATGCATTACTTCTGTCTCAAAAGTAGATATTTGAGACGCTTCTCTTAAAGAGAGAGCTAAGCAAAACATCCGAACCATTAATCTCAAGAAAGCACTTAAGGAGGGTCATGCAATGTAACAGGCATTGGAAAGAAACTTTAACATGTTCTAAGAAATACAATATTGTCCAATGAAAGCTAAATATACACCAAATACATACTTGTGTATGCATGTATTTTATCTCAGCAACCCGTAAGAATTCTCAGAAGACATTTTGCTGCAACTAGGCTATAAAGAATTAACTTTATCAGAAACATGTTGTCTATTTGTCTCAGGAAATAGCTATGTAGTTATGCTGGCTGCAGCATTATTTTTTAATTTAGCACCATAACATAAGAACTGAAAAGCACTTAAGACTGACTTAATAATTTGCATTATGTGCGAACACAAAAAATGGTGACCACCTCTGTGAACAGTTGGTTTTCCTAATCTTTACTTCATTATTAGGGAATGTGTGGTTTAAATAACTAGATACATAAGATAGGAGTGAGTGGGCAGAGCAAGCTGCCTGTGGCCAATTTACAACCTGGTACCTGTTTGTCTAAGCCATTTGGGAAGGATGAACAAACATAAGATGGTTGATCTTCGCCCCTTAGTGTTTGCTTAAGAATTAATATAAAACAATAATAAAAAAGAAAGAATTTTTTCAAAATCAATTTCTTATGTAAAACACAAGGGGACAACATAAGCCTTGTTCATCTAAAGTATCGCATAAGCATAACAACCCTTTGTAAGGCAGCAACACAATGGAAAAAAAAAGTAAGTTGAATCATCTGCTGTATAGAGAGCCAAGTAACTTACAGTTTGTACTTCTTAATTCTGTGCACATAACAGTATAAGAGATTGACATTATTTGTTTTATGAACTCAAGCAACTTGCCCAAGAGGTGTTGTCTGGGTTCTGTGAATTACAGTGGTTTGCATTAATAGGAGTCAATGGATCTGCAGCACTCAGAAACTGCTCAACAGAGCAAACAGAGTTAGAAACAGATCTTAAAAACTGCTTGAGTCAACACAAGTGCTGTGCAAAGCTTGCCCTGGCAGAGAGTCCCACCAAGTGAGGCAACAGTGACAAATGGAGCTGGGAATTCCAAGTAGACTACAGAATCTTGTCAGCCAGGAATAATTAAATGGAGTTCAGTACTTTACCTTGCTGCTTGTGGCATTAATGACACAGCCAGAAAATAGCAAACAACCAGGCAGTGAGGCACTAAGGAGCCAAGCTGATACACCTGGTAACCCAAGAACTCTGTAGGTGACCAATGGGACAATTACTAACAGAGGGAAAGAAATAAAGAGCTCAGAAAGAGAAGGGGGCTTTTTTCTTTATTTTTCCTAAAGCATTAATCAAGTACATCCCAGGTTTGAATCTTCTAGTATTTTTATTCACTTCCATTAGATGTTCAGCTCTTTTCTTTAAATAAATTTCAAACAAGATAATTTTGCACATTAACAAAAAAGCAGCCTCTGTACCTTTGCATAAGGCCTTGCCAGAATGATTGAATCTGCATGTATATTCATCCTTGCCTACAGGGTTAGTTCTTAGGAGTAACAGCTCATTTTTGCTGAAATGTCCACAAGAACATGAAAGCTGGAGCTGGTTATGAAGACAGCTATTCAAACTGTGGATGAACTGCATCCTGTTCCTGGTAGGAACCTAGTAGAGACATTTACTGCCCTCCAGACCAGGAAGGGGCTCCTTATTTACTTCAAGAGAAGCTATTCAGTTCTGAACAGCACAATATTTTAGCAAAGATAATTGGCCTTTCTAAAACGAAAGGAAAATATATTAAAGAAATTTGTAAGGTGATGCAATACACAAGTGCACTTGTACTACTATTAGCATAATAAGTAATTGAAACGTATATAAATGTGTACATCTGATCCTGTAATCAAAATTATCTTTTCCTCCACATTGCAGACCATTGCATTGTGTTAATAAAAGGTAAAACATAGCAACCCCAGCAGGTAAATTACCCAGTCCCATGTGTCATCAAGAATCAACTCCCATTTAGTGTTCTATAAAAGCCACTAACTAGCAGTGATCACACTGGTAAGGCAGCTTGTTATCCACCCCTTCCTTACTGAAATAAGCACGGCCTCATGGACCAGCTCAGGAGACTCATTCAGTCGGATGCCAAAGGTATGTGACTAGGTATATCAGAGTACTTTATCAAGAGCTCTGTTAATCCTCTCCAAAAATAGCAATAATGTACCTTTTCAAGATACAACGAAGAAGATACAACGAGAGCTCAAAAAAGCTTGTAGAAAAAAAATTGTATGCTTACTTAAGAAATTTAAAAAGTCTTCAGCTATTGGCTTTCTGTGTATTTAGAATAAAGCTAATACAGTTTTAACTAGGCAATTGCTAAATAGCATTTTCTAAAGAAATCTGGAAGTAGAGTAAGGATGCTTTAAGATATTCACGAAGTAGTGCTAATGAAAGCAGCAGCATGCTATTATTAGATAATCCTACACATTAAAAGCAAAACTTGTAACATTTTTCTCAGGTGAAACATGATTTCCACTTGCTACTATTTACTGTACTAGCTATGCACAAGAGCTGAAATACAGCTTAGTTCCATGTTTGCTTAGATTCAAAGTTACACCTCTGCTGATTAAGGCAACTAGTGTTTTTTGATGTCACTGGGCTTTTATGTAGGGACATGCTATCATTCTCTTACTTGCACACCACATACAGGAGAAATAAACACTCACAGCACTATCCTTGGAGAAAAGGATCTGACTTGCTTGTGATCTCTTGTTGGAGTCTACAGGCAGCAGATGCAGACATGTTAGGAATGTACTTCTCCCTCTGCTCTTTTTTGGGGAACATGCAAAGAACTCGTCCCACTGCCCATGTGCTAGTGAGAGAGAAGCCTACAGCAAAACCAGAAATCTTCTCCATTCCAGCATGATGTACACACATGGCTGAACAGATTTACTGTGGGCTCCAACCATCCCTAGAGCTAGGGGGGGAAACTTTTGAACAGTTCTGTGGCAGAAAACTGTCTGATGATAAAACGAGGTCATAGTAAATTACATAACATTGATCAAAGTTCTTACGCAGATCTTAAAAGAACAACATAAAGTAAATTATTTCCCTTCAGAAACATTTTGAAATCCAGCACCATCTAGGATTTGATTATCAGGGTCCAGAGACTGTGGACCAAAGAAACGCCCCAGAGTACTGATGTGGTCACAATGTGGCTGATGTGGCTCTGGCAGATGACTCTTACATCCCTTTGTTCCTTTGCCCAACTGTAATAGCCTCGAGTAAGTCAGTCTTTAGAAGGCTACATTCTCTTCCTAACCACACATGCAAACTATTAAACCTAATTTTTGGTTAAAAACAGAAGAAGGAAAGCATTTATTTGCTGTTAAACACTGATCTAAATAATGTATTTTCAGATATTAATAACTGTCTCACAAACTTTCTTTGATTAACTGTTGTTAGGGACTTAATGCCAAAATAAAGTAGTGGACAGCAATCCATAAAAGAAGCACTTTGCAAAAAGAGTGATCCAATTATGACAAGGTACAAAAAAGGTCTCATGAAGTTTCCATCATTTGGATATTTTTGGAGAGAAAATGATGCTTAAATCCATGTCCAAAAGATTATTCAGCATTAAGCATAAGAAAGTTACTGCAGTTCCAGGTGTTGATTACATTCATTACTGTTATAGCCCTTAAACATAGATTTAAAAATTGTTTGGTTTGGTTTATTTTAGTCTCAGTTCATAGAAAACATAGTGCAAATGAAAACTAAACCCATCCCGTTTCAAAGTTATGGAATCAGACAAGTATGAACCTAAGAAAATGAGATTAGATACTCTTTTAATCTGCAACCTTCCAAGATTTATCCTGAAAATTTTAATAGTGAAAGAATGAAATTCCCTTTCATATCATTCCATATCATTCATTTTAAACCTTATTTGTCAGACCATGTGTGGAGGACCAGTCCTTTATTGGGCTGTTACTGTAAAAATGAGATGTTTAACTTTTCACATAATAATCACAACAATCTATGGTTTTAGACCCCTGAGGTATGTCAAAATCCTATCTTTCCCCCAGAAGTGGAACTACTCTTTTAAATTAAAGTGCCTAAACATTTGTGGGCTTGAAATACTGCAAGATACAGTTTGTACTCAGGGCAGCACTGAGCTCATCTCTTAGCACACAACTCTTCCATCCTCAGAAGCAAGTTCATTACTTAAAGAGAGAAATTACAATTAAAGGGAAAAGGACTCCTTTATTAAGTGATGGTTAAAGGCTAATTTTTAAAAAAATTTTAACTTTCTTCCATATTCAGGAATACTGGAAAAGATACGATTGTGTTTAATAAAGAAACTGCCGCCGGATTTGGAAGACAGAAGGAAGTATCATGAGGAGTTTGCCTCATCCACCTCATTTCATGGCGTGCATAACATTGTCCACACGCAGAGCAAGGCTCGCAGGGCGCTGTGGCTGCTGATCGTCGCAGGCTGCCTCGCCGTTGTTATTTGGCAGATCTGCAGTCGCTTCATCTACTACTTCAGCTGGCCAACCACAACTACAGTGGTGGTTCAGTATGTGGAAGACGTCAAATTCCCCGCTGTGACCTTCTGCAGCTTGAACAGGTAAAAGTTATGTTTGTTGTTTGCTCTTGAGACACAACACATCTTTATCTGAAAGCAGTCAGCTTTCACAACTTGTTTGGACAAATCACATACACCAAGGAAAACATGGCTATGAGGGGCATGTCTTCCACACCACCACATGATACTTAAATGAAGATGAAAATATGAGAATCAAGAAAGGGAGGTTACTTTTATAATCTTTCCCTTCCTTCAGATGACATGATTTTTAAGTCTCACAACAGAGGTTGGAATAGAAAAACTCTGGTGGTAGTGTTCTATGCATGAGTGTTGCTTTTCAGTGTAACTAAGGGACAGCCATCAGCCACATTCAAGTTAAAAATAAAAGACAAGATTAGCAAATTATTTTAAATAGAAACCTCATGCAAAGGTAAAAATCTTAGGTAAAACAGATTTTTTCAGAGGTGCTCAGCCTTTACAACTCCAGATGATGTCTGGAGTTTTTGCAGGAGGAAAGCATTTGGGTTGTTTGGAAATCATGTCTAAGCAAGAACTTCATTACAGATTTCTTCATTTGAAGACAGTGGCCAACATTCAGTGCAGCCACTTAAAAAATAATTTAATAAAATTGTGGCCTGATTTTTAGAGCAAAAACATAATTTAGGAACAGTTTTAGAAGCACAGAAAGTTTATCCACAGTTTTTTCCTCAAAAAATAGTAAGTTTTCTTATTTTCTTGTAGTAAGTTTTCTACCTTTTGCTGACAGAATCAGCCAGAAGTTCAAGTCTCAAAGACCTTGAGTCATTTTGCCTCCCTATGCCACCTTCCCATTAGCTGCATAAAGCTGCCCTGGGTTACACCACACGAGGTGCCCTGCAGACAGGAGTCCCTCTGCGTGCAGTGGGCTGGCTGGTACAAACATGCCTCTCTTCTCGTAACTATAGCAGCAGCACACTGTAAGGAGTCAGCTACTGAGCATGGCATTCTTCCATCCTAGCAGCAGTCTGCTGCCATATCCATCTGCCAGTCACGCTGTGCTTATCCTCCCCTCCTGTTTTCATTAACTGGAGCTTTTTCATTAGCAGGACAAGGAGGCGCAGCACTCCCTTTGTCTTTATTTTTTGACTCAAATTCAGTTGTGAAGAGCTGTTCCTACTGATCTTCCTTAAACTGGGGCATTAAGATCCATTACACAAATATGTTACGTTTATAAATTTTTAAAAATAAGGTAAAATGTCAATTCTAAAGAACATGGCATTATAGTTTCATTTGTGCTTATTCTCTCTTCAAACTTACAACTTCTGTAAAGCCTTACTTTACTTCAATAAAGAACTTCAATGCTGTACAAAAGGAAAGCACCACCAAAGTCTCATCGTGTTTTTGAGACTTTTCAAGTGGATTCAGAGTAAAGATGACCTTTGATTTAAACCACTGTGCCACCAGCTTATGCAAAGGTACACTGTCTACAGTGGGGTGTAGTGCCTTAGCAGGTACATGAGACTACTGCAAATGTGCTTAGAATTTAATTTACAAATTAAGGAAGACAGCTTTTTTCCCTGAAAGGGACAGCTCCTCTCAGCTAGTTTTCCACATGTAAACACAATTGCTCAGTTTGTCATTGGTTCTGCAAATCTGGTTGTTGGCTTATGTGAATGGTTAACCTGCTCAAGGGATTTGGATTTTAATGTTTCATAAACAACCATGCACAACAGAAATGTTTCCTATATGACTGACCAGAATAGCCATGGGAAGGTGTCTATTTTCTGTTTCCAGATATGGAAGATACATTCCTAGAGATAGGGACTATATTGTTTATTCCTGTTGTAGAGATCAAACTGCAACATGTTTGGCAAGAATCGTGTATAGTTTGTGAGCAGAAAGCAAATTGTGTCACAGTTTTGTCAAGAGCAGCCTTGAGATCAGTCCTATAACTACAGGATCCCCAGCAATTCTTTCTCCTTCTCACTAACAGGTTTCAAGTTCATGCAGTGAGCAACCTGAAAGTAATTTTTTTAATTTGGAACATTGTATCTGCAATTCTCCAAAAATTTACTATGGAAGATAAATATTTCCAGGAGTTAAATGATTTCCTTACTGGGAACCAGAACTTCAGCATCAAAGACTTTACAAGGAAAAATGGGTTTTATCTGAACAGCAGCACATTGCTAGAATGTGATTTTTTTGGAAAGCCATGTTACCCACAGGTAAATATATTTATTTTATTAGAACAGTAGCACAGAGAGGAAGGGGATATATTCTTATCAAGACATCTAAACATGCCAGCTGCTTCCCTATGCTCCATTACAGTCAGACAATAGAGAACAAAAGTCCTGCTCTAAATTACCCCAAGGGTCTCAATTCTCCCACTGACTACAGAGGCAGCCTGCTGGACTCTGAGCTTTAAGATGGGATTTCAGTTTAAATTGCTCTCTGCCTAATGCCACTTCTTCACAGACAGCAGCCTTTGAAAGCTGTCATACCTCCAGGCTGTATCTAACAACCTTTTCCATCAGTGGCCTATAATGAAGGACAGTTTGAACAAAGTTTTTCGTATGGCATGATTCTGTAGTTTTGTTCTTGAGGTCCACAATATAGACAGCCAAGGTAACTATATGCAGAGTCCACAGGAATTTTAAATATTGAAATGAAAAGAACCCATCTTTGGGAATTTGGGACAACAGCCAAAAAACATGAGCAGCCCATTTTTATGTCAATTCTTCAGTAAAGGAATTCCCAACTTAAGCAGAAAATGTGAACAAAGAAATCAGGTCTATATCCTTTAGGTTTAATCTAACCTTTAGATATGCTGTAGTTTCTAAAATTAGGCATTAGAGACTACTATTAACTGGAAGACACCAGTGCTAAGAACTAAAACTAAAGCAATGATATGCAGTCATATTAAATTACAAAGTGAATTCAGGAAAAAATGCAAATATTGTACTTTCGTATATAACATGACATTTAGTTTTGAAACAGTCTCCACTAAGCAGCTAATGGAAAAAAATTAAAAAGTTATTTTTGAATATATAATTTCTATATATTGTAACAGGTATAGAAATAACACAGGACCTCCTTAAATTATTCTGAGCAGCTCGTAAGTATTAATAAACAATGAGAAATTTCTCCTTTAAACTTCTTTTTCTAGAAAGGGCTGAAATCCTTTTGAATATTTCATCAATTACCACTTTTCTGATTGTAATATTGAGCACTTTGGAGGAAAAAATAAAACCAAATAACCCAACAACCCCAGTAGTCCCTCTCTTGCATTGTAATTAACTAAGGAAACTGCAAGTGCTCTTTCTTTCATTTCATTCTTCCCTATTTTCCTTTATTGAAGGATTTTGAACATGTTTTCACTGAATATGGGAACTGCTTTACTTTTAACCACAATGATCTTTCAGCAAGAAGAGTGAGTTTGTCTGGAAGAGGCCTACATTTGCTTTTTGATGTCCAGCAGGTACAGCTATCCTAAGGATTATAAGCAATGAATCATGTACTAACTTACAAATTAGTGGATGGGTGTTTTTTGTTTGGTTTGGGATTTTTGTTTGACTGGGTTTACACGGACCTCCAGAATTTCATGCATGAAATTCAAAATCAAGACTATTCCAAATGACAGGGTATTTTAATGGAAAGACCCAAACAGAGATTTAAAAAGAATTATTATTGACTCTGTCCTTAGCTAAGGAGGAGAAAGTTGTGAGTGAGCACATACATGCACTGTTCACCCACAACTGAAACCTGTCATCAGAAGGTCACTTTAATTTTATACAAGCCATTCATTTTAATAAAGGCCCAGTAGGGAAGGTCACCTGGTGCCAGTTTCTAAGTAGCACCAAATTTCAGTTACAGCAGCTGCAGCAGCTCAATGCCAGCCAAGACCTGGTCTTCACACTGTCAGTTTTTTCTGACATTAGAATTGCCTTTGACCAACAAAAAGCAGAAAACAGGGCATACCACCTTGTGAGAACAGGGAAGAAAACTAACAGACTGATAAATGACTTAGACACTGGCTTTTGTTCTCTAGGAATTATGAGTCAGGACTGAAAGGTTCTGAGGAGAATAATGGAAAGTTTGGTGAAATGTGATGGGTAGTTGCAAGTAAAAGGAACAAATTTCCAAGTTATGAGTAAATGCTCATCTATGACTTCTTGTATTTAAAACTGGGGGATGTCGAAAGGAATGAAAAGGTTAAAAGTTTATAGCAACTGGAAGGAAAACCACAGAGGTAATGAACAAAGGAAATTCCAGTCAGTTAGCTTCTATACTTTCCTGTAAATTGCCAAAAACGTTACTAAATAGCATAGTACCACAATAAATGCAGCTAAAGGTTCAGATGGTAAACAAAGCCAAAACTACTTTAAACAATTCTTTTTGTATCAGGACAAATTCACCGATGAACCTACCCTTGGTTATACTGATGCTGGAATCACTTTTGTTATCCATTCACCCCAAGAGCGCCCACGTTTTGATGGTTTAGGTTTACTGACACCAGTGGGGACGCACACACAGGTCGCAATCCGCCAGCTGAAGGTAAGGATTTTGCCCATGGAAGCAGTGTTTGTTACTGTCTCTAATTCTCTTCTGAAGCACTGACAATGAATTAGGCATTTTGGAATGTAAAAATATTTATTATGCCTTAGTGACTCCAAAACATAACATTTCCTCCAGACACAAACAAAATTACTGCTGTTTGGGGGAGGCTATCACTGGTTTTCCTAATTTGTCTCTATCATAAAGTCAGCCTTTCTTTTCTGTAACTTTACAGCTTCATTAAGAGATAATGATAAAAGGACACCACAGAATTTCCCTATCAACACATTCTGCTAACATTAAGGGGCTCTCACATTCCTAGCGGAAGCCAAGCAGAGCCGAGTACCATTTTATACTAAGCTGTCTGATCAGGCCCTACTTTTGCTGTGAGAGAGGGGAGATGAATTTTTAATCCCAAGAGCATGAACTGTAATTGCCCCTAATTAAATCACAGTGTTACAGCTTATGTCTTCAACAGGCTTCCTGCAGCACTTTAAAACGTGTAAAAGCAATACCTATGTTTAAAACACACCCCAAAAAAATATATCTTTTGTTATTATTACCCTACAGTCAATTATCCAAGAATACCCATGGGGAGAGTGCAAGCCTGATATAAAGCTTCAGTACTACAAGATTTATAGTACTAATGGATGTTTGCTGGAATGCAAAGCCCGGTACATACAGGACTGGTGTGGCTGTTTGCCATTCATTCTTCCAGGTATTTCTCAGGAAGTATCATCATTCCACACACTGATCATCTTCCTGGAAGACCTCACATGTTAGTGAATAGCCAAGGAGATAAAGCACATATTTGAGGGAAATCTCCAGCTGAGATTAATTAAAATTCCAATGAAACAAGCAAGATATTTGGTCAAGCCTAGACCTAGCATCTGGGTCATTGTCTATTCTTAGGATACAGTCCAAAAAATAGAAGGAAACAATTATGCCTTAGGAGTGTGAGACAGGTCTGTAGTCTTCAACCTGACTTCCTGAGGAGCTGGAACTATATCCATAAGAAGGCATGTATTTTCACACGTAATCCAGGCAATTTACTTTGCAGGCAGGTGTTCAGCAACCACAGCAGAAGAGCTTGCTTGAAGACAATCTCAGGACCCCTACATGAGCCACGGAAAGAGCCTGGCAGCAGCAAAAGCTCTACTAAAGCCAAAAAGCTGTATGGAGCCTTCTGATCAGCCTCAAATGTGGAGCACCAGCTGCATGCTGTAGTACTCCTCTAAAGTATCCAGGCTTCTTAATCACTCTAGAAACGTAAAGCAGTAACACTGAGCTCTCACACCTTTTCAGCATTAATGGCAATGCTGTCACCTAAAGTAAGAGCTGGAACCTAAACCTCTGCTCTTGCACCTCTTTTTTCACAACTGGTGGGCCAGAGAGCCACTAGATCACAAGAAAAGCCACAAGAAAGCCTGTACTTTCTGACTCATCGTATTTTTTAAATATGCTCAAGCAAGGCAGAATGCTCTTACTAAAGTAGACCTATTAATGCGTAATCTCTAGCCTGTCTGTTTGAGAACCCCTGGGAAAGGAGGTTGGCAGTCTTCTGCAAACTGTCATGGAAAAGGGGTTGCCAAGGCAATTAAGTCTGGGTCTCCCATGCCTGGGGTGACAGCTTTATACAACTTTATACAAGGACAATTAGATAAAGGAGCGCAATGCCTTCTGGAACCGTGTGCTAAACTGCTACACAAAATTTACATGGGATGGAAAAAAAAATTATTAAACAGGGTGAAACTGAAGCCATCTGAAATCTGAAAATTTTGCTCTAGCTCAGCATACTATCTTACCCCCCAGGTCTCAAAAAAACTCCTCCATGAAGTTCAAAATTTCTGCAGAAACACATGGGATGTAACCACACATCAAATCTATCTTACTTTGATTTTTTTTCTTCATTTCCACTAGGAAAAGCAGAAATTCCTGTCTTTAGCAAGCTAACACAAAGAGTGAGCCACAAGCTTAAAGGCAGTTCAGGCTGGTACACCTAATTAAGGTGTTTGTTCCAACAGCAGCCTCCAGGCTTGGTCTGTTGAGTCTCTTCACCCTGTACCCCTCCTGGTGTTGGCAACTGCACTGTGCACAACTGAATTGAATTTTCAGTTGTGTAATCACTAATGTGAAGTGGTGAGCAGGCTTTGATGACATTACATTTCAGTTTAGTACAAATAGAGGTAAGGGTTAGATGGTTAATTGAGGCTTCTAAATATTTTTATTTATTTTTAGGAAATGGAACAGAATGTGACTTGCTGAAGTTTTACAAATGTGTTTATCCAGCAGTCTGTAAGTAATAACTTCATGTTTTCCAAGCCAATTCCAAACAGTAGACATTGTCTATCAATTAAACCAAAATACTGAAAGTAATCTGAAATGGAGTACATCCCAGTTTGTTTAATATTCTGAAAACAGACCAGACAGAGCATAATATATATGCCCATTAAAAAACAAACCACACAAAAAATACTCAAAAAAAAAGGTTTGTGAATATATATATAAAAATATATGTATATAAACTAATAGAATAATTCATCTTAACAATCAGAAATGCTTTAAAATGGAAGAACATACAACTAATCTTTTTTCAATTACCAAGCCCCTGGCTAGTATTTTCACATCTTCATGGTATCCTTCAATATCCAATGTTGTATTCTTTGTGCAAGAAGAGTGAACAGTACAGTAATAACAGGTTTGTTAACAGGTAAAAAAGAAATCACTGGCTCTAAGGTTTTATCTTTTTAAAAGTAAATTATAAATTTTGAAAGCACTCCAAATGCAATTCTTTTCCATAAACAAATACTCTGCACACAGTGGGTATGAAATTTGTAAGTCACTACAACAGACTGGAAAATACTTAAAACGGTAATCTGAGAAGTAACTTTTCATGAACATCAGAAAGCTTTCTTTTTTAATTGCTTTGGTTTCTATTGTGTAATGTGACTCTCTCTGAGTGATTAGTAGACTCAGAAGTTGGGGGGGGGAGGGGGACTGTTTTGATAAGATATATGCAACATTCAGGCCAGACCTACTACTGTCAACAATTACATTTTTTTTCCTGTAGCTATTTTGAAATGGATTCCACTAAGTTCACATTCTTATATAACCATGATCTTTAAAAGCCTGTCATGAGGGAAGATGTATATTATTTTACTTAACTGATATTCAGCGACTGAATGTCAAAGAAACCACAGAGCAATAAGCAAAAATGACCCCAAATTCCTCTGAAGTATGGACAGGATTCAGAGCTGGATCCCAGAAGGTTTGTAGATACATGGTCCCCAGGATCTCATTTTAGGGGCTGACTGTCCTTTGACAGTGCTGGAGAGGTAAGACATCTGATAACAAAGTCTCAAGTAGCAGAACACTCATCCAGTGTTTGCAGGACCTACTAAGAGCATTATTTTAGGAGCTCTATTCTGCCTCTCCAGAATAAAATCCACATAAAATCCCAGCATCCCTGGAGAGTATATCAAATCATCAGCTAACAGGCTGAGACATCTCCTCCTCTGTACTTTGCAAAAGTGAGAAGCCCCCAAGCAGAGCGAACAGGCACAACCTCTGCCCCCCTGCAAACAGGACAAATAGAGCATCACCAGTAGGGCATTACAATACTCATCTCACAGTGATGGCTTATGATTTAGGAAACATTTATGCCTTACAATTTTTCATCCACACTGTTTTTCTCCAGCTTTCCCAGATTTCTGTAATGATTCTTTTCTGTAATTCTTCCTGTAATTCCTTGTTAAGACAAATGGCTCCCTACTTTCATGGCAGCTGGACCTGCAGAATTTTATGATTTCAGTATTTGAAGAGACAAAGCTTTCCTTAAGCCTTCTTAGGTGTCTTGAGCCCAATTATCAAATGGCAGGCAGGGGTTAAGGTAAAGTGAACTTAGCTTACCAAGGTTTTTATAGTTATCAGATGATAGCAAACTACAATTGGAACTGCTCTGGAAGCTGTTTCTGTGCACTGAAATGAGCTGGGCAGGCACTAAGGCACCAAGACCAAGGATATATACCAAAGTATTTAACTAGAAAGCTAGCACAGAACATGCAAAGTCTTCTGTTGTCTTTTTATTTAACTGTGGGTGAGAAATAATAAGCACATAAAGTCCCAATGGAGTCAGAAAGACTTGGAGGTGCTGTATTTCTTTGGAAAAAGTGAGAAAAAAATCTCAATCCTTGTTTTTGTGCACCAGTTTCCAAAATGACAGTTGCAAATACTTATTTGATCCTTCAAAACTGGTAAGTATCCGCTTTTCTTGGAATAATTAATCCACACATTTATCAAAGACAATTAAAGATAACTTAGTAATTTTTTTTTAAGTTTTTAAACTGTGTGCTTTTTTAGAAATATTATATAAACTATTTCTTCTGAAATTTCAGATGATATAGAGATAAAAGGATTATGTACAGTAGGAACACACAATTCCACTTGCCCTGCCCCATGTGAAGAAACAGAATATCCTACCACTGTCACCTATTCAAACTTTGGAGGAGAAAAAGCCATAAAATATTTTTCTACAAAACTGAAGAAAAGCCCAGAATACATCAGGTAATCTTGCTTAACACTTTGTCTAACAAAGACATTATCGATTCCTTTTAACCATGCTAGCAGAGCGTATGATCAAAATATGACCATAAAAAGATATTTTATGTGTGGTATTACTATCATTGTCTGTGAGATAACAATCTCTTGGACAAAACTGGTTAAGATTTATACAAATTCATATCTATATTCACATATGTATGTATTACACACATAGATACATATATATATGTATATAGTATACTTAGATACACTTCAGACTGGATAACAAAGAACAGATAATGCAATTACAAAGTAATGCTCTCAATTACCTTCTCTGTCACTAATCTCTTACAACAGTTTTTTGATCACTGTTTCAATTAGGAATTAAAAAAAGCAGGGTTAGCAAACCTATTCACAATCAATTCAGTAGAAAAGACAAATCATCACACTTCCACAAATTAGCCAATGAAAAAACACAAATAGATGCTGTATAAAGTTTTTCTCCTTTCAGCCTATTCCCAAAGGAAGCTTTGTAAGTACTGAAGAGCTGGGTTTTATTGTAGCAGTAATGCCACAGACTTAATAACATTATTCTATTGTTAGTTGAATTCCCTAACACCTATTTATATTACAGAAGTTATTTAGAAAATCTTTGGTACCACATTAATTCTCATGAGGTAACAGAAGAGTGGAACAGGATGGTTGTGTGTGATTGAAAGCACTACACAGAAAAGGGAGGTAGTTCTCCACCCAACAGAAGATACCTTCTAGTGTGAGAACATCTGAACAGTACTTACAGATTACATCTTTTATGCAGGAAAAGGTGATAGGACTTACGTTATGCATAGAGCTGTGCTGCTCAGTATGCAGACTGCACTGCCCTAATCTGCATACTTTTAAATTCAGGGATGTGTCCTTATGCTTTAATAGACCAAATGTGCCTTACTGTTATGGTATAATGAACTGATGTCAGACTTCCTTGCAAACACAAGCATTATATATAAAAAAATGGAATTACTTCCAGAATTTTTTTTTTTTTTTTTTGCTAGAAAGATATGATCTAGTTGTCAAAGAAAATTTAATAGAGTTTCATACACTGAATTGCCTCTTCCTCATAGCCAGAGATGTCAGCAGTACAAGGATGACATTAAGGATGGTACTACATGAATTCATAGTATACACAACATCAAAGTATGTTTATAAACAAAGGTAGAAAATTTGATTCATGAAATATCCATGAGTTTCATTGTCTCAGTGACTTTAGTTTTCTCACTTTTGAAGCCATCAGTCTGCAAATGCTTGCATATGTTTATACATGCACAGGAACTATACAAATCATAGAATGGTTGGGTTGGATGGGGCCTTTAATGGTCAGCTAGTCCAACTCCCCTGCAATGAGCAGGGACATCATCATCTACATCAGGTTGCTCAGAGCCCAGTCCAACCTGACCTTGAATGTTTCCAGGCATGGGTGATTCACCACCTCTCGGGGCAACCTGTTCCAGAGTTTCACCACCCTTGTTGTAAAAAATGCCTTCCTTATACCTAGTCCAACCTACCACCTCTTAGTTTACAACCACTACCTCCTGTCCTATATCTACAGGCCCTATTAAAAAGTCTGTTCCAAATGAAAATTATGAAAATTAAACCTGTTGTTATATACCAACAATATTAATCCCTTGAGGACATTTTATCTTTCTTGATTATTTTATTGTCTGTAAACATCATGTGCAACTCAGTAATTATTCAATTCAGCACGGGAACATACAGGAAATTCCCCTGTTACCAGGCCCTAACCAATAGGAATCCTGCCAACACATTAATGAGTACACATTTCAAACTATAAAACATAGAGATGTAATTATTTCTGAAGATGTAAGGAGGAAAAAGTTAAATATTTATTGGATAGCTCTGCTAGCAAATCCACTACAAGGGCAGGAGCCTTACTAACAGAATTTAGGAGAATAAGATTATTTTTATACATTATTGCTGCCTGGGTTTTAGAATTATCACCCAAAGAGACAGAAGTGATGATTTTGTATAGATGATACTTTATTTTCTCTAATATTGTTAATGAGCTCATTGTCACTGTCAAACCAAAAACCTGTAGCTGTTAAAACCTCTGAAGAATCATAAAAGCATTTGGGTTGGAAGGGACCTTAATGATCATCTGTTTCCAACCCCTGTGGGCAGGGATCCCACCCTCTACATCAGGGTGCTCAGAGCCCCATCCAACCTGGCCTTAAACACTGCCAGGGATGGGGCATTCACAGCTTCTGTGGGCAACCTGTTCCAGTGTCTCACCTCCCTCACAGTATATACTTTCTTCCCAATATGTAATCTAAACCTACCCTGTTTCAGTTTAAAGCCATTCACCCTTGTCCTATCCCTACACGTCCTTGTAAAAAGTCCCTTTCTGTGTTTTTTTAAGTCCCCTTTAAGTACTGGAAAGCTGCTATAATTTCTCTCCAGAGGCTTCTCTTTTCTAGGCTGAACAGCCACAAGCCTCTCAGCCTGTCCTCATAGGTAGGGTGTTCCAGCCCTCTGATCATCTTCATGGCCTCCTCTGGACTCTCTCTACATCCTTTTTATGATGGGAGCCCCAGAGCTGGACAAAACACTCCAGGAGTTCCATTCTGCCCCTCGAGTTACTGCACTCTTGTGGACCTTCTCTTGAACTTCTGCTCGCTTTTCCTTCGATGAAGTCCAGGCTGACTCTGATGGCTGCAAGTGCACATTGCTGGTTCGTGTTGAGCTTCTCCTCAATGAACACCCCAAGTCCCTCCACTTAGGGCTGCTCTCACTCTATTCTTTGTTCAACCTGTACTTGTGCTTGCCCTGACCCAGGTTCAGTACCCAGCACCTGGCCTTGCTGAACTACATGAGGTTTGCACAGGCTCACCCCTCAAGCCTGTCCAGGCTCCTCTGGATGGCATCCCTTCCGTCCAGCATGTCGGTCACAGCTTGGTGTCATCAACAAACTTGCTGAAGGAGCCCTCAGTGCCACTGTCCATGTCACTAAAAAAGATGTTGAACAGTGCTGGTCCAAATACTCTACTTGGACATTGAGCCATTGACCTTATGTGTGCAATCAGTTTTTGTGTCTGTTTTCTGCCAAACCCATTATTTTTATATTCAATTTAAGACTTAGGCAGAGTCTTTCTGTAGACAAGATACCATAAAGAGGAGCTCTTCACTCAGTCATTACACAGATCTTGCTCCAACTGAGATTTACCTACTCTTCCACTTTTGCAGCAGGCAAGAATATAATTAGGTAAGTGAAGCTACTAGCAGAGTAGCTTGGAACTGAACATCCAAGTTTAGGACAAGCACTGCTCTGCACAAACATGCCAATTGAAATAAGCACAATTAAATATGCAGCTGCACACAATCAAGAGTGGTAGGCTACACTTGCTTGACATTGCCACTCAAGTTTCTCTCAGACCCTTAAAAAATGAGTCTATCCTACAGTACAGATCTAGAGCTACCTTTTCAACACAGCAGGAAGACCTGCTCCTGCTAAACTGCTGTTGTTATTAGGACTTTGAGTTTTTACCTTCTCCCATGTAACTGATTTTGATACACTCATCTAATTTTTCATTAAAGATACCATCCCTCTCTCTGAACTCAGACCATGCTGACAGATGTTGGTAGAAATGAACAGCACTCCTGACTGTCTCAAGTAAACTCTATGTATTTGTCATTAGGCAAAACCTTGTGCGTATTGAGATTAAATATCATGATCTGAGCTACAAAATAACACAGCAGCAGAAGGCCTTGACTATTTCTGAGTTGCTTGGTAAGTGAATGCTTAATATTTATTATTGATTAATAATTAATCTAAAAATAATAATTTAGAAAAAAACACCAGACAACAAAAAACCCCAATTTTTTTTTTAATTCTCTCACCTCCTGAATAAAAAACTATGTGGGCTTCTGAACAAGAAGCCATAATTTTTATACTATAATAGTAATAATCATGTCTGTCTCGTGGTCATTTTTGATACTGTCTCCTGTCATTCCATTAAAGAAGCTGTGGTATGGACAGCAGCTGAGAATATGAATTAAGTTTGACACTAGTTTATGGTTCTATCACAGACAGGACTGTAAGAACAGTGGCATTTTGGGGATTTGGAGAGGAGAGGCAGAACATGGGGATGAGAAGGAAGGGAACAGCTAAAAAGGCATAGAAGTAGTAAATATTTTAAGTATCTGTTTCACAGTAGGATGTCTTGTGTTGTACTTGCTTTATTTAGAATTTTCAAATACACATTCATTTACTTCAGTAAACTTTCTTAAGAATATTAATTCTGTTTTCTTAAAGTGATGGATTATGTATATTGAATTTATTCAGCGCTTGAGCCTGGCGGGGTTTTGTTTGCTTGCTAGACTAAACCAGATGCTTCTGATGACTTTTGTTTATTTCCTTCTATTACAGCCGATGTAGGCGGCCAGCTTGGATTGTTTTGTGGTGCCAGTATGATTACAATCATAGAACTGCTAGAGTATATTTTAACTAACTTCTGTTGGATGTGCATCTTTCTTCTTTTGAAAGCTCCTGAAATGCCTCAATGGAACAATTCATCCCAGAACCAAGCAACACATAAGGAAAAAAAGAGGGAAATACAGGAATGTTAGTGGCTTGTAGAAGTCCAGAACTGGTCTCACAAATTCCCTTTCTTTTTAAGATACAAAGGAGACAGTAATATTTTACATTGTTCCCTTCTCTGCACTCCTTATTCTCCCTTTTATTCCCTAAAACCATTTAACTGTGCTAAATAACTTTGAAGAGGGCATTTCACAAAGTCTCAATTTCCTTCTTATATAAAGAAAAATGCAATCTTTAACTTTTATTTTAATTTTTTTTTTAAATAGCATAGCAAGTGATGCTGACATATGATACAATTTAGCATTCATGACCCAGTTTTTATCTTCTGTGTTTTGAGTGATGAGAAATAATACACATGCCAAATTATCTCACAGAAATTTCTTTACTACCTTAAATATCGAGCATTGCTATTCTTAAAATGCAGGTTCCTTATTAACAACTCTTCTAGTAGATTATCATTGTAACATATTCCAGTGAAGAATATGGTAGCTTCATCTAGAACAATTAGGAATGTGCCCAATAGCAATAAAATTTACAGTACTATCTGTCTGAAACAGACTTTTTGTCTCATCAGTTTGCCAGCTACTACAGAGAACCACAGGGCATCCAAGTGGATGGCAAGTGGGCAAACATGGGTCAAATTCAATGTTTAATGTCATGAAAGATGATAATAAAGGCTAAAGACTTCATCTAAGTCTTATTAAATATGAGTCAGTGTAAGAATTTTGTGGCTTTGGTTCTGATTCAGGCTTCCTGAACATTTATTTCTTTGAAAGTGTTTAAAAAAGCTTCTGTGATTTCCTGCATCTGCTTGGGCCTAAGCAGTAGTCGTTTAGTCTTATGGTTTTTTTAAGAAGACTGCAGTGATTAAATAAAGTAGTAAGCGTATTTACTGAAGAGCCAAGTCCTTAAGCTCAGATATAAAGTAATGAAAATGTTACCATTTGGCCATCATTGGCAACAGCTTCCCTTAAACATAAGCCCTAGGATTTGCAATCCAGGAAACACAGGAAATGCTTTTGCTACCTAGAAAGAGATGCCTTGATTTTTGTCCTCTAACCTTAAGCATAACTCAGAGATTTTCTTCTCAGTTCTTATTTATTGGTCACTCCACTTCTGCTGGGACTTTCCCCTCTCACTGTTACCAAGCACAGGCACATTTGGCTCAGCAGCCCTATGAAAAGGTCGTTCTAACCCCTGTCCAAGGAGTGCATTAGCCAACACAGAGGAAGAACAGAAAGAACAGAGCAAACATGCTGCAGTATTTCTCCAAAGACTTCTCCCAGCCTCAAACAGTTTCTAACTGTGGAATTCTTAAGCCAAAAGAAATTACAGGTTTGGAAGCAGGAACCAAGCATTATCTGACTTCTGGACAAAAAGAAAAGCAGGGTAAAGTTTAAACATAGTAATCAAGCACACCTTGTATTTCAGAGATCAAAGTGTTTTGTAGCTATCAATCACAATGATTTGTTTTGTTTGTTTCTATTAATAAGAGCTAAATTAAAGAACATTAGTATTGTAAGGACTAAAGAAAACAAAACTCGTGTTGTTTCTGCCCAAAGGTTCATGTGAAATGAAGCACAGAACGTGCTAAAAAATCAGCCAAAAAAACCACCAGTCCCCAGAAAGGGAAAGTCCTGCAATCTTTGCTTTGTTTAACAAGACTAAAATGACTTTTGCTTACTCCACTGACTTTGGACAAGGACAGCTGAAATCACAGCTTGGTTACAGATTCTTTTAACATACGTGGCAGAAGGAGCTCTGAAGAAAGCACAAAGACTTGTTTTGCCCAAGGTCAAGTGACAGACTTGGATGGGGGTTTTTTCAGCAGTGGTTTGTGATAAGATTATATAAAGCAAATGATTCCCCAGCACAGCTAAATTTAGCAAGTGTGCTGTGCAGCAGAGCAGAAGTAAGGGTGCTTTTGTATTTTGATGTGTGACTACTCCTCTATTATGGTGACAGAATTTTAAAATGTGTTAAGGAAATGTCTGGCTTTACTGAATGGGTGACAATGTCATATCTACAAGGACAGCAGAAGCAACGTATTTTATCAGTTTGAACAGATCACCTCCTAGTTTAGCATTACTTTGCCACTTATTTATTCAGTTTTCCTTTTCACAAGGGCACATCCATGCTCCAAGTAAACATACTGGCAAGCTTTCCCCATAGCAATTGATTCTATAATCAATTGTAGTCCTAACAATGAGATTAGTTTACATGATTGTGAAAGCCCCCTTGGGCTCTTCCCAAGCTTTTGTCTAATGTGCAAAAAGAGATGCAACATAGAATTTTGTAAAAAAAAATTATAAATACATTTTTAAATTAATTCTGCAGAAGGCATTAAACTTTATTTAATGCTGTAGAGAATCTCACACTCTTGCATACATTTTCTGAAGAACAGAGGGAGGCAATTTAGTTATGTGGATAACAACCTGTGTTTGGGAGCTCTGGATTTTATAGTGTTGTTGCATTCACTTATGAATTTTATAACTATTTTTCATACTGTATTGTTTCATTCCCTTATACATAGTATTAATTTTCATCCCTGGGCAGCTGGTCAGTGTTTCAGAGCTCCTGGTACAAGGAAGACAGACTTAATAAACTCAGAGAACTTGCCATGAGAGACTGGGTTGGGGGAAGGTTGGATACAGCTGAAGACACAAATCACACCTTTTGACAAGTTTCTTTAGCTCATTTCCCTTCTTCTAACTGTCTCACAAGACTACTATTGCAATGTACATGGCAGACGTCTCTAAAGGAGTGCCAGAAAGTAAGGAATTATTCAAGAAGAAATTGGATTTTTTTTCCAAAGAGTTCAGAAAACACTTGCTTATTTGGAAAACACTTGCTTATTTGGAAAGCAAATGTAGAACGTACAGAATGGCCTGCACAGAAGGATCTGGAGCAGACTTTCATGGAGAAGATGAACTCACTGCAGCATTTCACCAGTAGATGCCCCACTTACCTTAGGCTGCTGTTTGCAAGGCTTCTCTTGCACAATTGATTTCTCAGCACCTTTTATAGAATTTCTCAGTGTAACTGAAGTCAGATTGTTTCCCTCTGGTTAATGATGTATCAGCTGGGGAAATATTTCAAAGGAGCTTCTGGCAAACCTGCCATTATTTAGACTGAACTAAGAGACGTCATCTTTGCAGCACTGTGTTTAGATTGATTTCTGAGGAAAACAAACAAAAGTATACAGCCATCCCCACTCTGCATCAAAATAAGCTGATCAAAGCATTTCTTAAGGAGCTTATACAAGCCAGCTGATCTAATGTTGCTTAAGCAAGTGTTGGTTAAGGTAAAATAATTATCCTCACCAACTCTCCAAGCTGAAACTATGCAGGAGGGGGGGAAAAAGTATTTCCCTATATGATCACTCAAGTTTGAAGGTAGTTAGCTGTGCCTACACCCTAGCCCAAATTCAAGTGTTTGCACTCTGTGTGAATCTGGTGTGGGCAAAATTTCAGAAAAGAACTCTTCCTCACCTAAGCAGCACCTCATGGCAGCATGAAAAAGCCAAGTTTCCTACAAATAAACATTGCCTCGCAGTTGCTCAGTATTTGGGAAATCCAAACATCATCATGCAATTCTAAAAACTCCCAGACCAACATAAACCATAGTGTTTCACTCACACTGTCTCTCAAAGTATGAAGTGTTTCCAGAACTTCATACTTCTGTACACAGAAGTGAATATCCCTTATTAGGCTATAAACATCAGTACATCTTGTCATACTAACTGTATCCAGAGTTAAACACATTTTTCTGTTGGCAGCCGGTGTGCTTAATAAACTCAGGATACAGGAAATATCTCCAACTTCATACCATATTAATTACTTAGTGCAACGTTGAAACGTGGCAGGGTTATAAATGATAAATTCTGTATGGTGAGGATACTGCTGCAGATCCAGGGTTAGCATAACATCTTGTTCCTAGTGCTTATGGCCATACTGCACTGTTAAACCCTCTTGCACTCTGTCCTTTTATCCACCAGGAGATGCTCACCTCTGCTGACTCCTCACCAAAAGCAGTCACCACAAGAAGGAAAGCTTCTTTAGAACACAAAAACTTCCAAATGGCTCTTCCCATTACACACACAATTGATGTTTAAACAGGGAATCCCCACCTATCTCTTGTCTCAGGACACAAATGCCAAAGATGGTGGGGTTTTTGTGGTCTTTGGTTTGGTTTGATTATTTTTTAGCATCTTTTGGGATCAGGACTACTTCCACAAAACTAGGAGAGAGAGGTTCACACAGGTAGCTATTCTTTCCCAAGTGAAATACTAAAATGCTTCTATCCCCAGAGAAGAATGTCATTTTGCATCAGGAAGCCTAGTTAAGTGCATATCTAGTTTTGCCTTGCTAATTCTTGGGAATTACTTGGGGGTTACTTTCAAAGAAATAACCCTGAGCCTTAGAAAATTTAGTAGCACTTCCAGTACACTTCAAAGTCCTTAAAGGAAAGAATGATAGTCCACATTATTTCTGCCTACTTTGTGACACTTTCAAAGCCACTCTCCCCTTAGCCAGTCATTTTGAGTTAAAGAGATGAACACTAAATAAACACAGGCTGTGTCCCTTGTGGGTCTCAATCTGAGCACAGCACTGGGTTCCCCTATCTACTTCTACCTATTTAAGATTTGGCAAACAGGTGTGCAAGGCAGGATTGATGATTACACACTTGACCATCCCTGATGTATCCCTCACATACTGTGAATCAGCTGAAGATAAGAAATAGGAACAGTTACAACAAGGAATGCTTTTGTGCATAAGCTGTAAAAAACCGTGGGTTTGTCAGGGCTGCACACATACCACAGAATATGCAAAAACAGTTCATTAAAAATGAACATTTTCTTTTGGTGTTTTTCAACTCAACCCATATGCCTCCCACAACAATGACTCAATTCTTATGCAGTTTCCATAACTGATACTCCCAATAACTTCAGCTAAGAATTTTAATATAACCCCTTTTCCTGGGGTAACCAACAGGTCCTTGTGTACAGTAGCTGCAAAGAAAACATAGAAGGCCTACTGTGAATCCTGGCTAACAGGACCAGCCCAGGAATATTTTCCTGTTGGTCACCTGGCCCGCTACATTTGTAATCCTGAATTACATCTAAATGTTTCTAGCCCCATTGCATAGGACACATATTACTTGTTACACACTTTGATCCAGAGTTCAGCAGAAATTTTCCATCCTTAAAATGCCAAAAAACTTCAGACTATGCCCGTGTAAATATACAGCTCACTTATAGATTGTACATGCTCTAGTCTGAAGTGCTGCATCACATCTTAATCTTCTCCCACAGTCTGAAATAATGGAATTTTCTGGGGTTGTTTTAGTCCAAACATCTAAGCAATGTATGAATAAAAATAGCAAACAATGCCTCACATGAAACAAACCAGGTATGAGAAAAAAGCCCTATTTGACTGGAGAGACATCACAAAAGTCTGTTTTAAAACTATAAGAAGCTGCTCAATGTTTAAATATGGAAGTCAAGCGAACAGTAAACAGTAGGAGAAAAATTTTTTTAAAAAGGCAATACTGTTACTAAGAGACCTACATAATTCTAAAACAATACCTGAGGGAAGTGAAGTCATAGAACACAGTACAGCACCAGATCATAGAAAAATCATTTGCGTAAGTTGCTCCTTGTTCTTTATTTTCCAGTATTCCAGTTCAGACAAGGAATCTGCTCCTTTGAAGTACCTCACAAAATGCAGACCCTGTTCCAAAGGTCCTTCAGCTTTAGAAAACTGTAAGGCACCTGGTTTGCTCCTCAATTCAAAGCACCTGTGTGTTTGGGAAGCCACTTTGCATGGTCAGGTAAGAAAGTGTGGTTAGGTAGGCAATGGCAACTACCTTTTCTCTCATTCTTACTTCTGGCACAGAAGTCTAGATGTCTCAAAACAAATGGCCTTAATAAAAGCAGAGAAGAGCAACAGCACTGTCATGTGATAGACGTGACTCTTCCTGAGCCTCCCCTGTGAAGGCAAACATGTTTTGCACCTGGTGTATGAAGAAGGGTGGAGAAACAATGGTTTTGAATTATGTGGACAGCACAACTTCCTGTCATCCAGTGGTTTTGATGATCTTGGGGTTTGCTCCAGCAAATACTCACCCACATAAGCTCTGCTGGTGACACTAGCAAATACTGCATTATGAGGTTTAGATCTATATTTAGAGACAATCTATTTATTTATTGATGACACACAACTGAATTCTTACTGGCTGGCACTGCCAGTTTCTGCAGACTCCACGGGAGGTTTTCAGTACAATAAGCAAATAAGAAACTTCTAACAGAAAACTCTGTCTGAATATCAAGAACATTAATAGCAAATTAGTAATGGTATTCAATTCCAAAGATACATCCAAGGTGAAAACCATCTCTTCGGGGAAGAGGAAGGGCTAGCTTCCAATTGAAGAAGAGAGTATTTCTCGTGATGGTATAGTTCATATCTCTGAGGAAAATCAGGAGGGCTGAGGATCCAAACAGTTGCTGTATTAAGGGAAACACTAGACTTTTGCTTTCTTAACCTCTGAGTCTTTTATAATGCTAAACAGGAAATAAACCTTCTAAAGGTATAATCTTCTACTGAGTTTGCACCCAGCAATGGAATTCAGCTCTATTAATTAACCTTTACATAAAACACTCATCACATTCTCACAGTGTTAAGTCAACAAATATAGTTCTGAATTCAACTGTGTAATTCTGACATTTTTGCCTTAATAAAGAATATAAACAAGTCCACAAACTGATCAGTACTTTACATGATGTCAAGACCAGACCTAGGATGCCCTGTAAGGAAAATATGCAACAGCTACTTATCAATATGAATGTTATTAATAACAAACTCTATGCAATAGTGGTTAAAGCTAGCAAAATTCTCGAGGGTTACATCAAAGACAAAGTTTGACTACTTTTTTTTTCAGTCTCCCTGTCTTGGTTTATAAATACTATGTTGCTCAAAAGCTTTCTACCTTCAAACAATCAACAGAAAGAGGTTGAGGATTAATTTTTGAGATTGTTCAGCAATCAGCTGAACAGAATGGCTCTCCTGCTGAGAAAGCTACAAGTGGAATGGATTTCTATCATGTATTCTGAATGCATGCATTTGGTTTTGTATTACTAAGAGCAGATTAATTTAAAAAAGCATATACAGACCTTGATAATTAAAATGAATGCATAGTTCACATGCATCAATAGATGAGTATTTGCCCTAAGGAGGTGAAGGACAGCAGAACAGAAAACAGATGGCAGGCAGCTCTCAGATCCATAAACCAAAACAATTCTTTTGGCCATGCTTACAGAATCTGTTAGTGCCCAAATTCTGTCCCTCTTTTTCTCGTTAAAAATGGAAAACCAGCAACATTGCTTGGTACTGTTGTTGCTCTGGATGCTGATGGAAGATAAAGTCCTCAGCAAGGATCTGGGCCTGCAGCACCTTGCCCAGGTCCCCTGCATCCGCCGAGCCACCCTGCCTCTGCTACAGCGCAAGGCAGGTGCATCCCAAATGCTGCTGCCTGTGCAAGTGTCCAGACAATGAGAGAAGCCTTGGTGCTCAGGAGGAAACAAGTCTCTTTTTCTTCACCCTCCTAATTATCTGCTCCACCTGCCCCTGCAGGAAGGAAAGAAGCATAGTTGAGTGCTTAAAGTTATTGCCCAACTAAGCTGTGTGCTGGTGGGTGGGGGCTATTCCTTCCATAGCCTAATTTCCCACTCAGAATCCTGTTCCGCTGATTACTACTAATTTTTTTTGCACCAAGCTGTGCACTGATAGAATTCATGCACTTGCTTATCAGCCAGAATAAAGCTGCTTTTTGTTTTTCCACAAGCAGGGAGCTTTCCAGCATGTTTTTTGTTTTGGATCAGGAGATGTTTCAACCTGACCTAGCGACTGCAGTTAATAACCCTAATGATCTGTGGATGTTTTCAAGCAAACTGAGCAAGTAAAACAGCTCTGATAAACACAACCCAAAGTTCAAATCTGCATTACTGAGATACACAGAAGGGAAAGGAAATTGCTACAGAAGCAGATGAGGGAAAGAAGCAAAGACTCTTTATCAGTCCGTCCAGTTTGTCCACATCCTCATAATTAACAATGGAAGTAGCTGGAAGGCTGCAGAACTGCAGAACAGAATAGAAGCAGATGCAGGGAATTTTGGCATACTCCAGGTATGAGCAACAGCCTGGAAATAATATATTAGTTTTTCCTGACTTGCAAGTATTTTTAATTCCTGTCTTCAATTCAGAGACACTTTCAGTAGCACTTGTCTCAATAGAGCTTTTCCTGTGTATTTACCAGAGAGCTGTAGAGAAAATGAACATAAGGTACAGAAAGAGATGTGTAAAATGGAGTACTCTGCATCAGGAGTGATACTGTTGGTCAGCAGAAACTCCTAGCAGAAAAGTGAGCAGTCTGCAACAGAAGCCACTCCTGAAGTGCTGACAAGCTCCTTCAAACTATTAATAAACAGACCAGATACATTTTTTTGCAGCAGTGTTACACTTGCCACAGGCCTCCACATTCATGGGGCAATAAAATCAGTCGCTAGCAAGCAGAAATGACCCAAAAATCTTTGTATGAGAAACTATACAGGAATGGTGAATTTGAATGTTTAGAAAGACCTCTCAGTGTAGTATCTCTGACTCGTAATTCTTAAATGGTTAAAACAAACTATCTCTTCAAATATGACCTCCTGTGTTGGAAAAACCTTTAGTTATTTCTAGGATGCTTTCCTTCTAATAGCCTCCTGTAAATGTAGCTATAGGAATGCTCGTGCTGCGTGGGCAAAGTTGAAGTCCTTTTCTTGAACTGGAGTAACAACACTGTTGTACATAATCCTTACCAAAATGTTACCAAAGATCCATGCCATTGCAACCATGTCTTATGTTAGATGTTGGAATATTGTACCTTCATTTAAAATGATAGCTTATGTTACATACTTCTACACAGGAGAGATGTTAAAATACAAAGTACGGATACATCCATCAGAGACAAAATACCTGATTTGTGTATTCCTGAACTAAAATGTAATGAGCTACATGATGCATGGGTTTTGGATTGCATCAACAGCACCAGTAATAGATGTAACAATCACAAATATTGTACTGACTTCTGAAGTCCAATGCAGAGTTAGCAGTCAAGAAGGAAAAGACTTTTGATTTTCTTCAGGGTGCCAGGGGCACTCAAGTGTAAGGTGAAAATTTAGCACTTAGTAAAAACAAAACCAATGAACCAAAAGGATGGACAGTGTTCCTCAACAGCTATGCAGCATGGTTTGGAAAATAAGGTTCAAGTGAAAATCTCTCATAGAGATAGAAATGTTATCATTAACCCAGCACTTTTGCCCAGATAGCCTCTCCTTTCAGACTTATAAAATGAGCAATGGAAGGAAGCAATTGCTTTCAAGATGAAGTATTTATCTGTATAAACAAAATTGATCTTTCTTTTCTTCCAGTGATGAAAGCAAAAGTCATTTCCATGGTCTTCCTTTGGACAATTGAGTACCTCAGGAAAGCAAGTTCTTCCAACAGCTGCTGACTTTAGATTTTGGTGTCTGTATGCCACTCATGCTACTCTATGCAACAGTGTGCAGCACTCAAATGTGTGTGTGTGTGCGCATATATATATATATTTATAAATATATATATATATACACACATGCATCTATAAAGCCTGAAGGGTAGGATGATGTGGGAAAGGCTCTGTGAAAAGGCATGTATCCTTATTTTGTGGGCAAGTTTCTTATCCTCTAGATCATTACAAAATTGCCCAGAAACACATCTATACTGTGACAGAAAGCAAGGCTTTGATTTCTTGCATTGGTAGTTGAAGCTCTGAATGCTTTACTATGCCCTCTGTGGAAAAAGGATACTTACTCTTCAATCTCCTTGTATGTTTGTTGTTTTTTTTTTAATTAGGTTGTTTCTGAACACTTCACGTAGGAAAGTTTACNAGATAGCCTCTCCTTTCAGACTTATAAAATGAGCAATGGAAGGAAGCAATTGCTTTCAAGATGAAGTATTTATCTGTATAAACAAAACTGATATTTCTTTTCTTCCAGTGATGAAAGCAAAAGTCATTTCCATGGTCTTCCTTTGGACAATTGAGTACCTCAGGAAAGCAAGTTCTTCCAACAGCTGCTGACTTTAGATTTTGGTGTCTGTATGCCACTCATGCTACTCTATGCAACAGTGTGCAGCACTCAAATGTGTGTGTGTGTGCGCATATATATATATATTTATAAATATATATATATATACACACATGCATCTATAAAGCCTGAAGGGTAGGATGATGTGGGAAAGGCTCTGTGAAAAGGCATGTATCCTTATTTTGTGGGCAAGTTTCTTATCCTCTAGATCATTACAAAATTGCCCAGAAACACATCTATACTGTGACAGAAAGCAAGGCTTTGATTTCTTGCATTGGTAGTTGAAGCTCTGAATGCTTTACTATGCCCTCTGTGGAAAAAGGATACTTACTCTTCAATCTCCTTATATGTTGCTTTTTGTTTTTTAATTAGGTTGTTTCTGAACACTTCACGTAGGAAAGCTTACATTTATTAAGCTGACTTGCACAAAATATCTGACAATAACAAGGCATAACAGGCTGCCTTTTCTTGCCAGGAACCTTACACATAAAGTTTAGGACTTGCAAGAAATAGATGTGCATTTCTTCACACTTAATACACGGCGTATTTCAGTGTGATTTATGACGGTGGTTTATCTTTAATACACTTCATTAGAGCACTATGCTCATGCTGACATAGGGGCTGAAAACAGCAATACTGAAGTCAAGAGTTTTATTTCTCATCTGAAAACTATGGCTATGTAGTTTTTGTGGGGGATTTTGTTTGGTTTTATTTTTAAATTCTCAAGGACTATTGGCTTAATTGGCCTCCAGTTCAGGATTATAATTAACACCAGTTAGGAACTGTGAACATTTTCAGCCTTTTGCTGGGGCTTAGCAAAGTTCTGTCATTTTAATCACAAGTCAGTTGTTTGAGCACTAGACAGGATAGCACATTTATCTAAGTGTAAAATCAGTTTTGAAAGGCTAGAATGACCCTGAGAACCTACAATATAAAAAAGGCACACAGGTTTCCTGCCAGGGTGCCTAGCGTATGAACAGACACATCCTCAGCACACAAAATCACTGCCCTTGAAAGCACAGTTGTCCTGTGGTGTTGAATCTGTACTAGGTGCATAATCACCTCTGGGAAAAAACAGCAATAAAGACAATGCTAATCTGAATGCTGGATATGGGGAATAGTCTGGGACAAAACCTTTATAACAGAGATCACACATCTTCATCCCAGAATAATAATCATAGTATTGTTTTCACATTCCACTGTTGTCATTATCTCCAAAACAGTTACACTGGCAAAAAGACCCGTTGATTATGATGAAAGCGAACATTAGCCTTTTCCTGTTAATAACAAAGAATGAATTGGTAGAGACAGCATGTGTTGTTGCAATTTTTCCAAACTGCCACCCAAAGTCAAACAGACATCTAAAGAACAGTAGAAAAAAACCCCAGTGCCTTGTATGTGCAGATATAGACTGAGGAATAGAACCACTTTTTTTTTTTTTTTTTTTTTTTTTTTTACAGTTACATTAGCACAGCTCTGTTTACTGGCTTATTACTTGCTCCCCCACCATGGTCAGGTCGGTGCATGAAAAGGACAACAGCTTCAGACTCTCTCCCCAGGAAAAAATGAATCTCATTATAATAAAAAGTAAAATCTTGTTAAAATAGAACAGGACTGTAAGTCCAGTAACTTCCTTTTACTTGGATATGATAAGCCAACACAGTGACTGGCAGAATTAATTTACAATTGCCCAAAAGATCCCATTTGTGCCAGTATGCTGACCACCTGGAGAACGTGAATATTAAATTCTCTTCAAGTTCTCATAGTGCTAGAATCTGATTACCCAACTTTTTTCTCTCCTTTTAAAATATTTGATGGCTCTAGAAATGCATGGAATAGCCATTTTACAGTTTGTGACAATACAGTCAAGTGTTGACCTGTCTACATGGTGAATGAAAAACACATTTTAGGATACAGATGCCTCAGGCCTTGCTCTGGCTCCATGGAGACAGGTGTTACTGACAAGGCCATGGACATTTCAGAGTACAAGAGTGTACACTGTAGCGCTCCACTGCCTGCAGCACACTCATTTATGAGCTTTAGGTTTTACTAGAGGTTTGTTCAAAGCAAAGGCCCCAGCACCACACAGTTTTCATATCAGATGCTAGCACATCCCTTCCTATTTCCTTCTTGTGCATATGATTGTCTTTCAAAAGTGAGCTTGGAACCAATCAGATATGATTTGCACTACCACTGTAAACACTGGAACCAAGTCATAAAAACAAGATCTCACATAACCTTATTGGTTTTGTCTTCATGTGTCCCTCCTGGAGGATGTCCTTTACAGAGAATTACAGTATGGAAAACAAGTCTTAAGACCATCGAGTCCAGCTGTTAACTTAGCACTGCTGTGTTCACTGCTAAACCACATTCCAAAGTGCTTCATCTACGTGCCTTTTGGACACTTCCAGGGATGGTGATTCCACCACGTCCCTGAGCAGCCTGTTCCAGTGCCTGACTACCCTTTCGTTAAAGGCATTTTTGTGACAATCCTGTAAGCAGATATCCAAATGAGCATCTCATCCATTGTTTATCATTCTGCTTAAAAAAAATCAAACATGAAGTTATGTCCCCTACCAAGGTTGCTCCTACCATGGACTGAACCAGCAGTTTGGAAGGCAACTGCAGTGCCCACTTTAAGACAGCAGTAGAGTCACAGAGCCCCCTGCACAGCCGAAGCACAAACACCAGCGAAAATCAATTTCCCTTGCATGTCTGATTTCAAAGGAATGCATAAGATCCAGGAGATTGCAAACAACTAAGTATTCCACAATTTGTAATTTCATGGCCGATCTCCCCTTTTTCCTCCTGTTCCAATTTTTTTTGTTTTTTAACAAAACATACCAGAATAAAATACATCCATTTATAAAGACCTTTGAAACAGACTTTGGTGATTAGTCTGCCTTATGTTTCAGCTAGAGAGCTTCTATTGAAAAAGCAAATCACTACAGTTAAATAAAAGAGGCAGTAGAACACACATAAAAGAACTAAACACCTACAGAAGTGTTTAACTGTTAGCTGAGAGTAATATTTAACCCAACTATAAATTTAGTAGTTGAATGCAGCATTTAAGTGAAGACCAGTTTTAGTAACAGAAGTGGTTAAGTGCCTAAATTGTACTGAGATAAAAAGCTCTTACATGAACACAATAAGAGCTATTATTCTATGCTTTACGAAACTGGTTATGTTACAAAGTATCTTAATGGGAGCTTTAATATTTTGAAATTATTAAGAAGGTACAATATAAACCCAGAGCATTATTTAAGTTTTCTGGCATGCCATCTTCCATCAGCTTGAAAAGTGATACAGAACTTCAGTTTCTTCAGAACCATTGGCATCTGAATTATATCAATACACAACCACAGCTGTCACAAATTCCATGTCTTTTGGAGTCACCATAAAGTTTTTGTAAGCTTGAACAACTTGATCATTCCAAATTGCTGTTGTGTACCTATCTGAGAAAGGGCAACCTCTGATGATGTGTTGGGATTTGTTGCTGCCTGGCAGTGAGTGAGATGATGGGGAAGAAAGTATGTGGTTTCCTCTCTTCATTTCCCATTCCTAAAGCTTTGGTTGCTAATGTACATCCTGCTCAAATTGTAAAGCTAATAATTTCTGATTGTTAAATATTGCCCAAGAGTTTCAAAGGAAGGTTTTATGCATTTTTGTCACCTCATCTACTATTTTTGAAGCATTGACCTCAACATTTTGAATACTACTTTAATCTGAGGATGTGATCCACTAACCTGAGTATGTGAGACACTTGGACATTTGCAAACATTGGAACAATGACTCAACAATTTATTTAAATTTGAACTGGGAATTATTTAATGGAGAAAATACTTGGTTTGCATCAAAAAAATAAAATAAAGTTTTCTCCCAAAAGAAAACCACAAGATTTCTAGAAGTCAGTGGAAAAAATAATTTATTGCAATTTCTTTTGCACATTAACATGAAACATTTATACATATATATTCTGTGCTAATAAGGTATACTAGATATAGACAATTTTTATACACAAAGTAATTGCACTATTCTATTTCATAATGCAAATATTCAGAAATGATCAGTCAGATAAGAACAGATACTATTCACATAAAAATGCACTACATATTAAAGTTATGGAAGGTCTATGCATCTGAAAACTTGTCCACTTTCACTAACTGTATCAGCTGAAGAAACACACTATGTCCCTTTCCAAGCTTTACATCCCTTAATTATGTCATGATGCCAAGAATATCACCAGGTCCTCTCAAGGAATAAAATGAGATCATTTCTGAAATTAGAGAGACCAAACCAAAAGGCAATCATGTCAAACATGTCCCAGCAGCATGCCTTCCAACTCCAGGGGCTACATCAGATGAGAATCAATGCACTATGAATGGTCTAAAATTGTCCAGCAATCTATTATTAATATGACAATTTCATTTAGTTTATATAAATCAATGAGAAATACATTGCAAATGAACATCATTTCAGAAGAAGTACATTGGCACATGCTTCAAATGGCAGTATCAGAAAAACAGCTGCCCCTTTCCAATACAGAAGGTGTTTACAATGTCCACAAAGGGAAAATGCAGGATGATATCAAATGAGAAACATTTTTCTAACCAGGAATTTACACAGCATCAAGTTTTATCCACAAAATGAATGAGAAGCATGGTAATAGCAGAACTAAATCTGATACCATTTAAGCAATAATTTTCGTAATGCTGCTTTAGGTAATTTTTTTTAAATATAGCTCCTTAGGTTCATTGTTCTGCCTATCAACTGTAATACCTATCTTTCAAGAATTGTCATCAATTCACATAACCACAGTACTTCAGAGATGAAGATGAAGATGTGAAGCATCAGATTGAAGTGGTTAGTTGTAGCGTGCATACTACATGGTTTCATTCAATATTATCTGGTGGTAGGAATGGTCACATGACTGACATGCAAAAATGCATATCACAAAAAGGAAAGCTTGAAATGCATGCTCATAGCAGAGATATAATGGTACCAAACAATAAGGACAAAAAATCAGCAAGCAAGCCCAGAGAAAAATGGTAAGTATGACTGCAGGAGTAGGGCAAAAGACAATGGTATTGCACATGGCAGTGGGAGATATAATGTGAAAGAACATCCATAACATAACCTTACTGCCTGGCACCCTATTTGGAGAGAGTATTGCACCCTATTCAGCGTCCTCGTCCTCTTCCCTCAGCTCAGAAAGCATCTTGCTTTGTTTCCTTGAGAGCATGCAAGCAGAATTTGAGAAGTAAGGAATTTTCTTTGAAACAATAACATGGTGGGTTAATGCAGTGACAAAATACATTTTTCAATTTGCAACCAGTATCAGTAAACAATAAAAATTTAAAAACCAAAAAGCATAGGTAGTGCATGTATTTCTTTCATATGTATTGTATGTAGGAATGAAACAATTCCTACATGCCCTGGTGAACTACCAGCTCTGCCTGAGATATTTCAATTTGCTCCCACCAGTAATGTGGGAACAGGGCAGAAGAGAAAGATATTAAATACTGGAGAGGAAGTAAAATTGCAGTCATACATCTGAGGCTCTTGGCAAGATTTATTTTTTACAACAAATCTGTTTCTCAAGAGAGAAACTTCAGCTGAACCTCTGTTAAAATAATGAAGACAGTAACAATTAATCTTATAACATGCAAACAAGCAGATGCAAAATGAATAATTGTTGAATAACAGTTGCTTTGTTCCATGTGTATTTCTGATGCAATTCTATTTATTGCTGTACTGGTACCATGGAAGAGATATCAGAGAAAAAAGGTGAAGGAGCAGCACTCCAAACCAATACTTATTCTTGTAAATTAGGTCTTTCTCAGAAGTAACTGCTGCTCATGGGGACTGATATTAGAGATGTCAACCCAGGAATCAAGTTTGAGGCATGCTGAGCTGCTTCAGCCCTATCATTTTCTACTGGCCTAGTAGAGCAAAACCGTATTTTAAGCCTTGGTTTCACATCTCTTATGGCATCTGTAAACATTTTGTCCTTTTTCCTCACCATGTCCTTTTTAGTGGTCTTCAGAGTAAAATATTATGCTGATAGATTTGTAAATGCTGAGCTAATAATTCTCTAATGGATATAATGAAAAGAATAATACATCATTAATGTGCATTGATCCTAGACTGAAGATACTGGAGGTAGAAAACTTCACAGTAAAAGCGTAATTAGCAGAAGTATCTTCAGGATGATTTAAGAAACATTTTCATGCTTACTTCTATATGCCACTTCTTTCAATACTCTGGAGTGACCTTTCAGGAAGTTTACCATATAGTTTCTGAATATATTTTAACATGCCCTTATTTACTGGTATGTACAGTCCCTCTGAAATAAATGGCACTGCACATAGTAATACATTAGCATTCTGAAAAACTTCTGGAAAGAAAACCAAGACTACATGCATGCATAAAGCAAAGTGATTACTTTAAAGTGATCAAACAAAAAAATTGGTTTTCTGATTTCTGCTTTAGGATTAAAACTATTATGCACAGCCTATAAAGTGCCAGAAAAAAACACGAAGAGTACCTTCACAGGAGAAACAGTTCAGAAAATCTTAAAGGAATAAAACTTTGTGCATTTTTTTATGCATGGACAGATGAAATTGTGCAGGGAGTGAAAAAGAATCGAAAGGAAAGAAATATATTATTTCACTTTTCAAAATCACCTCTGACAAAATGATTATCAGTTCACATAATCACATCAATGTATTTTTCTAATCTCCAATGCTCTCAAACAGTACAATTTAGAAGAGATACATGTCTTGGAAGAAGTCCTTCTGTCTCTAAGAATTACATCTATATCTGAATTTCAGAATTAACAAAACCTAACAAAATTAGAAAGACTTTTTGAGTGTGTTTAAACTGTGAGTCCTAAGTGCTCCTGAAAATCAGGCTCACAGTAGTTCTCAGTAAGGTTTATTCCTGCCCCTATGTCTCCCTCTACAAAGCTCAATTACTGGATAATAGTATCAGCAAGTGTCTCTCAGGACTGCTGTGAGGATTAACAAAACCAGCTGCTGTACAGGATCTCTGAAAGTCTTAAAGTACCTGAACCTTATATTCATATTAAACATGTGTTAGGCTGAAACAAGGAAAATACCCACCTGACTCAGTACCTCTCTGAAATTTACATTGAAAATTATAATGTGCCTTGATACAAATGATAGGACATTTATAATGCAGAAAAAAAAAGTGAAAGGTGTTTAATTAAAATATATTTTAAATACAACAATAGATTTGAAATAATGGTAGCCATGTGAAATTATAGTTATCTTACTGTAGAATAAGAATAGAAAAGTATTCTCAAAAGTGGCACCCAAAACATAATTGTAAGTAATATATATTAAAATACAAAATTAAAATGCAGAGTTAAAGTACAGGGGGTTACTACTGTGAGTTACCATTAAAAAGTCAATATTCACATACTTGGGTACCAGTGGTAATAAATCTGGATTAGATCTCCCAAAAAACCTAAACAGTCTAACAGTCAAAATTACATTTTCAGAAGTACATGAGTGTTCAGACAGAATTAATTTCCTCTGACTTAGAAGAATTATTTCAGCCAAGGTAACTGATGACTTCCATTATTTTAGTCAAGTGTGTTTTTAAGATTACATACATTAGCTAAAAACTCATTCTTTACGTATTACTTCAGGGCAAAATTGAAGCTATGTAAATCACTTTAATCTTTGTTTTCTTCCTGTTGACAATGGAATGTATGCACCTGCTCAGCTATGGCAAAGCAGCTGGCATACTGTAACCTCATTGTCTAGGTTTGTAGCACTCTTTGAGTCTAGATCTCACTGGCTTTTACTGAAATTCTGGAAAATACATGCCCCGAATTCTGAAACTGAGGCATAAGCTTAAAGGTCCCTCAGTGCTTGAAGAGCTCTAGCCTACCTCCTTTTGAGAGGAGGACTTAGGCTGATATGCCATTTACAAGAAGTAGGTTTCACCCCATGTATTTCTAAAGTGGGACCTCTGCCATGCAACAGTCTCTGAACAAGCAGGTGCCATCTGGGGTTAAGAGACCACCATACACATCAGGTGTGAACCTGCTTGCAAATAGTTGCTTGACTGTTGCCTAAATATTTGAAGGCACATTTTTTCACTTGCTGCAAGAAAGGAAATGGCAAATTTTGAAGTGCTGATAACCAGACATGTCAGCTAAACAGAAACCGACATTATATTGCAAAATCTAGTACAGTGCAGAAAGCTGTAAGAGGGAGATATAAATATTTAAACACTTGGCATTCCCTCAAGGACTTTCTGAAATCAAAAGTACTCTTTCAGGAACTGCACAAACTGCAAAGACAAATAATCAAGGATTTTCAAGTACTGTCAAGATAATAAATGTGTTAATGAAAGAGTGTTGCACAAAGCTTCATTTTTTTTTCTATGGAACATTTAGTTTTGCAAATGTAAATGGATCTCCGTGGTTTAGATTAAATTTTTAATGTTTATGTTTGAAAAAAACCAAAATTACACTCTAGTTACTCATACCTCTGTCTCTGTACTCTTTCTGGACAAAAACCAAACCTGCATTGGCTCTTTTTTGCCCTTCATAGAAACTGGACCTCTGTACTCCAGGTGGAACTGAGGATCTGAATTTTCTGGTGTCATAAGACACCTGAAATTGAAAGAGAAAACATGTAAATGAATGGACTTTGCAAGCATGCCACACACTATGTAAAATATTAAACATGTACATGAGCAAACTATCAAGAGACTCAAATCTATCTCTACATAATTATTACATCTGCAGACCAATAACTGTATACCACAATGCAGTTTGCCACACAGTTTCATGAGAACTCACTTACTTAAATAATGGTTGCAGGAGGACTCTCACTTTCAACTCCAAAAAAACTTTTATGGTATGCTGACAAATTGATTTAGTCTAAGATGTCAACACCAATAAAAAAAATACATCACTCACCTGTACGTATATTCAGAGACATTGATCTTTCCCTTTTCTCCGGTAGTTTCTGTTCGGCTTGTTAGATTGACCGTGTTTCCAAAAAGACAGTACCGTGGCATCCTTTGACCTATGACACCTGTGACTACCTCACCAGTATGGATTCCTATGGTTATCTTTGGAGAGAAAAAATTAAGTTGGAATATTCAAAATTAATGTAACTAATCTGATCCTTCTGACTAAATACAGGCAACATGCCACTTATCTCTACTACAGTTTATTTTTCCAAAGTGCTATTCCTCCTTCTTCAAAGCCTTGCATTTTGTGGGTTTTGTCACTTCTTTGTTTTTTAACTTCAGTACAGTGTTATGCCTCTGCCTTCCACATGAAAAATCAAACTGTAATTTTCCAGCATGCACCCTGCTGTTATTATGTACTGTGAAAATAAAAAAAAGAGGTGGGCAGAGAGGCATACTCTGCAGGTCTGTGTTTAATGAGTGCTCAGAAGGTGCAGAAAAGGATGGTACAGGTCGAGAAATAAAATGTTTCTCAAAGGAAAAATCATGATATTTTGTATTCAGAAGGTCAAGAGATAGGACAGAGGTTTGGAGAAGCTCATTCTTGTAGCACATTACAGTTACTGTAAAGCCCCAAATCAAACCTTCTCACTGTTTTGCTCCATGACAAAGTGAAGTACACACTCTAAGCTAGGTGACAGAACAGCAGCATTCATGTAAATAGAAATATGCATCGCACTCATTAATCATTTTCCACTCACAGCCTTCTGATGAGGACAGTCAATGCTGCTTGCTCAGTTCTGTAGCAGTGCTACAACATCTCCAGAAAATCCCACAAGGAGTGAAATTCCACTAACATACACTGGTGTCAGTAATCATTGCTGTAACTGTCTATGGAACTGTAATTCTCTTTTTAATGCAATAATTTCTCATTCTGACATGAGTATCTGAGGCGTGATCAAAAATACCAGGGAGGGAATATTATTTTTCTGCTGCTTGAGTTGAAGAAGACTCAACAGCTTGTACTTGATGCACAACTGGAATTCATTGATTATATTGAAATGATCAGAAAATAGATATAAATGATGTGGACCTAAATTAGTCCTCTACCTTTTAAAGCACAATAAGCATTTTAAGGTCTGGGAACTGCATGTGCCACAGGTGCACGTGATTTCTCATATTATTTGTATATATCAGTCTTAAAATCTAACAATAACAAAGCTTGCATGGACTGGGACTAGAGCATTATCTTATTTCAAAACATTATCATCCTATCAAAGAATGGGTTTTTCATTCAAGCCCACATTTACTAACCTGTACAGGCTCACCATCTACTTGAACTTGGCCTGCTATTTCCATCATATCCAAAGCCAGGTGGCAGATAGATCGTGCATGATGCATACAAGGCTCTGGTAGACCACTCACTGTCATATACTTGTCCCCAACTGTTTCCACCTATCAAGACAGATATTTTTCAATTACTTCATTATTATGGCTTTTAGAGTACTAGAATTGATGTAGTGCTTCAAGACTGCTTCTCCTTTAAAATAATTCCCTTTCCCTTTCATTCAAATCACCCTAATTACTGTCATCTCTGCTTGTTATTGAAGAGAATTTATCGTAAACCCACAATATAACAACTTAAAATGACACTGTGATTGTGTAAACCTGAGTCTCTCTTCTGGTGTCTTCTGAATGAAATTGAGCTCTATGTTTGTTCTGACTCACACCCTTGATTCACATGGTACAGGGCATAAAATTCAGTTCTAGCAAAACCTAGGAATGAACTTCATAGATATAAACACAGAAGCAAACACATGTACATATATAAGGGATGCATACATATCCATCTCTGTACCTTCCTGCTACCAGCCACATTTGCAACTACATCTCACTCCTAATGAAGGAATGAAATTCACACTGAGTGACTGAGTGACTGAGTAACTGAGTAGTAATTTACAACTAGAAGACCCAGGAATAGAACTGAAAAACTTAAAGCACGAGGTCAGAAGAACCACCAATGGCTTGTATAAGTTCACATCTGCTAAATGTGGAAGTCCATATGTCCACCTAATGGGTGACTGCAGAAATCGTGATGAGAACTTAGCACTTTATGTTCCTTCATACATTTAGAGATAATCAACATACTCTTCTGTAGCTATATAATATCAGGTAACACAGTTCAGACTGAGAACTAAGTTTTTATTAAGAAAGCCTAAAATCCAAGAAGACTGGAAAAGACTGACACCATAGTAAACTATGGAAAAGTAACAGATTAGATACTTTAAAAATCATATGCTTGCCTTATAAACAAACGGATTCCTTCGTGAATCAGTCAGAATATCAAATCTTGTGTAAAGATCATTTAAAAGATTGACAATTTTCATGGCTCCCTCTCCAGAGGCATGTTTACTACAAAAGGCATTGAATCCCACAATGCCACTGAACAGAATGGTGACGTTGTCGTAGCGCTTGGCTGGAACAGGACGCTTGTGTCTCAGCTCATTTGCCACTGAAGGCGGCAGAACAGAGTACAGTAACCTACACAGGTAAGGAAAGAAAGGCAAAAGCAAAACAGAGAGGATCTGGAGAAAGATGTTTACAGCAGCACTCTTCACATATTAACCTCCTACCCCCCACAGGGTTTACAACATACTCCCACCATCAACAAGCAATAGAAAAGGTGTTTACTGAAGAATATGTTATTTGGAAAACAGGAACCGATCTATATCAGCATACCATTTCAAACACATTAATACATCTAAATTATCAACAAAATGAGACATGTATTACTAATTCTTCTGACATGATTTGTTAATAGTCTCTCGGATCATTTTTACTTCTTTCTGCCACATCCTCAGCTCATATAATATGGTCTTGCTCACAGAACCATATAAACTCCAAAAAAAGACAAGGAAGAGATCAAACAGTTTTCCATCTCTGATCAATTCATGCATTTCTAAATGCTTCCTCTCTGTTGAGCATGCTGCTTTTAGGGTCTAGAGTGTCTTCTTTTAATTAATAGTCTATATGATATATTAACACTTGTTCATATTATAAATTATGCAAACAAAACCCAATCACACACATAGGAATTCACCCTATTCTCTTGTGTCTTCCTTCAGCTTTCTAACTGCCACCTTAAGGTCCATTTCCCTCCTGAAGATATCTGACTGTTTCACAAATCTTGAACATCATTTTGTACACAGCCTCCTGCACAAACCCTCATTAGCTGCATTTTTGGCAAGTTCACTACATGAGTTATAATTAGTGAATACTTTTGGCACATCATACAGTAACTGACACTATCTGTTCCAGCAGCTGCCATGAAGGCTAGAATTCCTGAAGATAAAATGACTTTATTAAGCAAGCCAACAGGAATGAAGAGAAAAAATACTTCTTGGGCTTTGTTTTCTCTGGTTCTCTTGTCCATCCACTTCAAGTAGTTTTAAAAAAATTTCCATTACTCCATTACAGAAAAACATATCTGTCAATAGAATTAATACAGAGATGGGACTGTGTTTTATAAGTAAGAGTCAATCATGAGCTCCATGCTACTTTTCACACCAGCTGTTGTTTAATTTGCCAGTCATTGTTGAGCTGAAACGCTATAGACTAATGACATTTGAATTTGACTTTATAGTTATCTGTAGAACTGGATTTGGGGCCGAATGCACACTTACTCTTATATGCTATTTTTACGTACTTGTATCTAGATAAACCCAAATTCATTGCTACAAGTAACAATTAAATCAAATTCATAGCATTAAGCTATTGCAAAATTTCAGCTTTACACAAACAGTTTTCAAGGTTTATGAGAGATGTTTTTCTGTTCTATTATTCTGTGCCAGAAAGACTAAAGTTGGTTTACTGAACTCTGTCAAATAACAGCACTTGGGCATCCAGCAAATTCTCCTTTGCTACAGTGACTGCATATAATTTTCCAAAATTTTAGGTAATTCACAAATAAAAATGAACTGTCAGCTCATTTTTTATAACTTTTCTTGTCAGGGAGGGAGCCATCAAAACATCTAGGCATATAATGGCCTAGACTGTGGGTAACATTTGACAATCTAAATAAAGAAACATCCTATTAAATGTTCTTTCTTGACTCCAAAATTACCAGTCCTGATTATCTCTGATACTCCTTACAAGATTCTGTTATTCTTTAAAGAAGGTAGCTATAAATAATACATTGCTTTGAGTGTTTCAGCTCAAAAGCAGGACTTGGCTCTTACGTGTCTGTCTTCTTCTTCTCATCCTCCAGCGCACGCAGTGTGTGCTGCAGTCTGTCAGTGAGGATCTCAAGCTCCTGGGTCAGTTTATACTCCTCTCGGAACTGCTCTCCCAAGAGCACCAGATCACGGGTAGCATCATGCAATGGAATATCACTCAGATATAAACCTCTTCTGGTTAAATCATCCAAGTTCATCACGCTGCAAAGCAGAGGAATATACAATAATATGGGTAGAATTGAACTTGCCAAAGGAGCATTTAAAACTGAAATAAGCAGCAGAGTCTGCTGAATAACAGTAGGAAGATGAAGCTTCTGAACTTGTGATGAGCTGTATAACATATTCCTTCTACAAAAGAACTTATTTGTGATCATTCATTTTAACCCACAGCTCTTGATTTTTGCGTTTAAATCCAGAATTCTCACAAAGAGTTCCATGAACATACCAAATGTACGTACTTCAGCACACAAAGTAAGATTATGTAAAGAATCTTTCCATTCAATCCTCCATTCCAACCACTTCTTTATCACCAATTTATTACATTAAAACTACTGCAAAAATCCATGAATCCACATAGAAGACCAAATTATTGTCACTTTTCTTAGCATTCTCTGAGTAGAAAACAAAGGATAAAACTTCCAAAAAAATACTGAATATGAGGAATAACCCTTTGTACCAACTGGGCCAGAGCAAGCCAATATTTATATTGAGTATTTAATAATCAGTCAAGTTCCAATGTTTAAATGCTCCTACCTCTTTTAGTATAAACACATGAAAATCAATTAAATCAATACTCGAACCAGTTAGTCTCTGTAGTACTACTCTCATAAGTGTTCTCAGAATTAGTAATTGTAAGGTGAAAATCAGTATTACAGAACGCTCTAGGTTTAAAGTACCTTGGTGAACAAAGAAAGAGAATGCTGTCAGCTTCAGGCAAGTAGATCATTTGCCCTTTCAGGCGTAAGCAGCTGATTTCTGTGCCAGTCAGTTCATCTTCACACTCCAACTTTTCCACATCCAACAGCCCCTCCTGGTGATGAAAAGCCACCACTGTGTAAGGGCAATGGTGTATTATGCACCAGGCCTAGTATGTAAGTGCATTCACTACAGAGGCAGTCAGAATATTTGGAATAGACTTACAGCTTACATTAAACCCTGATTAGTTTCTCATTTGAACACCATGCACTGTCTGTATTTTAATACTACCATTTTTTACCTTGAAGACACAAAGCATGGTATATTTCTTTACATTCATGTTCATAACTCCTTGTTTTCTTCCACATAATTTCTTAACACTAGTTTTGACAACAGCATTGCCTATTCTGCAAAGTTCTATCTGTGCCTGGGACCATCTCTAAGAAATCATCCTGGTTTCTCTCAGGTACAGTTTTCTTTAAATAAACAGGCTTCTCGATGTAGTAGGGGTTACTCTACACACTACACCTGTTCGTATCACCCACCTCATCTCCTGCCCTCTTTAGGGAAAAGGACACAGGCCTTTGTATGAACATATGGGTCCAAGCAAGAACACTTCATATTTGTCTCCCACACTCTTATGAGCAAAAGCAAATGGAACTACCTTTCTACATCTGCTTTGATACAATGTCATGAACTAGACTGGCCCCTTGCAGAGAAAGCATTAGACATGAAGTACATTTACTTCACCAATTCCTATAAAACATCTCACAAATTCCTACCTCTGACTCTCTCTTGGCTCAAGACCCAAAAGGGTCTGAGCATACTACTGTGCAGAGAATTTTCTCTGAATATTTCTGAGCTTTCTGCATTTCTTATCTCTCCAAAGCACACTTCCTTAAAGAAAAGCTGGGAAAATATTCTCTAGTTACCTTAGTCCTCAGTACGAAGACTGTATTGATGTGGGAGAGGATCCCATGGAAGCTAATATCAATATGAGGCCGGACCAAGGAGAAAACTGACAACAGACTGCAATTTCCTGGCTGCAGCTAGAATATTAAAAACAGAAAAAAGAAAAAAACCTGACTGTTATGCTTTATAATAAAAATATACAAAGATACATATTCCACTTTCTTAGATGACAATACTGAATGGAAGAGAATATATACTTCATGCATCTCTCCATTGAATCACAAGGTTTTTAAATTATTCTCTTACTGCGTATAGACATGACCATAAGGAACAAAGCTGTTGTAGAATTAGACTATTTTCAAGTCCTTTTCCTACCATGAGAAGCACAATTTAGTAAATATTATACACTTACATTGGAATGCTCTTTAGACAGAGAATCCTAAATCTATTTTATTCATTTTTATAATTAACCTGTGAAGCATCTATCACTACAAATTTCCTATGGCTATCCATATGTAAGAATCATCTAACCTGTGGAAGAACTCTGTATATAGCATTGCCACATTGTGTGACCACCAGATCTCTGTCAAATATGATGTGGAAAGGAAATGCCTTGCAGAAAGTATAGGGACTGATGCGAGACTCTTGGGTACCATTTTCTTCAAATCTGTCAAGGTCCTCATAGTAGTCCTCCTCTTTGGACTCTTTCTCTTCAATTAAAAATTGAATGTGGTCACACTCCTCATTTCTCTGTTGAATAACCTAGAGAAATGAAGAAAAAATGTAACACTGAAAACTCTGCTACTCATTAGTAATTGGAATGCTACTACGGAGATAGGAATGTATTTACAGAAGAAAGATAAACTCAGTAATTATATTCACATTTTGAAAAATACCACATTCTAATACAAATTTCTGATTTCATAGTCTTTGTAATTCCAGGTGAGTAATTATGCCTTTGATTAGCCACAGTTGCTCTCTGCAAGAGCAACATATTGAAGATCATCCAAATACAATTTATTAAGCCTGAGTGAAATGCAGATCCTGAAATGAGGGGTCAAGGCTCAGGCTGTGCTTGCTTTTACTGGTACTTGCTGGAAAACAGGGTGGCCCCTTCCCCTGAAATGAACCTGTGTGAGTCTGATTCACAGAGAACCCTTGAATCCTTATTTTGATCAAAGCTGTTTGCAAGGTCTGTAACACAACAGCAAATAGTGCTGTTTAGTAATGACTAAATAGTGCTAAGAGGGTGGGCATGTCACTGACAGCAGTAAGGAAAGTGGATGGAGCAGATGTTAGGATATACAGTCCTTATACATTCCAGCAGACTGCAAGATCAGAGCCAACAGACAAAACTAAAAGCAATTACAATCTTCTCTGGGCTGTACTCCTTATTAAAGAAAATGACAGCAAAATTAGAATCATCTACATCAGTGGACTATCAAAAAGGTGTCCTTAACACAGCATTACACTCTTCAGTAATTTTATTCAAAGTTAGTAAAAAATACAAAATTAATAGCGATTATTTTGTTTGCAGTGAGAGTCATGTATAGCAATATAATTTAAGCTAATAACTAGTAGAATAATGTCATTTACGCTGGGAAGCCAAATTCACCTCTTTTCAAATTTAATTAGACTTAATGATTGGAAAAGAACAATTCTATTTACATGGTATTGTTTAGTAGTGATTTTCTGGAACATGTTCCACCTGATTCTACTTTCACGTTGAGTCTGATCCTAAAGTCACTGAAGCAAAAAAAAAGATTTCTTAAAATCTCTAAAGCATCCTGATTTTGCCCTTTACACAAAGCCTTAACCACAGAGATTAATGGTTACAATTTGAAAACAGAACAGATATGCACAAACACTGCAACTGATCTCTAAGATGTTTCTTAAATATTTGTTCTCCAAAACTGCCAAAAATAGTACTTGATGGGCTAGGGAGTGCTGATGCCTTTATTTGTTCCTATACAAATAGAGGAGTGTAAAACAACAAAACAGTATTTTATTGTTAAATGATGTTTAATTTAAGGTGGCAATGTTGTTTGATCTACAAATTGACAGCTCATTTGAAGGAAAGAGCGGCTTTTCTGGAGGACAGTTAGAGGAAGAGCCCGATTTAGGTGCTCTATAGCTGTGTGCTGCATTATTCTTCTCTTTCTATTGCTTATGTAAGTAACTTAGAGAAAGATCAGCCTACTAAATTTACCAGCTAATGTAGGTACCCAAAGCTGGATGTACAAATAAATTCAAATGCTGATGATGATAAAACCTAAGTGCCTCAAGAAACTGTTACTGGTAATCCACATACCAGTGTGTGACAAAGATAAGTGGGAAATTATGACCTAATAAGGGGTAAACCTCAGAAAAGATAAATGGTGGTCATCTGAGGAAAACACATTAAGTGGGTTTGTCTAGGAGAGTGGAACATAGTAGATGGACACCTAGTTTTCCTCTGAATTCAGTATTTAAAGGTTTTCCACATCTTCCTTTAAATCATTATCCCTGAAACTGTGAGAGACTGTGGTCATACTGAAGATCATCAGAATGCGGTTAAGAGTCTTAGTTCTTACTTTCTATCACTCATGCACACTCCCACAGATTTTATTTTAATAGTACTGTTATTGTGGCCAGAGATAGCTGAGATTATGCACAGAAACCTTTGTCAAATTGTGAAGGTTTATCTCTAGAACTGATCTATGCTTCCAGATCATTTCCAGTCTTGGATCTTACTTCAAAGTGTTGCTCTTGCCACAAATGGAAAAAAAATCTTGCATATTTTGGATGAAAACCTTCTTAATTCAGCAAAGCTGAATTTAAAGAAGCTAATAATTTTTAAGGAAATGTTCATAATAATAACAGATCATCTTTCATAGATATTATCTCCTTATAGCTATCTTACTCACTGCACACTAGTATTCTGTTACAAACCTGTACTTACAGGTTTACTTACTTACACTTAACAGGTTGTTTTTAATAACTTCCCACTGTATTTCATTTATTAGAAATGAATGATGCATCAGTAAACAAAACTCAAGTTTAGATTTAAAAAATCACCTATAAAAATGGAACTGCTACATGCTTCAAGACATCTAGCTAGTTTGAGCCATGACCTTCTGCAGATCCTACAAGATCACACCATGACAAAGCCAGTCCTCACTCATGCTGTGCTATTTTCCTGACCTTTATAGATTAGAACTGTGCCAGTAACAGTGCAAAGCTGCAAATTTCCCAAGCATCTTCAAGTTCATTTGAAACGCTATTTTTGACCAGACTCCAGGGCATCTAGAAATGCTTGCTGTATTTGTGCAGCATGTTAGTGCAGCAAATGAACACCAGGCCAAACACATGGACATGTGTCAGACCTACAAGACAGACACAGCGCCAGCTGCACATTCCTGGTAAACATGATATGCTGTGGACATGGCTGGTTTACACAATTTTATTCTGATCATTCATGCACAGACACTTATTAACAGATGTTTTAATCATTTCCCTCTCCGGGCTAGGAAATCTACTGATGCATCCCTAATTAACTTCCCAATGGATATGCAATTTCATTATGTCTTTTCTGCTCACACAACTCACAAACTATCTAATCTTCCTATCTCATTACGTCATCCACCTTGTCAGCAAATTTTAAATAAGCACTTTTGACTGTTAACATAAGATATTAAATTCTGTTCCTTCACCCTTGCACCTATAGATCCAAACTAATTGGCCAAATATTTGTCTGGCATAAGGACCTGCCTTAGATACTCTGCTAAACTTAAGTAAAATAGAACTTATCTACTGTTTTATTCTGCATGCAAAGTTTGCAAGCCACACAATTTCAGTATCATTTAAATATTGTTGAAGAAGCCTCTGATAAATGCTTGACAAATCAAAGTTCGGTCACAAAGAAACAAAGCCAGCAATCAAGTCTAATTCTTCCTCCCCCTGCAGTCTTAGCTGGTGAAGTGACATCAGTTCACAACGTCTAAGAGCTCAATCACCATAGTAACTGCAGTTAAAACTGAAGGGAGAAATCACTCTCTTGGTTTCAAAGAGAATATATAACATGTAATTGCCAACCTGCCTGTGCCTTCCAGGAGATGTACCTTCAGAGTTTGTCCTTGCCTAGTCAAGTGAAAAGTCACACCAATATGTCAGGCAATGACAATTCAGAGAAAAGTTATTTTAAAATGAATGTGGTTTAATGTATTTGGTGAGCTTCACACAAGATATTAAATCAAGAGGTATTGCTGTGATACAGAATATATAATGAGCACATGCTATCTGTTAAGCTGTCACTGATGTGTCCACAAGACTCAATTCTGTAGATCTGAGCATATCCCCAGGACACACTCGTATTTCAGCATGGCAGGATACAATGTCCTTGGACAGGGCTCTTTTTTGATGAGATTGTGAAAATTAATACAAAAACAGGGGGGTTTTGCCCTTTAAAGGTCAATACAGGATGAAATTTTTGATCTCTTCTGATCAAAACTGACTGTGCAACGCTGCTTAACAAAGTTCACTGTAGCTGTTTCAGAATGATCCCAAGACAAAGGAGTTCACTGCGGAAATGGCACCTCTTTCAGTTTTGTATATCCAAAGATAGAACCATGGGGTATCTTCCCCCAGCAGCTGGTTTCAGTGCAGACTGGCTCACTTCACCAAACCACTGTGCCTGGAGATAGTGAAGTTTACAGCTGCCCCAGTGCCAAAATTAGAGGCTGATCACGCTCCATGACTGACTTATCTCCACACACAGTTAGCATTTTAATGTGTGGACCAGTAGTGCTTGTCTTCCACAACAAGTACCCAAGTGGTTTTTAGATCAGCTCTCCAGCTGGTCACATCTTCACTTTGTTTTTTTACATTGCCATTAGTAAGCCCAAAATTACCATCTTGTCAAGGACTTCCCCAGCTCTTTTCTCATTTTACATTGTAAAACATCTTCCCCACGTAAAAGATTTTGATAGTCTGCTCTCAAATAACAGAACTGCAGAAGTCTGCTCTCCCAACAGATTTTTGTGCTTTGCTGGATTATGTACAACATTCTTTGTTGACCCATACCACTAGTAGCCTTGAGGGAACCCCTGTCCTGACTTCACCTTCACAGGTCACCCTCATTTATATACAAACAACCTCTGACAAGTGAAACAAGAGAAGGCATAGCCAGTAGGCTGCTAACAGAGATCTCATGACAAAGTTTGTCACCAGCATTGTGATGATTTTTTAGTTCTCATACCGAGACTGGCAGAATGTGAACATTCTTAGTGCATACACAAAGTCAGCAACAATTTTTGAGACAATACCTGCTGCAAAAATTATATAATCTTGGCTCTATTTGCTAAAAATGGATTACCATATCAGAGAAGACAAGGCAAATTGGAGTTGAACTAATTAATCAATTAATGTCAACGTGGGCTTTCCTGAACTATTCAACTAGAATTTTGAATCCAAGTTCAAAACAAATTGGTTTCCTTTCAGTGCTTACAACATCTAACAGAAACAAAATGACACTTGCCCCCTCATCCACCCTTTCCTTCTGCACACAAATACTCTAGGTGTTAAAAGAGAATGCATATTTCCTGAAGGACACAATTCTGGAAAAAGGAACCCCTACTTTATTTCAGAAGAAAAAGTATGATTTTATATATATATAAATATACGCAAAATTGTTCTGTCTGAGACTGAAGAAAGGTGGTAAAATTAAATATTTTTTTTTTGTATTCAGCTATTTCTCCACCCAAAGAAACAATGTGGGACAAAACAAGAACAGTATTTTTCTTAATATTAAGTTTCCTCTTGTGATCATTAGCTGGTTTTCTCTGCAGGCTGAGGAAGGTGATCCTTCCCTTCTCCTCAGCATTGGAAAAGCCACACCAGGAGTGGTGTGTCCAGCTGTGGGCTCCTCAGTACAAGAGAGATACAGAGCTAGGAGACAGAGTCCACTCCCCCTAGGGAGGGCTGCTAAGATGACCAAGGCAGTGGAGCATCTCTCAGAAGAGGAAAGGTTGAGACAGCCGGCGCTGTCCAGCTTGGAGAACAGATGGCTCAGCAGGATCTCATCCATGCACACAAATACCTAAAGGGAGGGTGAAGAGAGGATGGAGCCAGGCTCTCTTCAGTGGTGTCCAGTGCCAGGACAAGAGGCAATGGGCACAAACTGAAACACAGGAGGTGTTGTCAGAACATCAGGAAACACTTTTCTACTGTGAGAGAGATGGAGCACTGGCACCTGTTGTCCAAAGAATTTCCAGAGTCTCCATCCCTAGAGACAGCTGAAAGGTGTCTGAGCATGGCCCAGAACAAATGGCCCTCGGTGGCCGTGCATGAGCAGGTGAGGCTGAACAAGCTGACCTCCAGAGGTCCCTCCCAACCTCAGCCATTCTGTAACTCATGAAACAAAATCTAACCACTTAATGAGACAAAACCAGCCACCTTTACACAGACTTGTAATATATTAGACAAATTCAAACAAAGTATGACAAAAATACAGACTTAGAAGCACGTATTCTCTCAAGCAAATTCATATAAGCATTTGTTCAAAACAGATGGAGAAGAAAAGTGGATAACAAAGTATTAAACATCAAATAGCAGATAGCAACATTATACTAATAATGTAAATGTAATGTAATTAATATAAAGAGAACTGCAGAACTTACTAAGTCAGTCCTGTGTTGGACTACTATGTAATTGGTTTGGACAAAGAAATTTGAAAGGCCAACTCAGCAACCTCTTTCTGCAAGTCAAAAGACAACTTCCATAATAACATTGAAACTATGGGTTAGGCACTGAGGTTTTTATCAAATTCAAAAAAAAACCCCATTCTTCCTTAAGCAAAATTCTAACCGAGGTCCAAACCAAAAATTTTACAGTAGAGGCACTGACTGGTCCACAAAACCTGAAAGAATTAAAAGCAATTCCATTGTTCTTCTGCTGTGCTGTTTCAAACAATGCATTGCTAACAGACTAAAATACAAAAACATTAATTTACTCAATTACGAGGCAAAGAATGGAGATGAAAGAAGTTGGTCTATTTTTTCTCCCATTCTCAGTATTTTGAACAGTAAAGCTACCTAGTTATTGCAATGCCAGACTTGACTTTAAAACCTTCACTCCATACCATTCATGATTAATATCTGACCTGTGGAGTAATGAAGGAAGACTTTCATTGTCTGTGGGTAAGCTGCAAATTTCAGCACTCTCACCTTAGAGAATCAATTTTCTGCTTATCTACCACTGAAATTTCTGAGTACCTGTGGAATACAACAGTGTGTAATGTCTTAAAGATGTCAAGACATAGGCTTTATTAATCAGGAGAGACATGAAAAAGTTCAGGGTTAAGGGTACATGACTTTCTAACAGGAAAAGGTTAAAACTGGGTAACAGACAAAATAAGACAATATACACTTTCTTCACTTTAGAGGTTAATACTATTTTTAGGCAACTATGTGCTTCTACCTCAGGCAGTCTAGTAGAATAGTGCAGATTTAAACTAGACTTTGCATTCATTTACAGTAGGTTTGACTAATACTATTAAATATCTACTTACTTACAGTACAACAGTAAAATTTCCAGAAAAGCCTAAAAAAGTCAAATTAAAATAAGAAGTAAATACAAAACAAATATTCAAACCTCTTTAGAACATATATTTTCTGTGAGAAGTTCTAGATGGATATTAATACAATTTTCTAAGCAAAGTAACCTTCAGATTGAGAGGACAGTCTATCAAAAGTTTGTGCTGCTAGCTGCTTTGGACAACCCAGATTTCTCCTCTGCTCCATGGATCACTTTTGTCTCTGTGTGGACCTCTGAGACAGAACACCAAACCATGTAAAGGAAGACATGAAGGTAAAAAAAAATCCAAAACATCCCCTGTTGTTTTGAACCCAGTTCACTTCCTCAATATAGTTTATATTATAACTTGACACCAGCTGGAAGGCACAGATGAAGAAGCTGCTGCAGGACAAGCCTGAGCACTGAGAGAACAGGGACTGCTTAAGCTGCCTGTGCTACCAAAAGAAATGCTTGTCAAGTGACAGCTTCAGCACTTTTGCAGCCAACTTTCCAACATGGTGCTTCTTGTCTGTCTCAACACTTCAAATAAACAGGGATCTAAAAAGAGGATTGTTTTGATTCTGTTGTATCCTTCTCTATCTGATTACTAACACCTGCTGCAAAAGTTTGAACTGTGGTTTTCTACAAAATAGAATCTAAACAAGGACACAAGTATATCACCACACTATACACAACTAGACATCTACTGTAAACCTGAGGTAGCTCAGAACAGGAAACCTAAAAGGCAAATACTCCGATATAGCAGTACAAATATCTCTGTCATCGGATTGCTTGCAAATCTCTTACCTGAGCAAGGTCATGTTTTTGTGATAAAATAACAAAAGGATTTTCTCAGCAAGCACACAATGAAACTGTGCTAGAAATGTAGTATGACTAGGGAATATTTAAAAAACCCAAAGAATGATTGGTGTACCTGCTTAGATTCTTTTCTACATGATAAAAAAAATTTCTATCAGTTGCAGTACTTCTAATAGAAAAACGCTTTCATTTTTGTTTCTCCCTCCACGTGTATCTACAACTTGGATCAAACTCTGATTTTATACTACTACATATGCAAGACCTGATCAATTAAAGCTTTCTGTTGCTCTCTATGGGCAAAGCAGAAGCCTCTTTTCCATTTCACAAACAACTGAGCAAACATGTCATTACATAGTATGTCACTGAGGAACATTTTTTCCCTTCTGGGGCTCTAGGTGCATATCCAGTCACACTTCCATGCAATGACAGCAAGAAACCCACAAACATATCTTTTTTCTGGGAAGAACCTGGCATGCTGGCTGGGAGGAAAACACTGCTTGCCACCCAGGCCTCATCAATGCACATCAGCCTCACAGTCTGCACACAGAGAATCTAGGACAAACAGGAAATGTCCATGTTCTCAGAGAACACAGTAGACAGTAAGAAATAAATGCCAAACATAAAATAAAGGGGGGAAAAAAGCACCCCAAATGAGCCAGTATCTAATTTATTTACATGTCCTCTTTACAATCCCTTTCTGAATAAGGGGATATAGTTCTGTACTGCTCCCAGTACAGAACTGGGTCTTGGAACTCGGGTCTGCCTGCCAGTTAGAGCTGGCCTTCTCAGCACATGGCTGATGTGTCCTTCAAGCAACACAAATGATGATGCCTCTTCCTGAGAGTCAGTACTGATGCCACTTCTTCACAGAAGACAGCTACAGTGAAAATTACTGTTTGCCATCACTTCACTTTTGATTTTCTTGGTTTTTTCCTACTGACATAAATCTTCAGTGAGTATATTGCTTCAGACATTACCTTCATATCTATTTCTGTACCGTGGATCTGTTGAGCTACTGTTTTGATGATTCCAATGACAATATCCTGCAGACCTTCTCTTTCTGAATAGTAATGCAGAATGAGTCCCTTCCCCTTCTCTGCATCCGTGCATCTAAAGGAAGGGGCTCGCATACCCGGGTAAATAGTAGCGAGGTGGTCATGCAAAGCATCCAGGTTCTGGAAGAAGAAATTCAAAACATGATTATAAGGCATTCACTTAGTATTTATGAGAAAGTAAGCACATATTTTGTCCAATCTGAACATCCCCTTTCTCCTACTGCTCATACTTCTACACATTTGCCTTATTCTCTGTAGAATTGTCATCACAGCAGGCTTCTCAGGTAGCCTGAAATGTTCTATCTACCATGGCAACATTTGAACAATGAATGGCATAAAAATTAGGACTATTATAAATTATTCCAGATAGTAAGAAGCCATTATTGATTATGCTGTATTTTGAAACATTCAGATGATTAAAGACCTTCTGTGTGCTTCTCAGTCTGGTACCTCATCCAGCTTCATTCCTTCCATTTCTAGTCTCTATAATCGCTTTTTCAAATATTAATTCAGGAGCCAAATACAAACAAGCATGTCTGAATAAACATATATCTTTGTCCTTATTATCAGTGAAAAAGCCTAGTTCTGACACCATAACAATCAAGTTTACACGGCCTGAAAAAGTTGAAATTTTAAAGTAAAGATTTAAATGCTTGAAAGACCAAACTCAAATATACCTTTTTTTTTGACAATAATTGAGAAACTCCACAGAATAAACAGAAGTATCACAGCTGCTGTAATAATTTATCAGAAAAAGTAGTTCAAGAAAGGAAAGAGATCTTTTTTTTTTCCTGCTACTGTCCCAGACATCTCATGCACTTAACTTTAAATTTTATCCAGACAAATTGTGATCTGGAGAGGAAAGCTAAATTATAACCTGATAGGCATACCTAATAAGGACATTAAAGAGAACAGTGAGATCAAAATCACACTTAAAACACAACACTAGATTCAACTTTGATTGTGAAGCAATTATCAAGGCTCCTAGCTGCTATTAACTGTATATTTAACATAGAAAGAGCAACCTAGTTTACAGGATAGAGCTGCAACCCACAATTTTTTATTTATGTTGTGAAATTCATACAACTCTTTACATCTTAAGTCCAGAACATTCCTGCATATTTTAAATGCTGTTCTGCCACTGCCCTGAAAGTGACTGCTACCACTAGGCTTTGCATATTGTTTTCTGCCAACACAGGAAGTGAAGTGAAAATATTTTGAATGTGCTGTCTGGGAAATCCTCCACCTTTCATGAGCATCTGTTGATCATCAAATTTGTGGAAGCATACTGAACTTGATTTCATGTGAGCTGTGAAGTGCTTGAACAGCTGCCTTTTCTCCTGGAGACCTCCAGACAAAATGACACTCTTAGCAATGAATTCCGTGGGATGCACTCAGCCTGGAATTTCCTCCTTCAGTTTTCTAGCTTGCTTCAAATTCATGTTTTTGTTGCTATATCAACATCTCCAAATTAGAACATGAAGAGGCAACAAACTGGGTGTCAATTCATTCCAGCTGTTAGTGGGCATTGACAAAAAACCATAATGCTTGAAGGCAAATTCTGTAAGAACTTCGCAGGGTTCAAGACAATGAAATTGGAAGAGACTGCTTTGAAAGAGTGTGGATGAGAAAAGAGCAAGAGAGATGACTGGCTCTGAAAGATTGCCCCGCCATCTCCCTAACTGGATGCAGAACTGCAGTTTCAGTACATATGGCTCAGAAACAGTTGAGATATATTGACCTTTTGGAGAAAAACTCTTAGGGAGATACATGGGAAAAGATGATATATCTTTCAGTTACACAGTCACCAGCTGAAGAATTTCAGACAGGGAATAGCCAATGTCAAGGACAGACTTTTTGCAAAATGGTTGTCTAAGTACTAACACTTAAGAGTGGCACAAATGTGACTAACAAATGGGTGTAGCCCCATTCTGCAAAACCACCTCGCCACCCTTCTACTCCTTTACTGCTGACTTTTTCAAAGCAGTGTCACAGGTGAAGTCCATGTGATATGCCAATCAGTTTTTACTCTCTAATCTTCCAGAGTGGGGGACTTAACAGCTCACTGTATTCAAAGCCTTGCTCCGACACATGGTCAAGGAGCAGACATGTTTTTCCAGATGATGGAGCTGAAATCACTCCTAGATCTAGACACTGTCATTGTTACTCCTTCTCCTATTTTTTTGTTGTGTTCGATCCATTCTAAATTGATACTGAAGATTCTGAAAGAACTAATGTCTTTTTTCTTGTATGTTCACCTGCTGTGAGCCAGAGGTGACGTCAGGTACAGATTATAATAGGCTAAGGTCTCTCCCTGAATTCTTGGCTCCCAGACTGCTCAGATATATGCCAGAGCTTGTGCTGGACCAAAGAACAATTCTACTGCTATAAGGAACAGTGATCAGCTCCATGGGGAAACACAAGGGAATCGCCAAGCAAGAACAAGCAGTCATACTAAATGGGGCTGATCCTGGTCTGTCTAAAAGTGAGAGCTGTGGTTGGCACCTGAAATACAAAGCTATGCTGTTCAGTGTTGTGTGGTACACAGCACCTGGAGACTTATCTAAAAGAGGAGTTAATCCCCTGAATTTTAATGCACTGCAATCACGAAAACCTAAATAGCCATGTAAACAATTCCTTAAATGAGAGAACTAACCACTTTGATTTTCATTCCATAGAAAGCTGCTAAACTGAACATAAAAGCACACTTTGGGTTTCTTAGAAGATACCTCTTTTCACATTGCTTCTCTTTGGCACAGTGTCTTTCAACATGATTTGCAAATTTTCCATGCTTGTGTTTTTCACATGAAGTATAAATATTCGACTTGGTCGCCCTTTTTATTTTCCTCTTTCATGAAGCTTAAAGTACCTGTGTTTCAACTATGAATAAACGACATTTTCTTGAGATGTCAAAGGAAATGGAACATAAATGTGAGATTTATTTTCATATATTTTTAAAAGCTGCAGTTCTCAATCATTTTGTATATATATCCTGGACCCAGTACACATTTCAAGAAGCACCTTTTGGAACTCCACTATGTATTTTAAGAATCTGAGAAAAGTTTGGGACGTTAAACCCAACCCACACCTATTTTTGTAACAGGTATATAAAGTAGTTTCCTGACCTAATATGACTGCTGGAGGATGCAAAAGTAATAAATCACAGCTAATGTTGATTTTCCATTGTAATAAAAAGCTAAAAAGTACACTTCTGGCACAGCTACTTATACATTAGTCCTGTTAACAGTTAGAGAAGTATATAATAGCCGAAGTCATCTGTTAACACTGAAATTCAAACAAAGCAACTTAAAAATGCTGTCATCAGAACAATATAAACATAAGCTATTTCCACTTTTATAGATGTTTGGTGTGTATAACAAACATGTCCAGTCCTTTCAGCAGCACATGTGGAAAGGAATGAAAAAAGAAGTATATTATATGGAAAAGGGCATGAGGGAAAGCAAATCATATCTGTATTTGTGGCCCATACAAGAGTAACCAAAGTGACAACACAATGGGCCAGCTACGCGGTTTTTTTTCCTCCCCTATTCTTGCTCAACCTTAGCCACAACTTCAGTACATGAGTTCTCTTTAGAAATTACTTTTATCTGAAGGCTTGCTTTGAGAGCAGACTGTGAATGAAGCTATGAAATATAAAGGATGCCACATCCCACAGTGGTTTACAGATCACTCATGATATGCACGTTGGAACATCCACATACCCTGTCAGCCCAGCAACTTCAGTTCATGGGATTTGTACAAGTCTGGGTTGACTGCATCTAGGATGCTGTGGAATGATGCAGGTTTTGGGGCAGTGAGACACACAAGTAAATATTCACGTAATCCAGCAAACTATGATTCTGCTTCTTCCCTTAATGCTGGAGAGATTTTAAGTGTACAGATGACAAGAGGCTACTATATATGCAGAGAAAATCAAAAGTTTTGACAGTCAGCTTTTGGGCAATCTCTACTTCAATTCTTTTAACTTCATTACAGTACACAGTTCTCTCCAAGAGTGATGTAGATCCCAAATCTAAAATACAAAGTGCTTACAGAAGTAAACAATCTTCAGGTGACAAAAAAGGCCATTTTTCTACACCTAGAAATAACACTCTAGAGAAGACCCTACATTTCTTCCACCCAATAAAGAATCTTTTTTTTTGTTTGTTTATAGTGCAGTATCATGCTGTTCTGCAGTATCCCACCCTCAGTCCATGGAGGAAGGGTAACATCTTAAAAGATAAGCTGTTATGAGCCCTAGCTCTGTACATAACAGACTATTAGAAATATCCAGTATCTATAATTAGTCCGAGATCATAGAAGAAATATCATAAAACCTGAAGATCACATTTTCTGTTTCTATAAATAAGGTAAGTGTACTTAACACAGACCACCCCTGCAATCTGTTGCATATGAATACTCCTGCTCCAAATTTCTCTTCAGAATTTCAAATTAAATTTCTGTTGACTAGGCCACAATTCTGTCTGGTATCTGAAACAATTTTGCACAAAATTCTTACCTGCAAAAACTCTCTGACATTTGATCCCAAGACACGTAGAATTGTATCATAACCAGATTCTTGACAAAACACAAAAAACATCTTCCCAAACATTTGAAGAATTTCCCCAGCATTTAAATCTAATTAAAAGAGGAAAAATTATTCAGTCCAAACACTGTATTTCATGCACTTACTTATTTCTTTACTCTTGTATTTATAAACAAGAAAGACAGTACCTAAACACTACCCAGATCCAGTAGGTCAAGACAAAGCAAGATTCAGGGTTCTTATGGCAAATAATGAATAGCCAATACAGGAATTTCATTAAGATTTACCAAATACTATTATTACTTCACCGCATTGTACATTTCACACATGTATAGCATTTAGATTTTGATACAGAAAAATGAATCACTTCTTGAAAATAAAGGAACTTGGTTGTTAGTAGTGCTCGCCTCAGCAGAGTTAATTCCAATTTACAATAGCATGAAACCACATCAGCTGCTCCAATTCAACATTACTACAGTCATCAGTCTTACAGATTCTTGGCTAATTACTGATGCAGAACAATTTCATACCGCACTTGGGTCTGCAGATAAAATAATGCTGATGGGCATAATTCTACCTTTTAAATTCCAGACCAGAGCTGCAGTGATTGAAAATGAATGCAACCCAAATCAATGCAATTAAATGAATAAATGAATGAAGTATGTGTCCATGCCACAAGCATTTCTGCGACTCAGCACTGTTCTTCAGCAGAGATCAAGGATTCATTCATTCATCATTCACAGCTCTTGCAGCAGTGGTTGAAACTTGGGTGTATTGGAAGGCAGTTGCAGCAAGATGTTAATTCATGACTGCTTGTTACACTGCCCATGTCGTGTGGATGATGTGTATTTCTCCAGTTCAAGATGGAATACTTTGGAAATAATAAAAATAATTTCAAGCAAAAAAAGGAGTGAAATTTTCTTAGAGAAATAAAAGAAATACAATTCTTTCTCGTAAGATTTAAAAGAAGTTCTCTGACCAAAACTCCATTTTCACTTCCCCTGTGCTGTTCCTCTCTGCTACACAGATTTGTTACCTTTTTTGTGATGAATGGGCAAAGAAGACATCTGCATTACTTACTAAGGACCTTGCTTGCAGCTGCCACGAGGTCATAGGTTTTGGAATCATCATAAATTATTCTGACCAGAAACTGTCCCTCTTCATCCAGCTGTGCCTCCTTCCTAAACAGAAAATAGAATAAAATCTTTTTGCTTGAGGGAAAAGCACCATATGGATAAAAGTCGTTTAAATAAAATAAGCTCGTATAGTTATTTAAGACAGAAAATTAGAAATAAATTTGTTCCATACCCCAGCCATTAGTGTACAATACAAATATTTCAGACCACAAGTGTTCTGAAAATAATAATTAGTTCCAAGAGAAAAAACATGACTTTTCAGGACAGAGCCTCAAAAAGAAGTACTAATAAGGACACAGTTTGCATTTAAAAATAAGAGACTATCCAATAATGCAGCCCATGATGGGCCCTTTAAACCCTTTTTGCTTTTTCATTCCATCACATTTTAATTACACTTTATATACAAAAGGCGTGGGATGTTCCTAACAACCATTTGCACATACATCCAAAGAGGAATTTAAAATACAGATGCAGGTACCAAATCAAATATCTTTTTTCAGAATTCTGCATATGCCCAGCACATAGGAAGAAAAAGGATGCTAGGATTTTGCAAGGCCTTGTTCTCAGATTGTACATTGATTGTCATGTGTAAAGTGTCACTACTTAGCTAAAGCACAATAAAAATACACATTTCTTCACTAAAGGAAACAGCTGTCTACCCCAGGTTTAACACAAGACTCACACATATGTCCTGTGCACACTTACTAATATCTCTAAGTAAAAAACCAAAACAAAATGACTGCTTTGTTTTTTGGGTCATTTTCTATTCCCTTCAGCTTGAACATCAAGCCAGTACCTTGTCCAAAAGGCAGTACAAATCTGTAGGCTGTATTTTTTTCCTGAGGAAAACAAGTTGATCCCCCAGACAATGAAGGAACTGTCGTGCCTTCCAAGCTTTGCATTTGACACACGCGAGTCACTAGGCACCCACAAGAGCCTTCCTTCCTCCCTGCTTTACCCTGTCTGCACAGCACAGGAGCCAGGCCACTGGTGCTGCAGGAGTGGCCAAGTCCCAGCTCTTGGGAGGGGACAGGGGGACTGCCATGGGCAGGCAGACCCCAGGACACTGAAGAGCCAGCTGCCCATGTGGTTGGTCCTGCTGGGCACAGAGCATGCCAAGAGACACAGCCCTGCCTCTGCCCAGTTTCAAGTTAAGCAGTATTCTGCATTTGCTCTTATTTCCCTTGCAAATTTTCCTTCAGCAGATGAGGAGATGTGCAGAGGGCCCTGCTGTGATCTCTGATGAAGTTGTGCCCTGTTTGTTGAAGTCTTCATCTGGAAAATGAGCACAGCCTCCTTTCTCAGTATGTTTTTTAAAATAGGTGTTCACCTCCTGTATTGTTGCCTACTATGCCTCTCCATAGAGACAGTGTGCTTTGCAGAAATAATGACAAAAGAGGAGACATTTGTACGTACTCATGCTCTAATTGATGTACTTAGAATCTATTCTGGCTCAGCAAAACTAATATGATCATGGCCTCATTAGTATATCTGTAGGTGGAGAGCTACCTCATTAAAAAGAAATTACACCCTTTCATCTAAATGTATCTCTATGCCGCAGTTCATTTCAGGAAGTCAAAAGAAAGGCAAAGAGACAGGAAAGCCTTGAAGTGAATTACTGAATCACATCTTACGTCACATGAAAAAAAAATCAGTACACAATGTTGCTCTTCAGAAAAAAACCCTTAGAAAAACTATAAAAAAGGCAGATTATGAGGTAGGTTCTTAAAATAATCTAAGCACAAGGGATGCCAATCAAGACATTCCTCAATGTGGTAGTAGCATAATTATTTATCTAATGTACAGATTAAAGAGGACAATGACTAAACAACTATTTACTAGTACCATGGTAATGAAGAGCTTTTACCAGAGTATGACTGGTAAATGGATTAAATAAAAAGAAATGCTCTTTGAGATACGGCTCAAGCCTACAGAGCCAACATTTCTAACTTCTGAATTTCTCTTGGTCAAAGGAATTATAAAGACCTACAAAAAGTAAAATTCTAAATCTACTATGTAAAATCTTGCATCCCCTTTTACATCAAACACTTTCTCTCCATTATCATAACATAATCAACCATAAATTAAAACCAAATTCTTTGACTGTAATTCAGGTTTTAGTTTTCTATAGTGGTGTCATTGATTTTAAAAATTAATTAATACAAAATAATAACACCTGCAGAACAATTCAAGCATTTGTGGATGTGGAATTATAGTGGAATTATCCATCCATAGAAACAGAAACATTTCCTGAGGTACTCAAAGGGGAGAGGTCTGAGAATTAAGTACTCTTGTTGATCTTAAAACTGCTAGATGGCAAATGGTACTGCTGGGAAGGACTGGTTCCGATGTCATATGGCAGTACTCTATTGACCTAAGTGAAATGACTTGTCATTTAACCCTCCAGTTTGTAATCAGTCTTTGATAACCTGTTCATTCAATGGATATCTGGAATCCATTATGTTCCTTTTCCTCTTCATCTTCCTTTAAACTTGCTCCTCACATTCTTCCCACTGTCCAAAATTTATACCATATTGTTTTTATATTTCAAAAATATGTTATTTATTAATAACTGAAGTATTGTAACTGTTACTTGAAATAAACCTTTTTATACTCATTCTAAGAATGATGAACTGAAAAAAAGCTAAGCAATTTTCCTAAAGGAATATGACAAGGCTATAGGGGAGGTGTGACTAAATATGCCTCATAAAAGAAACATCATTATCCAATTACATGAAAAGTATTATAATAACATTAATTAAGCAGGATCTTAAACAGGAGGAGAGGTGGAGTTGTTAGTGGGAAATGATGTCTCGAAACGTAAGAGATCAGTCAGGGACAAGAAGGTAAAGTTTACATCTCCTAAGAACAGAACTGAAATGAATATGAGAAAAGAAAACCATCTTGATTCTTTGGTTCTCATAACATGGTATGTAACTACAAGTCAGCTACAGTTTGGAGGAATGTTTGCAAAGGGTGAACAAACTTTCCCACATCTCTGATACATGCTGTGCTTTCTTTTAGTCCCTCTGATCTGAGCCAAACCACAAAGGATAATACACACATCTGGAAAAGCAATGAACATCCTCAAAAATACTGCATATTTGCACAGTCCAGTAGACACAGCTTTTCTGTGTGAGAATTTTCTCTATGAAAAATTGACCCAGTTTGATGATGTTGGTATCTCTTTCTAAACTTCTTGCACTTCTTTCCAACTACATTGACTGGAACTTTTCCTGTTTACTTCTCTGTGTCAAGCCATGCTTCTTTTTTTCTTACTTTGTCTTTAGTATACTTTGTCAAAGTTTTTCTTCAATATCTGCAATTTCTCTGAGCCACCACTTTTTTAAACCACCACTGGTTATTTCAGCCTATTCCATTTAATTATTTCAACTATTTTTTCCCTAGTTTACTCTAGACGCTTTGGACCACTCAGCAGCCATCTTCTCTGTAGCCTTACTGATGTATTCCCATTAAAAATATTTTTAAGTTGAGCAAAATTTTCTAGAAAATTTGTCAAAGTAAGTATTTACTCCTGCAGGGGATTACACTTCTCAGTTAAAACCATGCAGGCAAAAATTTCTTTGCTTGTTCTACAAATACAGCAAATACCATGACAGTGGCTAATCTAAGCCTGTGTCGAAAGATAAACTGCTTTTTTAGAATGCATGCTTGAAAATTATTAGATTTCAGAACGTTCCCCTTCCTTTCCAAGTCAATTCCTTCTCCTTACCTCTAAGATCTGTTGTGCTGGTACATTGCAGCAATTTAGATAGGTGCTGAGCTGAAATAAAATTCAGTTAGTTATCTGTTTTTCTGTATTATTTTTCTGCTAGATGAATTTCCCTGTCTGCTCCATCACCTGTTCACAGAAGTTGCTCTGCATACAGACAACAGGTAGCCAGAATGATTGTGGACTGTGGCTTCTGAAGCCCTTCTGCTTCCCTCAGCAATCTAACAGCAGTGAGAGCTTCCAAAAGTCTTTCTCTCTGAAATAATCGCCTTAAAGACTGTATGTGATGGGAAAATGCTGCTGTGAGTTTATCCAAAATGGCCACTGCAAAGTGAAAGCAATCATTTTTTTTCAGAGGCACTGGTCCTTCAGCAAGTCTACAAAACAGCAGGGCCTCTAATGAACTTGTCTGAGAGAGCATCACAGAGAGGCTGACCATGACTGACCTCCAGCAGCCCAGGAAACAGGGCAGTGTCATTCAGGTGAATACCTAAAATTGTTTCCTCATGGCTGCAGTTTCCCACCTAATTACCTGACCCTACCTGATTTCTCAAAGCTGCCCGCACTTACACTAAGCAAATTGTTTTATAACAAGGGTGATGGGAAGAAATATATGATAGTGTCATGAAAACTGTTACAGTTAATGATAAGAGTGAGGCTGCTTTGTCAGCTTTGCAGAGCTGCTCTGGTCAGCTGTCCATCAACTGTAATTCCTTACATTTGTATTTGGCTGACCACATTTCAGAGAAAACTTTATAATCCGTAGCTTTACAAAAAAACTGTGGCATTTCCCTTGAAATGTTTTGCTGCAATCTTAAGTTACAGTTTTTGACCAGATAAAATTATGGGAGGAAATTAGCATAGTTCTAATGTTTTCTGCAGACTGTGGTGTTTGATCACAAAGACATTAACAGCAACAACATGTTGGTAGCTTTCTTAAGAACTTGACTGGAAATGAGCCAAAAGCAACAAGCTCTGGCAAATTCCCAAGCCCTGCTTAATTCTTTAGTGAAGAAGCAGTATTACAGTAGCAAACTTCTAACTTTTATATGGCTGTTTTTTCAAAATAAGTTTCAAGTCAAATAGAACAGAATTTACAATTAATGTCTCATTTACATTTATAGAGACAAAATAAGTGTGGGTTTTGCTCCCCTGTAAATTTACATTCAAAATATTAAAACACCCCAGGATTTTAATGCTCTTGCCCAAACTGACTCCTGTCACACGAGATGTGATAATTCGTGATTCAAAACTTACATCCTATGACATGCCTGTCCTAACTTCTACAGTCTGGCAGCCCATTTTATTTACTCTAGATGAATTTTGAATGATTACACAGAGCTATTTCAATTGCGGAAAACAAATATTCCAGCAGAGACTTTCCTAAAATGCTTTTGTTTTCCTCCAGAATGTTTCTATTATCCAGGTTAATGTGAGGCAAGAGGCAAGTTTACTTGGGCAAGAGAAGAACCTTAACCCTTGCACCATGGAAAATAACAGCTATACAGAGGATATTTTTCACATAAAGATTTGGCCTTGAAATCAGTGGAAAAAATTCCTATTGAATAGATCAAAGCAGGATCAAGTCTTAAAGCAGCCTTTCCTCCATCAGTCATACTAACACCCCTCAAACTGCAGTAGATTTAGCAGCACAGAACAGCAATACAGGTGATACACTTGTGTACAATGGTCCCTTTGAAAATCTTTCCCATTGTGCAACTAGTTTAGTATTTGTAAACACACTACTAATGTTCAAAGGTGATGTTAATAATTCACAGAAATGGCTGAAATGCTATGTGTGGACAAGCATTTCAAGAAAAACTATTCTTAAAATCAGAACAGATCCTGCACTGCAGATTTTTAAACCATAGAATGCACACATTTTTATTTCTCATAGAGATTTGATGTAGCAAGGATTTCTTCTGCCATCTTTGGAGATTTTACAGACAACACAGATGGACAAGATGTCACATCAGGCTGGTCTTACTTATGTTACCCATTCTGCACAAGGTGAGTTTTAATGTAGTTTTGCAGTCAGACTGTAGTATTTAAAGTGCATTTACAAAAATCATAATCAAGAAGACCACTGCTGACAAAACTTTTTTTCCCTGTAAAGTCATACTTGCTATCCTGCCTCTGTAGCCAGTCAAAAAGCTGAAATCTTAATAAAGTCTTACAGAAAAAGAACCCTTCCCATTTGCATGCAGGGAAAAAATATGGTAGAAGACTTCGTGGAACAATTACTTTGCATCCTGAAGATGCACAGGCTTCTCTGTGATGTAACATTACTTAGAAGCTGCTGGTGTCACTTTAAGAGATCATCCAGTGTCCCAAAAGCACAACTGGATCTCTTCCTACCAAAACTCAGTCCAAAGTGTGTGCACTGGGTGTGTCACCTTGAACACACCAAAAACAGCAGCAAGTTCCAAGACCACCTCCAGGACTTCTTTCATGATACGTATTGTTTCTGTTGGGACTTTTGCCACCATTGTGCTTCGGTATTCTTGGTGTACCAGGATGGAAAAAGTGCTTGTTAAATTGAAGAGATCAGTCAAAACAATCTTAATGACAAAATAACTCTACTGCACTTAGAAACACAGCATGGTTCTGATCTCACTGATAGGAGCAAGTCAAGTTTAATTCTGTTTCAAGAGCAGCACTCAAACAGGATTACTTGGGTCAGAACTAAAGATTGTATCTGTGAACCCAGAATCATTGTCCTTGCATCTCATTTACATTAAAACGGCAAGCTCACTGCTCATATTACTTCACAGACAGTTGTTTTTTTTCAAAATGCTTCCCATCTTTTTTTCATGTATTTCACAAAGACGCTTTACTAAAAGTTATTAAAAATATTGAGCCACTATTCTGAAAAGGAAAAAAAGAAAATAGATTTGTACATGTTTTGGATGGTCCAAAGATATTTTAAAATACCCAGCTGGGAAGAACATAAATTATATTAAGTTACAAGATTAAATAAAAATGGGAATCTGTCCAGGAAAATGATGTTCTGGGTAAAATAAATAGGTGTATTTATAGACTTCACAGTTCTGAGCTATTTCCCAGTTTTACAGACTGGATATGGGAGTGTTTAATGTAGGTTTTCAAAACAAGATAATACTAGAAGACACAGTTAACAAAAGTACAAGTTACTTGCTGCTACTACAAATACTAAAAATATTATTAAAAATATAAAGCCAGTATTATTTTGCTTCCTTTTACGTAAATGGAATAAAAAGAACAGTATTTACAAAATACTCTTTCGTGCATTTCATTAACAAGAGTGAATGATGTGTTCATAACACCTGTTATCCTGGCACATCTAAAAGCACTTAATTCTGGGAAAACTGCGAAGTACCTGAGAGATACTGCAAGAACACTCACACCAAGTTTCATAACAGGCCAGTATTTCCTTTTAGCCAACCCTTTCCCAGAGGAATTAAAGAATTTGGCATCCACTCAGTTTGACTCCTGACCTTCAAAGAGGTCCTTCCGCTGTGAGGAACTGAAAGAGCAGGAAGTATAGTGTCCTGACCCTATGAAGCTTGTAAATATTAACCTCCCTACCCATGGAGAATCATCTATTCAGCACCACTTAAAAAAATTATAAAATACTGATTAGAACTTTGGGATAGTATGAAATAAGGACTTAAAAACATAAACAAAAATAAATGTTGCTTTCTGGATAAAAACTCATTAATGTTAAAAGGGGTATGGATTAAAAAGAAATCATCTATTGTCATTTCACCACTAATGGCTTTCCAAAGTGTCTTTCTCACTTGTAGGCAATCTGTATTTTTTTCAAAATTGTTGAGATTGGTTGAATTGAACACTGCCTTCAGCACTGGGTAAACCCACATGGTGCTAAAAGAGGCAGCAAAACACATATTTTCTTGCCTTTTAACAGATCACTGCAATTATTTACAACTGAGAACTACATGATCCAAAATGAGAATGGATTCACAATCTAAACTCTAGTGAAATAGTCATTTTTTTTCACCAGTGTTCATTGTGACAAGACAGTTAAAATAATTAACACAGTATGTTCGCAACACTTTTGACTATGAAAGAATCAGTAAGTTCAAGCAAACTATTAAACAAGCATTCTTTACAATAATTAGTTGTGGGCTGGGAAAGGGAAATACTGAGCAAACTCCCAACAGTTCAACAAAGAAGGCAAGAAGATTCACAGGGGACTGACTGCCACCACTGCAGTACACAAGTATGGGTATCTACATGGTAAACTCCATAACTCACCTGTTCACCACCCAGACCTCTACAGTTCCTGGGGGGAGAAGTACAGAAGAAAGGAAGAGGAAAGCCAGCATTTTGATGGGAGAAATCCCAAAGGCTTTAATAGGATAAATAAAATTGAAGTCTGAGACACACTGAAACCTACACTTAGAAATTTACAAGGAGGTTGGCACCAAGGCTCTTCTGCAAATTGACAAGAAATACCAAAGATAATGGGAAGCTTTTCACTTGCTTCCACTACAGATGATTATTAAATGAAGTGCCCCACCTCACATTTTGTACGGATATTTGATTCTTATTTCCTGTTTAGTTTGCATTTTTATTGCCCAGGCCACATGGTGATTATGTAGACACAATATGCACATGAACATATATATAGGCATGCACATCAATATTTATTTGCATATGTACCTACATACACAAATAGATATTCTCCAAAAATTTTACATTCTAAGCTGATGACTATCCAACTTCTCTCCTGCCAGAAGTGATGGCCTTATCACTGCAGACATTATTACAGACTTTGGTACTGTTTTACATGCTTTTTAAAGGGCTGCCCTATATATAGAAACTACTGTCAGCTGAAAACTTGAAAAACACTTTGCAGAACAATTACAAAGAAATAAAACATGCCTCATTATGAGCCATAAGTGTTTGGTGAATTTTTTTTTTTTTTTTTTTAGTTTAGGGAAAGCAGGAAAGATGGTCTCAGGTCCACTCAGCAACATTAGAGCAGTCTGCTCCAAGCAACATTTCCCTGTCTGTTCCTGAGCCTGTAGGACACAACATCCCAGCCACACCCAGGAGCCCACAGAACCTGTTCCTTCTCCTCCAGGCTTCCAGCTCCTTCAGTAGTGAGGCTAGATCCTATTCCACTAATGCACAACTATTTCGTGTTTTATTTTATTCCATTCCTCAATATATAACCTCAGACTTGATTTACAGCAGTTTTCAAATCCACTTCTGAAGAGAGAATTATTCCTTTCTAATAAGTGTTCCTGTGGAATTGATCTCCACTAATTGCATGCAGAAGCATTAATTAGTTCTCCAACAATCTCAAGAGGCCAATTATACCATTTCCATCTATAATAGGCAAGAACACCACAGATCAAAAAGGTTTCATTCATTTAGGGTGCCTCAGTATGTGAGGAGTGGTTCAGGTTTTTTAAGATACTAAGCACTTTTTACATTCAAAACACAACCTTCATGGACTTTACAGCCTACCAGCATCAGACCTACAAATTATCTACATTCTCACAAATCTTAAGAGCTTACAATTGCAACTTAAAACAGTCTTTCACTAGAGCTGCTGTGATGTTTTCCTAGGTTTCTGAAAAGGCAAACTACACTGTAGTAGGAACTATTACTACATTTGAACACTGTGCTAAGCAATAGCAGTAAGCCAAAATCTTGATTCCCATAGGATTTGTCAACAAATATAAGTTGTGTTTTGATATATTAGTAAAAAGAAAAAAACATCTCTGTCAACGTGACACTCTGAACTCAGCATACAGACACAGTAAGCCAAGCTTACTTTTTTAGCTTCATTCTGCAGCTAAAAAAGTTTTTTATTATTTCCTTTCTTTAAGTAGCATAAAAATGGACAATTTTTGCTATGTGAGAAATTCCCATGAAACAATGCAATCCAAGTCTGTCTCCTGTAAAAAAAAAAATTATAAAATATTTTCTTAAGGGCATTTAATATTTATTTTATATTATTTATTTATATTATTTACTATTTTAGAATGTAACTACAAATATAATTAATCAGAATAGCACATCCTGTCAATGAGTTCCTAATTATTTAAATGCTAGTGAAATCAGTGGAGTACCATTTTTAGATACGTAAATGAATAGAAGTATTTACCTTTCCTGACTTAAGTAGGCAACCTACAACACTACTAATAAACCTAACTGCTAGGAATGCCTTTGAAAATTTACCCAATAATATATACTCTTAAATCACCTACATTTCACTGCAAAAGCCACACCAAGTCACTACAGTCTGATCTATGTTACCCTTCACCAACAGGATGCACAAGTTTCTGTCTGTTTAGTTAAGTATTCATTTTCAGGCCCTGCAGTTTCTTCCACTTCCCCAAATGGTACAGTCTTCTACCACTTCAGCTGAACCCAACCTGAAACCGAGCAGAGCTTTCCACTTTCCTTTTCCACATTGCACCAGGACAATTTCTCAGTCCTCGGTGTTTCACCAGTTTAACCATAACAGGAGACTTAAAGAAAAAAAAAACTTTTAAGAGCCTGGAGCCTTGGTAGGTGATAATCTGTGAAACTTGGGGAACAGAAGTTTCCTTCCTCCTAGGACAACCAGTTGACTTTTGCTCTTCCATAGTGTGCACTTCCAGACCACAGGGTCCCTGTAAAGTTTGTGCTGGCCAAAAGGCCCCCCAGACCTGGAGTCTTGGCATGCAAGAGTGTGGACAGCACATGCCATCCTAACCCCTCCAAAGGACAAAACAGGGCAAAGGCAGAAGATGCCTTAATTCTACATAAGCACTGAGCACCAGGGATATAAGCTATTACTTGATTTATATATCCCCATGCTAAGGTACAGACAGCAAAGGGGCAAAAAAATGCCTGTTTTTCTACTGTGCAAGTTTGAACACTTCTCCAGAATCAAATAAAAAGTGTTTTCACCTCTAGGTAGCTGTTTTTAGCAAACATCAAGTTCCAACTTCCATTCTAGTTTTTCCACACTACATGTTTTTGTGGGCACTTCTACCATAAAAACAGAAGGAAGATGAAGACTGTGGCTGACTGGCTGTGCCATTTCATTTCCCAAATCCAGGTACTTCATACACCTGTGTGGGAAAAATACTAATTTACTCTATGGGCTTGTGACGAAGCATTATAATGCCTTTCTTTATTAGATTTTTGAGTTCTCATTCATTTTTTTGGCAGTATGTTTGAAAGTGTCACAGTTTGAGCATCTAATCTGGCCTCATTTCAGATTTAGGAGCCCGTGGGAAAATCCTGTATTCATTTAATCAAACACAGAGGAATAGTGTTGGGAAGCACCGGAAAAAAGACTCTGTACATATTCTCTGCTGACAACATTGCTCTAGCTGCCACACATTGACCTGGAGCTGTTTCAAGAAGACATCCCTGTCAATGTTTGTTACACAATTAAACCCTTAGAACTGCTGAATGGAGTGGTCAGAACTTCACATATATTGACTGTTCAGCTCAGCCATAAGTGATACCCGTTGCAGAAAAACTCAGATTTTATGCTAGAGGCCTCTTTTAAAAATGTACTATCACACACCATACAGACTAAGGAATACAATTTCTTAAACCCTGGAAATTTTTATTTATTTTGGCAATATGAGTAATCTCTCTGCATTGTTTTGAACAGATACATGGACAGTAATTCCACGTGCACTACTTACAATTGTGTGCACACGCTACTGTATCACCCAGCAGTACAAATTTGGCCCTAAACAGACATGAGCACAGAATTGCATGTATGTGGGAATGGCTAGGCCTGATAACCTTCAGTTTATGTTGGCTGCAGAGGACTTGAAGATATCTAATGCCAAAGGAATCTTGAGAACCACCCCTGAGAACCAGCCATTGCAATTGTGGCGACACAATCGAAACCAGCCCTCTGGATTTAACAAGTAGAAAATAAAGGATTCAGAAGAGGTTTTCTCTTAAGTATGGAAGGAACAAATGAAAAGTGTTTTCTCAGCGGAAGTGTGGTTAACAGTTCTACATTAACTGTTTATTTACTACTAACTCTTAGCAGAGGTAGTGAAGTGCTGATCAAAGGAGTCTGTCTCCATTGCACTGCAGGTCCTAAGCCTCCTGTTCCAAGGACTGAAATACTGTATGACAGTTAGCAGCGTACCTGCAGCTTACAACTGCCAGCAAGCAAAAGAAAGGACTATGGTGAATCATCTTCACTTTCCACCAAGAAAAATCTGCTACTGCAGAATTCAGCAACTGCAGAAGGACTTTCACTCCCTCTTGCTCATCCAGCTTTGCTAAATCCCTCTAATGATTCTACGGCTTCATCACAAAAACCCTGTTCATTATAAATTCTGCAAGTGGCAATCAGAGAAATCCCTAAGGAGAAGCAAATTTTTGAGACTTTGCTGTTGAGAAAATGACTAAAGGCTCCATAAATCAAGATTAACTTTCTTTACTTATATGCCAGCTTTTTTAGTCTTATTTTAAATTCAACCTATTTGGGATCCAGAATGCTGGTTCAGAAATAGAAGGCTTTGAACCACTTTGTGTGTCAAGCATTTTAATTCTAGTTCTTTAGGAAAGCCAAGCCCTATATCAATGTATATACTGTAATTTTTCCATGAACTTAGTGCATTATTATATGATGTGTAAAATAAGTCTGTTGTTTAGTTATGCTTTTTTTTTTTTTTTAAGTGGATGAAAATAACATGGAGGCTAACCTTCCAAAGAATTGCACTCTGGGCCACTAAAAAACAGTATGTACCTTTTTCTGATAGATCATGGTTTTACAATAATGCTGAGAAATTAACAAAATATTGAGACTTGAAATCATCATTCTAACTCAGTCAACAGTAAGTGATGGCACTGGAAACACCACTCTTGTAAGAGCATCAAATTCAACCATTTGGGTACCCAAATTCCCTATGTAAGAACTTCATTCAACACCACTTTTGACTGAGTTTCCATGTTTCAGATGGAGAATACCCTTTCAATTCAGTATTTAACTTCTTTATTAAATGCACTTTTTTTGAACAATGAGCAGATTTCATTACTTCAGTTTATTTAGTTCTATGTTTTCCCTTCTATCAATATTAAGCACAAATTCACGTGCTGGCATTTGAGAATCACTCAGCAACCATAACCCACTCTGCAATGCTGATTCACATCTTCTGTGGTGACTTCAGAGAGAACAAAATGTGATCAGCTCAACACTGGGAAAAAACCAAAACCAAAAAAGCTTAGGTAAGAAATTTTGTACTGAACTATTCAGAGGCCTCTCTACTTCACAAAAATGCTGAAGTTCTATTGCAAATCCAACCTCACTAACAGTGCAAAGTTCCTCTTGTTTTTTTGTAAACAGCCAAAGACTGTTGACTGCAATAATTATTTCTCCAGTCATCAGTGATTCAATTGATTCAACTCAGCATGCCACAATACTGTTCTGTACTTTCTTGCTGTTTCCTAAATGATTAACAGTTCTAACAAAAAAGCCTCTGCAAGAAGTTTGTATTTGCTTATAAAAGATAAAACATACAAGCTTTTCCCCAACATCACTTGGCTACCAGTTGACACTACCATTCCCTAAATCAGCACCACTATCATGTGTTCCAGCAAGGGTTGGTTTACTGGTTTCTAAAGTCTAGGATACACAACTGAGAAATCCTGCTGAATAAATACCCCATGGTGACCAATTTCACATAAGGAGCTATGGCAGCTGTTGCAAATACATTGGCTTCTTCTTGGAGATCACATTCCAATCTTCTGCTGGGTGGTGTCATGCTAGTTTCCTTCCAGAGAGCCATCTTCTTGTGAGCTAATAGCAGAACCTACCTGCTGGGCTGCTACAAGACATAAATGTTTTCATTTGAAAAGCAGAAACAGGATGTACCAGCTTCATGAATTTTCACAGCTGACCTTAGAAAGTATTCTGTATATTTCTATTAAATTTCTCCAAAATGTTATATGAGTAATATTCCTCATGGGCTTTAGTTATCTACAGTATTCTATTAGGTGTTTCCAAAATCTAAAGAGATAGGATGCATCAGGAATTATGGCTGTGTTCTGACAGTCTGCAACATGGTCTTACACTGGAAGATTAAACTCTGTATCTTCTCTAATGGATTGATCTTAAATATAAATACATATTCAGTGAGTAATCTGGACAAAAAGTGGGCCATGATACTTAAAGGCATCTTGGTACAGGATGCCATGCCAAGAAAGAGTGAACGTCCTATTTTATACATATTTTTATTTATTTATTGTAATTTTCATGGGAAATGATGCATGTGTCACTATTTTATTGCCTCTTAATATACATATGTCATTAAAAAAATCAAAACATAGGAATTCAAAATAGATCACTGTGTTCAGAAATGTTTAGTATGTAAGGAAAATAAATGCCTCCCTTACAGCACAAAACTCTGTGGGGTACACTAAAGGTTCATCTGTGGTATGCACAGAACTGTATTTGCAAACAGTAATTTACAGAGTGCCTGGCAGGGATCAATAGAACAATGAATGCCTGCTGAACCACAACTGGGGACTCACTTTCAGTGATTTTAAAGACTCGGCTAGACAAAAGTCATAGCTGAGCCCTGATCTAGTACCAGTAACAACCCAGGTTGGAACAGAAACTGGACAACCCAGGTTGGAACAGAAACTGGACTAGATGACCTCCAGAGGCCTCTTCAAGAGAACATTTCTATGATTCTCTGATTTCATGGTACTGTGCAAGGTTACCACATTCTTAAAAAATGATTTTATGAAAAAAATGTGTCATGGTAACAAAAATCTCACAATCAAAACTGGCCTTTGACTCCAAAAATTGTATTAAGACAACAGCAATATGTTATAAAATCAGCATCAACACTAATGTATTAAAATAAATGCAACAGAGAGATACAGAAGGCATCCACTTGAAAGAGGATCACTCCAATTTGGATAATCGACTTCTGCCTTATCAAGAGATCATATTAAACCATTTCTTCTGACCACATGTTGCCTAAAGCCCAATGAAGTAAGCTTACAACTCTGTAAGCTTTTATGTCCTTTTAAAAATTTTTGTTGTAGTTTTGCCCAGTGATTCATACTACTATTTTTAAGGTAAACAGAATTTTGTTGGCACACTCATTTAAAAGTTTTAGTGCAATCTCACAACTGATAAAAGGTTTAAAGTGAAGGCAGTCAGCTCCTTAGAAAAATGTTATGCTGCCAGAAAAGTAAGGGTTGGGCACAAGAAATAAAGTTCAAGAAATGAAGCCAAAAACCATTCTTATACTTACATTCTTATATAAGTTATTATATATTATTATGGAGTATATCTCTCTATAATAATCGGAGACTTTTTTGATTTCAAGCTGAGTACACTACCAAAATCTGACATTATTTTTAGACAGTGTTTATTAAATAAACACTGTATCCTAGTTCCTTCAGGGATGCAAAGGGATGCAACTGTTGCACGGTTCACCTGGTGGCTTGATGCAAGGACATTACTTCTGCCACATACTCCATATAGCCGAGGGAACCGCGGGGATCAGTCCCCGCTGTGGCTCCTGGAGACCGGGAAAGACGGAACAAGGCGGGTCTCGGAGGCGTTAAGCGAGGCCGCGAGCGGAACGAGGTGCGGCAGGAGCCGCGCTGGTCTTGTCACGGCTGCGAGCCGCGTCCTGGGTGCCTCTGCCGGCCCGCAGAGCTGCGGGTACCGCTGCCGGTGCCGCCGCCAGCCCCTGCCGGCCCGCAGCCCCTGCCGGAACCGGGCAGGCGGCACACGGGGCGCCGGTACCCAGTACTCGGCCGGCCCCGGCGCCCGGCCCTGCGCGCCGCCGCGGACAGGCGCGCACAGAGACACACAGCCACACACGGACGCACACAAACACACGCACGGACACTTACTTTATGTCCTCCCAGACGGCCGGGCCGTAGTTGCGG